>CM072821.1:58513415-59017010 GCA_036937905.1 Salvia rosmarinus | reverse complement strand
TCTTACAATCATCCCTGTGTGTGTATTTACGATTACAAAGGAGACTACACTAAACAAAAGAATGTGTTAAAGATGAGGGCTTACAAGATAGACCCAACCGTTTTCCGAGCCGGAAGTAGAGGCGTGAAGCAAGCGCTCGAACCTTCCAAGATCCAACCTTGTCCCGGATAGGAGATGGGCGTAAACGGAGATTGGAGAAGAGAGGAGCAGATCGAGGGCGAGAGGCAGATAGGTTAGAAAATTAGGTTTATATTCTTTCGCTATTCTATAAAACAGCCCATTAGCTTATTAAACTTGGGGGCGGCTTTTTATAAAACCCCGGCTTTTAGCCCCAAAGTAGGCCCGGCTATGGGCGGCTTTTAGGCCCTTTGGCCACTATTTTTCGAGCCCAACCCGACCCCACCGGTACCGGCCGCCCAACCGTCGGGCAATTTTGCCGCCTACTAAGATCATTCATACTATCACACAAATTTTTACCACACTTCACATCAATGCATATTGTAAAGTATTTCCGCCCCAGATATAGGAAAGAAAACTAAAAAGAAAATTTAGTATTATATTTCATTCATTTAAATAGAATACTAAATAGTGATATATTAAACATAACTTACGATATCAATTTCATTTAATTTGATGTGGGTTGCTATCCAACTCAGAAGAATATTCTCAAAAACGTATCCCTTCTAACATCGTGAGAAAGATCTTTGCCACCAAGGTCCGCTATGTATAAAACAAAAGAATATTATTGAGTAAAGTAAGAGCGTAACAATGTGGTACCTTTTGTTGATTGCATGTATATAGCACATTATTTTACTACATAAGCACATATCATGATATATGTAGCACAATAATATTATAATAATATTATACACCGCACATTAATCACCATATGAAACACATAGATAATATATATACACAAGAATATGTTCGTTAAATATGTATAGATGTAGGTATCACATTATTTTACCACATGTAGCACATAACGATTATTGAGTACATTAATATTATAATGGTATTAAAATTACACTTTAATCACCTATACATAGCACATAAATAGTATATGTATCACATGTTAATAAGGGCTAATGATGAATAGGTGTAATATGAATATGCACGTGACAAAGATCTCTTGCCACCATTGCCAAGATATTTATAAAACAAAAGCATAGTCTTAGAGTAAAAGTAATTGTTCAAGAACAATTATCGAATACCGTGTCAGTATGATATGTCTTATATGTGCAATCATTTTTTCAACTATATTACATATATTCTTAAATGTGCTATAATTGTAATTATAATTGATTGCACATTTATTCCTAATTTGATACGTTAGTATATAGACAATCATAGCATCATTCAATACATACAGATGTTACATAAATGTAAAGATGTTGAATATTAAAAATTTGAATATTAGAATGTTTAGTAAACTTACACCAACAAAAGTGCTTGCAAAATCTTCTAGTGATCCATCACCACAAACTTTTCCATATTATTGAGCATTACACACCACCCTACTACACCAACTCCTATAATGCTTTTTTCGCCAACATAGACATATGCTTTCTTGTTAGTTCTATGTCTCCATGAGCAAACAAAGTTTCTTCCCTAATGTTAACAAAATATTAAAATCATTTTTCAATTAAACAATGCTACAAAGGTGATAGAGTCGAATTACTCATACTCATTAGGTAGAGTTGTGAGCGATAAATCCCACACTTTAATTCCTTTTGAGGCTCTTGAACGCCGATCTTTCTTATCAAAATGGTGATTTTAAAGCCAAGGCTTATTCAAACACTCGTGCTTCTTCGCTTTTGTTTGTCGCAACCGCACCGTATGTGAAATCTACAAGATATTTAAATCCATTAAGACAATATGAAAAAAATATATACAATACAAATATTACATAAAAGAAACAATAATTGCATATGCCCATAATTGAAATATTTGTGGTATAGTATGCAATATAATTATATAATTACATAATTGCATATGATGAGATAATAAGTACATACTGATCCACATAAATGACACACAATATCTTTAATAATGTACCACAAAATATATCTACAGATCCAAACACATCATTGCAACAAAATATATCTACAAACCGCAACACATCATTGCTTCAAAATACAACTAGATCGAACACATCATTCCAATAAAATATAACTACATCGCACCACATCATTGTCTCAAAATATAAATACAGATCGCACCACATCATTGCAACAAAATACAAATGAATAATGCACAACAACAAAATATAACTAAAGACATTAATATTACTTCCAAATATCATTACTAGACTTCTTGTTTGCTTACTACAACCCAAATCGAAACTAGTAAACTACATCGCACCACATCATTGCAACAAAATATAACTAAAGACGACAACAAAGATTGCAACAAAATATAATTACGACATTAGTATTACTTCCAAATATCATTAATAGATCGCTTGTTTAAGCTTAGTACAACCCAATCGAATCTAGTTTTCTTTTCCTTTTGATGAAACAACAACCTTCCTTTGTTCAACTACGGTTGGTCCGGGGTTCTCTCAAGGTCATCAATTGTAGTTCCTCCAACTCCTTGCCTCATCAACCATACCGTCGTAAGAAATAAAAGGGCAATGTAATATTTTAAAAATAGTGTGAATATATATAACACACAACAAATATTTAGGTCAATAGTAGTTGCATAAAACAAAAAATCGATGTAATACTATTGTATTTAAAACAAGGACCTTGGAAATATCAACGGTTCAACCAATGATGTGATATCGCCCAGTGTTTGATGTACCAACAACTTCGTGCCGAACAAACCGTTAATATGGAATAATATATGTCCGTAATACCATCTAATATGTATTAATAACCATAAAAAAGAACATATGATGAACGTAATAGGTATTGCAACATTGTTTTAGTTAATATGCTATACATAGTTCATGCATGTGCAACATTACATAAGACAATGAAATTATCATTATTTTTTCGACAAAGATGTTATTGTATTTAACAACATGCTCTTGAAAATAAAACCTGTGGTTCAACGTGCGCTTGATATTCTCCGACGATTAGCTATTTCAACCCCACCGGGTTTTCAAACGTTAACATATAATAATAAATATATTAAATATCATCTTATAGGAACTAATAAACGCTTAATAAAGAGTCAATAATTATGTACGACATTAAGACGCTTTATTTAAACATGTAGTCTTTGCCAGCAACAATAAATAACGATATGACGTTAAGTAACTGCTTAGATAATGTTATTTTATTTAAAAAATATTCTAGAACTTAAAGAAAGAATGTTTATGTGCTACATATAGCCATTGACGTGTTAATGTTGATTTGATATTGTCCCGGATAAGCTCTATTAACCCCATGATAATAATTATCAACATACATGGTATATACTACAATATTACAGTTATATGCTACATATGGGTAATTTTTGGCAATGTTTACTAACAAACTGATATCATATGTTATAAATTAAGTAGTAAATATAAGTTGTGCAAAGGGTCTAAAGCACTCTAATATGCAAACAATACTAACCTCTGTTTAGACATGCAACAATATTGTCTACAATACTTGTTGATCATTACCAACACCTTCCCATCGACACCCACACCATTTTTAAAATGAGTTATTCAAAGAAATATACAATAAATGTTATAAATAGCATTTCATGTTTTAAAACTAATACTTTACCTCTACTTCTTCATATCAAACACCAACATTTTTTCCACCTCACGTGGTGTGCTCCCATTGAGTTAGCCCAAAACCGATGGCGATCTTCAAGCTTGCTCATGTACGATCTTTTGTGCAAGAGCAATCTACATCATCCCACGCTTTTGGACATCTATGTTATTCCAAAACCATCATCTTCTCGATTGTCTTTGTTTGACTGACTTTTGCCGAGAAAAGAGAGTCGACATGATATGGACTTGAAAGCTTCTATTGTCCACGAAACGAACGAGAAACAGTTTATTTCTCTTGGTGCCGACTCATAATCTTCATCATGTCGATCAGTGTGCAAATCTTCTTGCAATGGTCAAAACCTCAATATTCGACTCACAACATTGCCACGGCATTACCTAAATCTACAACTTCATTACCTTCATCACCGAACTCAATCTGGATTTGGATATCCGTCTCCAAACCCCCTTTAATTTCTAAAGCTTGTCGTTTTCAAAGAATTGGTACTCAGCACCTATTATAGGGTAATGCCTGCCAGATCGATTTTATACACAACCCTATCAACATAAAAAATCTAAAATAAAGTAATAGTTCGGATAAACAAAATTGTATTCATACAAGAATAATAAATCATTAAATAAAATAAGTTTATTACCATCAAGAATAACATGGTCCAACAAAATATGAAGCTTTTTTTCCACCCAAGATGCTTAGGCTCAATCGACTGAACATACTCACCCCAATTCCAATTTTTACTGACCAATGTTTTCCAAACAATTGAGTATATACTAATAATATACCCATTCGGTTTTCCATGAATGAGGATCAGAAGAATCATAAAATGACGCTTAAACCAATCCCCCATCTTCACAACAACAAAGCATCATGTAACTTCGAACAAACTCTACCGATGGGTACCGGAAAACGCCATCCATTCATCAAAGAGGAGTCAGTGGTTTTAAATCTGACACTATTCTACCCTTTGGGAAAGCCATATACACGGTAAACATCTTCAGGGTTACATGAATTCTTCTATTTGAGGTTAGAATTAGCTCGAACTATTATGATCGTTATGCACCAAACCAATAAGCCGGCCTCGCAGAAGTTCTTTAATGTTAACATCTCTAACATGCCCAAATCCTAAATCATCTATACTCTCTCACGATCATTTAATTTTGCTAGAGTGTTAAAAACGATTCAAATTACACCTAGAAACCATTTGGAAATAAACCATCACTTTCGATTTCCGACATCTTCATCCCGATTATCGTCCCACATCAGGCCACTTCATCCGGTATCTCATTGGTATCATTCCTTTTTGTCCGTTGTTCCTTTTCAACCTCTAAATTTAGTACTGCTTGCCTAATTATATTGCAATCGTTTTCTTACCTCGATCTATACAAATGATAGTATTACAAGATTAGAATAATATATAATATGTATAATGAATACAAGATCGAATAATAATTCATATATGTAGACGCTTTCCTAGAATCGATAATGTGCTACATATACTAGTTATTGTAATATAATAATATAATGTGCTATGTACATGCTTAATATATGCAGATTCAACATAACACATGATTTAATCATGTGAATTTCACATGAACATATCATACCGACATAACAAATGCTACATATACTAATTATATGCTACATATAGGTCTTTTATGTGCTACATCTTATAGTTATCTCGATAACATATTTCAATATTATTGTGCTACATATATTTATATAATGTGCTACATACATGCATTAAATATGCAATATTCAAGATTAGTTATGTTACATATAGGTAATTAATGTGATTATAATATTATCGTTACAAATACTAGTTATGTGTCATATAGGTAAGTAATGTGCTACATATATTTAAATAATGTACAATACTAATGTGCAATGTTTAATACCATTATAATATTAATGTGCTACAATCTCCTAGTTTTGTGCTATTATTCCTTAAGTGATTGCTACAAACATGCAAAATATGAAATAATGTGCTATATTCATGATACATATATAGATTCAATATTGCATATGATTAAATCATTAGAATTTCACATTAACTTATTATACCGACATAACATGTGCTACTATATTAGTGATGTCATATACGCCATTAATGTGCTACATCTTATGGTTACGTTACAATATTTCAATATTATTGGCTACATATATTTAAATAATGTGCTACATACATGCAAAATATGCAATATTCAGATTAGTTATGTGTTACATATAGGTAATCACCTGATTATAATATTACTATGCTACATATAATAGTTATGTGCTACTATAGGTAATTAATGTGCTAATATATTTAAATACTGAAATATTAATGTGCAATGTTTAATACCATTATAATATTAATGTGCTACATCTCCTATTTTTGTGCTACTATTTCTAAAGTAATGTGTTACATACATGCAAGAATATGAAATATTTACTTTTAATTATGCTACATAAAGATGGATAATTTGCAATATACGTGGATTACATATGCAACCATCTAGATACTCGATTTCAACATTAGAATTTAAGATCGATATTACTGCTCCAAACTCTACCATCCATCATAGTATTTAAATACATGCAATAAAATGTGCTTATGCAATACTTATAATGAATTGTGCAACATATACAGATACCACAAACGATGGACATACATATGCAATAGAATATACAATTTATAATATAATGCAAGATGCAACAAATACAGAGAACACAAATGATGTTGTACATTTATTTAGTGCCTATCATTAACATTGCTTAACTAAGAACAACAACGAACAACTACACGGAATAAACATCTTATGACAAACAAAGTCAAAAAGAAAACAACCGTGAATTATTATATCAAATGAAACCACTCATTCCGGACCACAAACGAAATCACACGTTTATAATGCAGATATAGTGATAATTTTTGTTTCATACTTTTGTACTAATGGTTTTTACCAAAAGAAATCAAACCCTTTAGACAACACCATTGAAACGAGTTTGAAAAAGCAAAATAAACCCTAGTTTCGTTTGATTTTGGAAAAGTGCTCATGGAAACCAATTATAAAACAATAGCAACAACATACATTCAAAACCATTCAATCGATTTTATTGACGAAGAACAACTTACCTCCTTCCCTTTGTGGTTCTTTCTTCTCTTGCTTCGTCCTTCCTTCACCATTTTAATCCTCAATTGTGTAGAGAGATTTATGAAAGTCACTGCTTCTTTGTTCAACAAGAACAAGACACGTGATGATAGTGAAACCGAGTTCAATCTTATGAAAAACCTAACTTCAAAAGACAAGAATAAACGAGGAAAGTGAAACGAAAAGATTAGCAATTAATGTTTGTGAATTTTGTTGGCATCAAATGGATTTCAATATCTCACGAAATTAAATTTATTTTACGAATTGGAAAAGATTTCAATATCTACCAATTGATTCTCAGATGTAAATTTTTACTTTTTCTTAGTTTTACCTTGACGGGTTTTACAAGATTCAAAAAATTACGCTCTTTAATTCCTTATTTATACACAAATCTCATCCATTGATATATTACAACGAATGACCGAGATTTATTCCTATTTCTCACTCTTAATACTATTCGATTATAACCACCCAATATATATATATATATATATATATATATATATATATATATATATATATATATGGGTTCGGTCCCGTATCCGGTCCCCGATAAGATGTAGACTCAATCTGATGCACATTTTCAACACGTGGCATCTCATTTTCTTTCTTTTTCTTTTAATTTTCAAGAAAAATGGAAGAAACAAACACTTCTTCTCCTCCTTGATGCCGGAGACGATGACGGCGACGTGAGACGCGTGGCAAAACGGAACGACGGCCAGTGACGGCAACACCGGCGAACAACAACAAGATAACAAACAACTACAAATAATGATTTTGAAAGAAATAAAAGAAGAAGAAAATTGAGGAACAAAATTGATGGATTTTGAGAAAAATATAAGATGAATTTGATAGATGATTAAGAATCGAGAAATATGGTGGTTATGACTGGTTCACGGTGAATTCCCGATAATCGTGAAAGAGACGCATTAAATTGTTAGAGAAGATGGATGATAGATTTGGTGTCGAAAACCATAAAATGCATTGAACAAAACATGAAACCGCATTGAACAAAATATAAAAGCATGTTCCCACGAAATGTAAACATGCATTTAACTTAGACGCTCACGATTGATCAAAACATGTCCATGATTTAACAAAGCATGTTCATGCATTTAACAAAACGTAAAAATGCAGCCAACGGGCGAACGGCACCGAGCGACGACAGACCGCACCACAGCACGCCCAATTGGCGCGCCATGAAGCTTCCAAACATGCATTATGCGTCAAGCATGCATTTTTTGTTCATTTAAATGCATTATGCGCTCAACGATGCATTTTTGTTTTTCGCAATCAAATTACTAATCTACCCTTAATGAAGCGAAAATCGCAAATTAAGCTTAAAAGTCCGAAAAATCGAACCATAGGATCTATGAGAGAGGGATGAGATTGAGACTACATACTACCTCGCCCTATTATTTGATCCCTCCTATATATATATATATATATATATGGGAGGTTAACGGAGAACCATTTTTATCAGGAGAACGTGAGAACCAAAAACCGATAATTTATGAAGTTGATGAACACGGAAAATTACTAAATCCAAAAATTGAATTTTCGCCTCAGAGATTCAACCCGGATGAAAAATTCTAAATTTCAATTCATTAACTTTCAACGATTCATCAACTTTCATAACGAATTCATTTGGCTTGCTTTTGTGATAAGAATTCTTTATTTCAACCAAACTCTCTCTCTCTCTCTATATATATATATATATATATATATATATATATAAGAATGCACACCAGATTACTTCTACGGCTCATAGTGCTCGATTCAAGCTTCTTCCTCCTTCCAATGCTTAACCTTAATTGTAGTGAATAGATGATAAGACGACCATAACAAAAGATGTTTTTTGGAAATGAAAACTATTGATTAATGTTTTAAAGTTTTGCGTTCACTCTAATCTTGATTGTTACTATTTCACTTACTGAAACTCAATTCTATCTCTCGACTTGAATACTGAAGAAATTATTATGTGGTCGTTCGTCTTGCGATGCACAAAGATATGAAACACAATGATATCGAACGACGAGGCCTATTCCATTTCAAAGTCACAGATCTCTAGTTTAATTGGACGTAAACGGCGGTCAAAACAGACAATCAAGCTAAAGATATTGTTTTGCCGAATGATCAATGTTGTCTGGAAAATTCGGCATGAACTATTTGTTTCTAAGTTAAATGTTGTCTGGAAAATTCGGCATGAACTATTTGTTTTAGTTATCCTCTTGAGTTTGAAAGTGTGAATCTTCGACACGTAAACTCAAACATCGATTATTCTGCTAAGTCAGTGAGAACCTAATTATCGGTCCAGCTATTGTACCTCACCTCTCAATCCCAACATTTTAACTAATCGAGTAAATAAATGCATAAGTCATAACTGTACTCACCAGAGTAATAAACCAAGGCGTGTACTTACACAATTACATATATTACTTATCATACTTTTTATTACGTCATAAACAAGTAGTCGAGAACTCGTCTTGTGTTCACTAATTTATCAAATAATTTAGTTAATTACTAAAGTCCAAAGTTAAGGATCAAATTATGGAATTAAACTAAGTCCAACGATACTTAATTAACTAATGACATGAATTTATCCAATTATCCAGTAATTAGCACTAATATCCAATTACGCCCAATTAGCAATTAATTAGATCCATTTTACTAAATAAATAATTAAAAATTTCTAAAAGTCCCTTGTTAGCACAATAAATTTTACTATGCTACTCAATTTCTAGAGATATAATTAGCTTTAGGATAAAGTTCAATTATCATATTGGTCATACATCTCGATTTAATTATAAAATTTATATAGTCCAACTAATAACTCATCTATCAATTTCAATCTAATAAATGTAGATTCAATTCAATAATTGGTACAAGTTTATCAAATTTCACATGATAAACTTAAATTCTCATCTAAATAATTGATACTAGATTATCACTTATTATTTAGAAATTAATCTCAAAATTTAAGTAATTAGGATTACGCCCATACTTAATTAATGTAATATTTGCTCATTCCTTAATTTAATTCTATCTGGACCTAAAAAGAAAATCTGCCCAGTCCAATTCAACCAATTGATCTAATATAATTCCAAATATAGGATAATTTCGGCCAATTACTGAATTTTGTTTTATAAGGCGAAATGGCCAGCTCTAATTTGTAAAGCCATTACCAATTTTATTTAAAACGACAAACCCAACCCCACCTTCATTTCTCCTACATCACGCACACACGCACAATCAGACACACACACACACACAGAGCCTTCCTCCCCCTCTCAAAGATATCGCCGCCGCCGTCTAGTCCGGCGACGTCGCCGCCACGGCCGCCTCCTTTCTCTCGTATTCTCTCTCTCTTCTCTCTCCGTTCTTTCTCTGTCTGTCTCTCTCGGCGAAATCGTCGTCGTTGTGCGTCCGTTCCGGCGACGTAGCTGCCGCAGGTGGGCGCTGCCTTCGCCGTCATTTCTCCCACTCTCCCTTTCCTCAGTTCATCTTCTTCCCAACACACACGCACGCAGAACCTTTTCACCCTCTGTTCTTCTCTCTCTCTGATCTGTGAGAACAGACGCCATGATCGTCGCCCGTCGATCCAGCGAGGTCGACTTCGGCGCGCTGCCAACAACCATCCATTCTTTCTCCATATCTCTCTTACTGTTCGAGAAATCCACATACAAACGAACATTAACTAAAAAATAAGAATCCTTTCCTTCCTCGATCTGTTCAGCGTCGCCGTCGCGTTGCCTTCCTCCGGCCCGAAGTCTCTCTCCGTGCCGTCCCTGCTCCAGTGCTTGTCATGCCTCCTCTGATTCGGCCACAAGCTCGAACTCGACGAACAGCAGTTGCCCGAAGGCCGCCCGACTGGAATCTGAATCGGTAAATCTAATTAGGTGCAACGAGATTTCTATTTTTTTTTATTTTGTTTCTAGATTTCTATTTGTTTTCTTGGTTCTGTTTGTTAACTAAATCTTATGTGAATAGGCAGTATGGTTTTTGTAAGCATTGAGTTGAAATTGTCGTGGAACTATGTCATGTTATACATAATAATGTATTGTTGCTTTGTCAATTCTACACTTTGAACAAATTATGTAAATGGAGTAGTCTGAGTTAAGGTGAAATCTTGATGAAGTTCTTGTTGTTGTTCATCTGCTTGCGGGTATGGTAGAGGAAATCAGATATTGAGAATCAAAGATTGTATTTAAATTGTTGTTGGTTTGGATATCAAGAAGAGCTTAAAAGAGAAAGAAAACTTACCCTTACAGATATCTTTGTTTTCCATAAAATTTTGGTATCATCTTGTTAGCCTTGATCCTTATTACAGATATAATTTTTAACATTTGTGAAGTTTCTTTTACATTAAGCTTGGATGACAATTTTATTGTACTTATTAATTTATTTATTTTTATTACAGAGTTGCAGGAATCAGATCAAAACATCCATGCTGCCAATCGAGATAATGTTTAGTAGAGGATTTCATCGAATAAATTCAGGTGCAGTTCGCTGCTCCATCATTCCTATCTGGTTTTCGATCTCGTTATTCAACAGAACAACTTGTCGAATACCACAAACAATAAGAGCTCTAGCTGCCATGAATCCCATATACTGAATCAGCTTCGATATTTTGCCCATATCTATCCGCAGCCCTGGCTTTGTAGATTCATCTTGCAAGCAATTGGATATTCGGCTGCTGATGATTTTCTGCCGCCTGAAGATAAGCTGGGAGTTTTCCGCAGAAACTCTCCAGCAAAACTGCAACATCATGCATTGAGGGGGTTGTAGAGTTGAATGATGAAGTATTTTCTAAAGCAGTGAATAGTGGAGACTTAAGTGGTGAGGCAATGCTAGTGTTTTTAATTGGGCAATTGATCAGCCGAATTTGTCAAAAGGTGTCGGTGCCTTCCATATAGTGCTTAGAGCATTGGGTAGGAGGAAATCATTTGTGCATATGATGGAAATGGTGAAAGATATGGGGAACAGAGGGGTAAGCCTGAACTCGGAGACCCTTTTCATTGTTATGGATAGTTATCTTCGTGCCCGTGTTTCTAAAGCTACTAAACTTTTGGGGAATTGGAGAAGTATGGTTAGAATGTAATGAGGAAACACTGAGTGTTGCATTGAGTTGTTTGTCACAGCGATCACATGTAGGAACAGCATGTTTGTTGTTCAATAGAATGAGAGAAGGTGCAGTGTGATAGTCTGATGTATAATATTATCATAGGAGGGTGGTCAAAGTTCGGTAGAGTTACTGAAGTTGAGAAGTTTTTGAAGTTGATGGTGGATGATGGAGTCGAGCCAATTGTGTCACCTCATAGTTATGTCATCGAGGGTTTGGCAGAGCTGGTCGGTCTGATGATGCGTCAGGATTTTCAACTACTTGAAGGAGAAAGGAGTGCACTAAGTAGTGAGGTTTACAATGCTATGATTTTCAACTGTATTGCCAGTCGTGATATTGATGGGGCATTGAAATACTACGAGGGATGCTGCACGATGGTTTTGAGCCAAATGTGGATACTTACGTTAGGATAATATTGTATTTCCTCAAAACCAGAAGAGTTTCTGATGCCGTTGAATTGCTCGATGCGATGCTTGGTCGAGGCGAATCCCTTCAACGGAACTTTGACAGAAATCTTGAGACCTTTGTGTAGCTACGGTCCACCTTATGCTGCGCTGATGGTTTATAACAAGGCAAGGAAAGCGGGTGTAGAATATCGTGACGGGCTATAAGCTGCTATTGATGAGGCTATCGAGGTTTGGAAAATGTGGGATGCTACTGAAAATATGGGAGGAAATGCAAGAAAGTGGATATGATTGTGATATGCAGGTATATGAGTATCTCATAAATGGCCTCTGCAACACAGGGAAGCTTGAATCTGCAGTGGTGGTTATGGAGGAATGTATTAGCAAGGGACTATTCCCTAGCAAAATCATTTCTAGCAAACTAAACAATAGGTTGATGGATTCAAATAAAGTTGAGGTGGCTTACAAGCTATTTCTCGTTGAGAAACGCTCGTCTTAATGAAAATGCCCAAAGGTATTGGAGAGCAAAAGGGTGGCATTTCTAATATATGGTGGGTGTTCTTTGTGTAATCTTATTCGTTTGGATTTGATTATTCAAGGAAATAGGTGAAGTCAACTAGGAAGGTACTACTTATAGCTGATATGATGTTGAACTTGTAATATCTTTTGCTAGTTCTAGAATGTGGTAGATAATGATTGAGTATATGCAGTTAAGGAGCAATGAGACAGTTGATATTATAAATATTTTAAAGCCAAAATGTAGTTTTTATATTTTCCAGTTGTGTAATGTATTCTTTATTTTAAGTTGGAAGCCTTATTCAATTTTCAACATGATATTTGTGTAGGTTCATGTCAAGATTCTTTTAGAGTTATGATTTAACTCCAGTGTGTGTGATGCTAAACATTGTGGCATGATCACATCTATTTCTTTCAATATCTGAATTGGTGATTCGGTACAGGACTGAAAGATGCAATTTGTTATATGATTTAAGCTAGCTTGCTGTTTATTTCTTTTACTACAAGGGCTTAATACGCAGTTAATAATTGATTTGAGAAAAAATTCAACTAGTTCCATTGCCAAGTGCCGTATTTTCCAAATCTATTTATACCGTTGTTTTTTCACTTCGGTGTGAAATTCATTTACAAGACTAACAACTTCGTCTGGATCCATACTGTCGACCAACACTCAGAAGATCGAGGAAGACGATGTCTGAGAAGGAGATATGATGCCTCGTAGACCCACACCATCAAATTGGCATTGATAGGGAGCAACACGAGCAGTGTCCGTGGTTGCTCTACCGACGAGGGCAACGAGCAGTAGCGGATTATTAGTTGCATTAGCAGATTATTAATTTTAATAAATTATTGTCCTTTAATTATGAGTTTTGGTTCAGCTTTCAATGGTTGAGTCATGATAGGAATAGAATTCTTTCAGAATTCTAATAGGGTTTCATAGTTGCGTCATGGTAGGAATAGGATTTTCTTTCAGAATTTTAATATGTTAAGGTCATTTTATGTTATTTATAGTGGCTGAGTAGCGGTCATGAGATTATCATTGAATTCGGATTTGGAACGGTATTTACCGTAGGCCTCAATTTGAGGATTTCAGTTTATATTAATATTCTTGTGTCAATCACCTTTACTCTATCAAATTGGTCCGAGTTGCCGGGTCAAAAAGATGGTGGGCATGCGTAACACCGAGAATCGTTTGGAAGCTGTAGAGAATGTGGTTGAGGAGATGTCTAGCCATCCATGAGATGCAAACATCCCAGATATCTGCGGCGGCAAGACAAGCAACGATTGAAGCAAGATAAGCAATAATGGATGCAAAATTGACGCCCTCCTGAAGAAACTTGGGATCAGCGTTGAGACTTTCAACGATGGTGAATCTGAAGGTAGCCGCGAGACACCAACCGGAGAGGAGCAGGGCAAGCACCGTGAGACACCAACCGTAGAGGAGCAAATTGGGTCTTTATATAGGTTCTTCAAAAGATGGACTTGGCGAAGTTTCGACGGAATCGACCCTTTGTCGTGGCTAGCCCGGCAAACAATTCTTTTGGTACATGAAACACCGATACACAAGCGATTGCAGCTACCCATGATCGCGATGAATGGTCTAGCAATGCCATGAATTCAGCTTTTGTTACTCCATTCTCCAACTAGATTGGTCATGTTTCTATAAGGAATTGATGATTCGTTTGGCGATGGTACAAACATCAACGGGTTTGAGGCCCGATCACGACCAAACAAACGGGCTCTCGAGGACTACATATCTACGTCAAGGTCGGTGACCCAAATTCCCATGTGTCGACGATCACCGGGTTTTTCGGTGGACCGGCGACGATACAAGTGCATTTAGGATCCAACTATTACGGATTATTCGCCGCAATTCAAATGGCATGGAAACTAGAGCATGTATCTCAACCCCAACGATACAAAGACGGACTACCTAGGGAATTCACAAACACATCCAAGCTTTAATCGCGATTTCACCAAGAGTATCCCATAGATTTATTTCCCACAACAAACCGAATTATTCATCTCAAGCATCCTCCGCCTGCAAAACCTCGCGCTTTAAACATGAGTGATGAAGAATATAAAAGACAGCGGGTACATGTTTCAAATACGGTTTAAAATTTGGACCACCCATCGATGCCACTCAAAAACTCGAACGATTAGTGGGAATGAGGAAGATCTTGTTCATGACAACGAGTTGGTAGAGGAAGGAATTGGGAGAGCCAGACGGAGGACCCAACGACCTTGCAATCGACAACTATCGGAGTTATCGTCAAACGGGCCGATGGTTCCCAAACGATGAAGTCATTCGCGGTAGGAATACACGGTTGTTATTGATGATAGATAGTGGCGCCAACCACCATTTTGTTGGGAACGCCGTGAGAAAAATAAGTTGGCCATCGAACCCACAATCTTATTTTCGATCGTTTCTAGATGACGGCATTCGCCGAGCTAGTCGAGTCTGCAAAATGTCCCTTGTGGCTTAATTTCAAATGTTTCCAATAACATATTATGTCTTTCCCTTAGTAGTGTAGATTTTATTTTGGGAGTTTGTCCACATTAGGGATGTTAAGGCGGGAAGACTCGACCGGAGTTCGAGATTGGCCATGGCAATGCCCCTGAGGATCCCACGCCAACCGGGCATGCACTTACCGAGAACTAAAAGTGTGCATCGAGGACGAATGTTGGTTCTATGGTCCATGGACGTGGTGATTTACTAATGATTTAGACTCGAAAACGCTAACCCCACCGCCAGGACAAGCTCGCAAAGAGTAGCCACATTTCAATCGCTAGCACTCCATCGGTGGCTTTTCATCCGAACGCACAAAGGATCATCAAATTGTGCTTCAACCGGATCTCGATCGATCTCGATGTCCTTACCGATACAATCATTTACGTAAAGACGGATGGAATGCTTAGTAGCTAAGATGCTATCTCAGCATTATCCATCCAAGCAAGCCCTTACTCCAACCCGCTCTCTTAGGTGAATGAAAGACCGGTCAGGCGTTCAAGCGACTATCGTGAGCTTAATAAGCTTACCATACCAAATAAATACCATCGAGGATCCATGAATTATTAGCCGAATGTAGTGGTTCAAGAATTAGACCCACGAGCGCTATCATCAAATACACCGCCCATCTCGATGTTCCCAAACCGCATTTCGGACCCACTTAGGACATTATGTATTTGTGATCAATTGTGCTCACAAATGCCGCCATGTTTCGTAGTTTGATGAACGATATTTTGGCATTTCAAGAAGTTTGATTGGTATTCTTCAATGATATCTTCGTCTATAGTAATCAGCGTGGATCATATGCTTTACCTCCGACAAGTATTAAGGTACTTCACCAACATGCACCTAGTTATCAACCCAATAAATGTTACTCGGTCGACATGCACATCATCTCCAACCGGAGGTATGTATGGACCCGCCAAGGTCTCGGTCCTAAGATGGCCAACACCAAAAATATTCGTGGGTTGCGTGGTTTTCTTGATCGAAGCTTACTAACGCTGCTTTTATTCAAGATTATGGAAAGATAGCTGCCCCAATCAAGATGTTATTGAAAAGGACATCCCTCACCTGGGCCCGAGAACGAGGTTGATCAAGCTTTCCAACAACTCAAAAGGTGTTGACCAGCACCTCTACTTTGTGTGCTAGATTTTGTAACGAATTTATGGTCGAGTGTGATGCCTCCGTCAAGGAATTGGTGCGGTATTTATGCAGACAAGTAACCTATTGCTTATTTCAAGCAATTCTTCCAAACCTTTATCCAAGTCCGCATATGAGAAAGAATTAATGGCATTGGTGTCGTGCAACATGGCGACCTTATTTGTTGGGGTGTCATTTTGGGATTCGAACGGATCAACAAAGTTTGTGCCATCTTTAACTCAACCTTCGACTACCCCACAATAAAATTTAGCGCCAAATTACTCGATATGATTTCACCATCGCTTATAAAGAAGGCAACCTCAACCGAGGATTCCTTATCACATCAGTCGAGGAAGGAACCGACACCATCGATTCCCACAAGGGATAGATTGGTTGGGATTATAGGTAGAAATTGAGGATCCTGTGTTAGTCAAAATCGGGAGGACATAGAAAGAAGAACAACACAAAAACATTACTCCTTACCATGACACTGCTATATAAGGGTTGTTTGGTCATACTACCTTCACTGATTTCAAAATTAATAATCGAAGTTCCATTCTACCGACGGGTGGTCATAGGGGTGCCTATCACACGATCGATGTTTAGTCGCCAATGTGTAAACCCACCAATCTTAAGGACATATTAGCGAGACTATTACTGAACGGAAATTGAGAACATAAAAGGTAATTAAATATAAGACTGAGGTATGACACGACGCCGATTACCCGTCTTAGAGGTCCCAAGGTACGCCAAGATACATTTATAATCTCCTCCAACTTGAACACATAGTTCCGATATGGAAGTTAAGGGTCGAACACAAGAGAGTCGGTCAGGTTGTTACCGAGTTTCACAATGAGGTGCCAGATGGCGAGTCAGCATACTCAGAGAGATGACGAGAGATATATCTTGAGCAAGTAGACCAAACTAAACACAAGGTAAAGAGATTTAACAAGTAGTTAGCCATGGTTCCCATATCGAGATATCGTTAAGACGCCTCATAGGTTCAAGGATTTTCACCATGAGTGTATGTCGTGGTTAAAGGTACCAAGGGTAGATGCCCTTTAGGTTGTCACGCAACTGTGCCCCCCAGCCTGCCGTAGATTTTAGGATAAGCAGAGGCCCTGCCGCCCTCGCCAAGACGGTCTCCAAGAATGGTTCGTCCGCCCAACAATTTTACTCACTAGACAAATTAACTAGCCACCGTCCGGAGGGCCAGCTTCCCAAGGCCGACGGCTATAATCACCCACTCCACCGACTTCCCGGATAAAGAGACACTGATGTCTTACTCCCAGATTGCTAGCTACCCTCCCCAAGGCCACCGGCCGAGTTAACGCCAGGAAAGGAATAACATGTATAAAGGCCTAGAGCCGGGAACACCCACCAAGGTTCTAATGACATTTAGACCTCACGACTTGATGACTTGACTCAACGTGCTTCACCCCGAGCCCAACCGAACCGACCATCACGAAATCAACATAAACATAAAAGCAATAAACAAGAACATAATCGAATCCATACTTGAATAGAAAATCAAACGAATGAAAGCATTTCCGCCAAGTCGTTTCGCAGAGGTAACAAAATACATAATATAAATTGTTTGCCTAGGATTTGTTTCTTCCTCACCACTTGCTCATGAAAACAAAGAGAAATAAAAGAGATAAGTTGAGAGAGAATTCGATCGATGCTTCCTCCTCCGGATGTTATGTTGTGAATTAATTTTGGAGAGCAAACCTTTGGGAGCCTAAGTGCACTTTTAGCTTGGTCCAGGCGATCTCGAGGTGGCGTGGTAGGTCGCAGCTGGCTCCTCGACCCCAACAAGGGCCCTCCGGCTTCACCGCAGTGTTTGTCTCATCCACAAAGACCGCAGTCGACCTTTCCCTTTACGGAAGAATCAAACAGCGCAGAGGACCTTAATCTTCCTTGAGCGCAAGTTTCTGAGATCTGCTCCGCTCCCACCGATCCCCGACCTCCGCCCACCGCCACCCTCCTTCTTACCTCTCTTCCTTGTCTCGACACCTTCGCTTCACTTCACGCTGATCGTGCCCCACGGTAGTGTTTGGCAAGATGTCGAATGCCTTGCCAAGATAGTCTTCGGGATTTTTACCTCTCTCACGGAGGTGGCCCGATCTTGCCCAAGGTCCCGCCAACTCGCAACCCCCAAAGCGTGTCCTCCCGGATACAAACACACGCAAAGAACACAAAAATGCACTTTTCTAGGCAAGGACTACCCCAAAAAGAAAGACGAAAACGGCTCGCCACACTCCACACTGAACCACGTTGTCCTCAAGCGCAAGCATTCCTTGCCCAAAAGAAAACAGAACACACAAACAACACACGCAAAACCAGCAAGGATAAGATGAATCATGACAAAGATAATCGCATAAGCGACACACAGATGTATCAAGGTTAGTCAAGACGGGCAAAAGTTTGTGAGAGTTCCTCTCAAGCACTCAAACTCTGTGTTTAGGCTTCACGCCTGATGACTTGATCAAGGAAGTGCCATGCTTGCCCGCTCACTATCTCCGCCTATAGCTTGGTCAAGTTCTCTATCCTTAGGTCTTTGGGTTGTGTCGAGGGCTTCGCTAAATAGGAAGGATTTAAGTTGGTAAAGTTGTTTACTTAGGTCTTGGCGAATGTTTTCCCATTTCCTTGGCAAGATACTTACTGCCCGAGCACACTTTACATTTTCTGGGAACCTTTTCTTTTATACTTTTTAAACTTTGTTCCCACCATTTTTTTTTCTTTTCACACATTTTTCAATTTAAGCTCATTATGCCCACCGGGCCAAGGCATCCTGTGTGTTTTGCCGAACGATACCCGACATACATATCCCTCCCCTATTCTTCTTCTCTCAATCCCCGTGAGGAAGAGCACAAGATAATTTAAAAGAAAACCACACCAAAGGGCTCAAAGGATACATATATCCGGGTTTATTTTCATTGTTGACCATGCTACAAAAAGAAAGCCTAAATCATCTAGAGCACCTGCACTACAAGAAGCTAGGCTTTGATCAAGACAAAGCAAGTTCTAGCACAACCGCTTGATCAAGACAAAGGCAAGTTCTAGCACAACCAAGTCAAGCATCCGAATATCACAGTAATAAAATCATGCTTGCAATGATTTAGCAATATAGGCTCAATTCCTCACGTGCATGTCATGCCCTTTACGCCATACTAACCTTATTGAAACAAGCTAAACAGTAACAAAGCCTATGCCAAGATCATAATTATCATGCTCATCTCAACATGCCGGTCAAACACACAACAACAACAAAAACAGGGCCATCCGCACTCACACACTTTTCTGGCAAAGTGTTAGACCGAGTATGGTCCCCGAAAACAAAAATGCATAAACGACAACAAACAAACACAAAAATGTAAAAGAAAAACAACCAACAAAAGAAAAGAAAAAAAAACGAAAACACAACAAAAAACAAAAACGAAAACACAAAAATAAGGAGGAAGGGGACGGTGGATACCAACCTGGTGGGCAAAATATGCAGATGGGCGGTTCGATCTCGCCAAGGTTTCTGATTCGACGATGGCGGCTGAGGTCCCTCGGTGCCCGTTGCGTCCCGCCCGCTGCCTTTGAGGGGCTGCTTGGTAACGGACTTCTCAAGCTCCTGGATAGTAAGCTTCGTCTCGCTTCCACTATCCCGAGCATCTTCGAGTACTTTCAAGTCGGGTGTCCTCTCCTGGGGCCATGGAAGGGCCGAAGGTCATTCTCCTCGCAAAGTTAGTTGAGCACAAGGAGCTCTCCGCCCCGCCTATTATGCTTTCATTGCGAGATCGCAAGGATGCAAAGTTGAGCCTCATCCTTTCGCACGCCTGTGAGTGTAATATCTCAGAATTTAATATAATTAATGATAAATTTAATTAGTATTATTAATTCAATAATTAAAATCTTAATTAGTCAACACTGACTTTGATCAAACATAATGGATAATTTCGATGAGATTCATCGATGCTTAGTGAATTAAGGAATATAATTTCGATATTCCTTCGAACGCATTTTTCTAATATCGAATAAATTCGATAATTACGCTTTACAAGAATTAAGCGCTTGTTTAATTTCAAATTCCTATTATTATAGGAATGAATAAAGTTGTAACAAACTTTATTTTTGAACGCTTAGAGATAATTCGCCTAAGAGAGTTTTGAGACGCTTCAAACGCTTGCTGAGATAGTCGATAATCGCCGAACAATCACTAATTACAAAATTCAAATTCCTATGATTATTTTATATATAAAAGCATTATTTATCATCAAATAATGCTAGAGGAAATTAACTAATAATTATTAGATAATTGTTTTCACTTTCAAATTAGGTTCAAATTGTGAAATGTGACATGGAATAATTTTAATAATTTTCCTATGAATTAAATTATCATCTAGGACATATATTATGTCATATAGTTATTAATAGTAAGAAATAAAATTGTAGCATTTTATTTATGAAATAAAATTGCACTTATATGTGTTAATAAAATCAAACTTATCTTTTGATGATGCTATGATAAATTATTATAGTGAGACATTATTAAAATATAAGATAAGGTTTATTATGATTTATACAAGTGGGAGGCCACTGTACCCATAGGTGCCGAAATGTCAATTATTTTGTGAATTAAAGAAAATATCAAGCTCTAATTAATTCTTTATGATTATGTTACTAGATATTATTAAGAGATAAATGTAGTAGTTACCAATTGAAACAAGTAACCTAACCTTTGTCTAGACATAGGAAAATTTTGACTATAGTGAACCTAATTAAAAGCATAGTGTAAAACCTTACTCTTCAAAATTGATCTTATTCTAAAGTATTATCAAGGTATATTATAGTATATGATAGCATAAAATAAAATTTTTCCCCTACTCTATGAAATTGCCGAAAACTATGAATATAGTATAAAATATTGAATTTTCATTATCTTATGACAAGGGGAAAATAATATCAACATATAAACCTACAAAACGCCAAAGCGAACACCCAAGAGCAAAGAATTTAGAAATAGATAAAACATTAAGAATCGATACATAAACGCGACATTAAACGAGCTAAACTCATCTTCAAATATCAATTATAAACGTAAATGCGCTTATCACTTCTTTTACATGCGTCGTCGAACTCCCACAGACATCGCTCGGAGGCGGTTCATCGGTTGTGTTATCTTGGCTAAGTCCTCGACAAACCGCGATAGAATCCAGCAGGCCAAGGAATCCCTGAGTCGCTTGATGTTGGTGGGATAAGGCAATGGCTATGATTCCACCTCGCTTTGTTCACCTCAATGCCCCTTCTCGTAGATAATATGTCCAAGGACAACCTCTTTGACCATGAAGTGGCACTTCATAATTCAAAGACAAGATCCCTCCACACACCTCTCGCAGTAACTAACTCAAGACGCACTATGCATCGTTAAACGCCTCGCCATAAATAGTAAAATCATCCATGAACACCTCAATGCATTGCTCGAGCAAATCGAAAAATATACTCATCACGCATCTTTCAAATGTCCCTAGGGCATCAGATAAACCAAATGGCATACGACGATATGCAAATGTGCAAACGGGCAAGTGAATGTAGTCTTATCTTCGATCTTCTAATGCCACACAAATTTGCATATAAGCAGTAGCCGCTAAGGAAATGTAAATACCTATTCCCGTGAGTCTCAAGCATCCGGGTCAATAAACTACGGGAAGTGGTCCTTCCCGTCACCTTGTTGAGCTTCAGAATCGATGCAAACCCTCCACCGTCTCGAGTCTCATCACGCCAATTCTTTTGCCTTCATTCTCGACCACCAGACGTCGGATTTCTTGGCACGACGTGGATCGGCCGACCCAACCGCTGTCCGAGACGTGGTAAATGAGGTCCAACTCAAGGAGTTTGAGTATCTCCACCCGACAACTTCTTTCATTACCGGGTCGAGCTCCTCCGGGTCTTCGACCCGCACGACATCGCCCTCGAGCAAGATGTAGTGTTGGCAAAACAAGAGGGCGTATGCCCTTGAAGTCGGCTAAGGTCCACCGATGGCCCTTTGTACTTGCTCAAGACGGCTCGCTGTTCTTCTTCTTTGATCGTCACCGAGCTTATGATCACCGGCAACGCCCTCGCCGACCCGAGGTAGATGTACTTCAAGTGCTTCGTAGGCGCTTGAGTTGTAGCTAGGGGCTTTCTTCAAGGAAGGTTGCATCCTTTCCTTGTCATGCCCTAGTTGATAGCTTGGTTGATCGTCCCCACTTTGGTCGGCTTCACCAAGCACTTTGGTCTTTTGACCTCCTCCTCGTCGAGATACTTAGATCTTCAGTGTCCTCGATGACTCATCAGACACGCCCTGATCACCACGCCGCGTAGTATCTCTCAACATCCTTCGGTGAGACCGACAAAGTCCACTATCTCGTCGATTGAAATTGCTCGGCTTTGTAGATGTCAAGGTGACCGCTCTCCCGAATTTGTATGCGAGCTTCCCCGTATCGCAATCGACAACGCCCGGGCCGCCTTGAGAACGGCTCGCCTGCGACAAGAGATGACGCTGCCGTCCGGCATCGCCCATATTTAGAACGTAGAAATCGGCGGGAAAATAAGGTCCCTGACCTTGACGAAAGCACATCTCAACGATCCTTCTGGATAGACACTTGACTCATCTCGCCAAATAATCTCAACACAAGATGGTTTGGAAGGGTCCGAGTTTCAACTCTTGATAGATAGATAGGGGCATCACATTGATTGATGCCACGAGATCGAGCATAGCTTGGTCTATCCTTGTTGTCCCGATCACAAGGTATATAGAACATCCCGGATTCGTACACTTGATTGGGAGATCTATTCAGTACGGCCGAGACGCCTCTCCGTAGGGAAAACTATGTTTAGCCCTCGCCCCGGGATCTATCTCGGATGTTTAATTCACCATACATTGATTATATACCAGCATGCAGCTCTATAATTAATTGCAACACGTAGGGTTTTCTCGTGTTTACCTTCAACTGCCGAGGCGTGAATGGATCGAGACTCGTGCTTTGACCTTTGGGATCAGATCCTTGCTACACCAATCTCCAACGCCGAGCGAGGACGATCTATGGAGAATGCTTCAAAAACACCCAATGCTCTCTACTAACTCTCAAAAATCCTCACAATGTTCTTGTGATTCTAAAATAATACTTGTTAATGAGTGGATTAACTTTGATTCTATCTCTTACCTTATATTTATAATGCACTACCTTAATCCCATAAGAAAATTACCATAATCCCATATGGAAATTACCATAATCCTTTATGAAAATTACCATAATCCCATATGGAAATTACCATAATCCTATAAGGAAAGGATTATTACCATAATCCTATATGGAAATGATCTATGCATATCCCATAAATATAATTATATCCTTGTAGGATAAAGAGAATCAAATCCTTGCCATGTAGAGAAAGTAGGCCTTATTTTCCTTCCAAGCTACGGCCCTGACGGGCCAAATTGTGGATCAAATGCAAGGAATAAAGATGGGCCTCAAATAAATTAATTATCTTATGTTCAAACCGTAACATAAATTAATTTATAAACATTTATTCATGCCACTAGAGAATAAATGCCGACTACTCCCTTTATTACCAAGTTGAGTCTGCTTGCACTTAGACATTACGAATCCCCGTGATTTAAGATATCGAACGCCCATTAATTATTTAGAGCATTCCGATCGCTAAAATAATTAATATCTTTAATTCCCTAAGTAGTACCACTCAACCTTATTATTGTACTTGAACTAACTCAACCCGCACGGTTTAGTACAATAAACCTTGAGCTCCTTAAGGGACGCCATCATCCTAAACGGATACTATGACTGACACGTATAACTAGCATGACATAAAAGCATTGCCACCACCCAAGATACTTGAGAATATCAAGTTAGAACATATAACCTCACCCATAACAAGTCAAAGTGATGGTCAAGAACTCATAATCACCTAATACCTTATCGAGGTTTAGATCATCGAAGTCACCGAGATCTTGGTTCTTCACGACGGTCCGATAGAAGAACACATCTCATCACATCCTTCAATACGCCTCGAGACGCATCAAGATAGATAAGCAACCAAGTCAAGTCACTCTTATCTATACCAAGAGCCCATACCGACAACTCCGTCCTCAAGTTGTCTCACCGTGAAACTTTTATATCTCATTGCTTCGACCAATCATACTGCACTTCCGTGATCTTCACACACCGTATGATCTAACTATATATGAGATAAGGGGACACGATATATGCAATCAAGTATTCAATCGTGATAGAGATTGTAATAGTGGTAATCAGAAACATTGTATACAAGCTCAACCAAACCGCTTTCAAGATACAAATTCAACAATCTCCCACTTATACTAAAGCAAACTTTTAGTATACAATGTGTCTCTACTAGCTATTACAAACAAAACCATCACTTTGCTTCTCCCACTTATACAAAAGTTTTCTAAGTGGGTGCCATCTTGCGCAATCCAAGTCCTCTAACGCGTCTCGACGTACTTTTGCGACAAGTTTTCTTGAATGGATCCGCTAGGTTATCCGTCAGATCAATCTTTGTAATCAGCACGCCCCTCGCCAACGATTTCGATGACATGGTACTTTCTCTCTATGTGTTTGCTTGCCTTGTGGATCCGTGGTTCCTCGAGTTTGCCATCGCACCGAAAGTTATCACAAGAAACCATGATACTCATGGGCAAACCAAGTACCACATCTAGATCCACGAGGTAGTTCTCGAACCATACAACCTCCTTAGCACCTCCAAGCTGCTACATATTCGCTTCCATGGTAGAGTCCGCAATGCATCGCCGCTTGCACTCGCCAGATACGGTTCCACCTCCCAAGGTAAACACATACCGAGGTGACTTTTTCTCATCACGGTCGATTGGAAACCGAAATCAATAACCCAAAGGCATTAGACTATCTCAGCACGGTAAACCAGCCTATAATCTCGAGTCCTTTCGTACTTGAATATATGCTTTACCGCAATACCAATGAGCTTGTCCGAGATTAGATCGATATTCAGCCACTATGCTCACCGCGATAGCGTGATATCGGCCTCGTGCATAAGCATTGCATGCATGAGACTTCCCACGGCGGAAACGAGGAAACTTGTCTCATTTCCTCTATCTTCTTTGCGTACTATAGGTGACCGCCTCTTTAGATAAAGGAACGCCATGTAAGAAAGGTAGCAATCCTTTCTCGACGGTCTCAGATACTAAACTTAGTAATCACAAGATCAATGTAAGACGCCCGAGATAAGCTCAACTTTTTCCTCTCGCGATCTCTAAGAACCTTGATCCCAAGAATGTACCGATCTCCTAAGTCTTTCATTTGAAACCGATCGGATAACCAACTCTTTACGCCCGATAACAACTTCACATTGTTGCCAACAGAAGAATGTCATCTCACGTAAGTGCAAGAAATACCACATTACCGCCGACATCTAAACGATACACACAACTCTCGCTAGCATCTTGTATCATTGTCTTGTATCGATCGAACTGACGTCCATGGGTCGATTATTACTGCTCGCTTTTGGGACTAAACCAAGATTCACCCACGAATATAAATCGCCTTGTTGACGAACAACCTCCCACTACGATTTGCAGGCACCACAGCACAATGGCACCCGCAAGTGCAAGAATCATGGTTCTCATCTCGCACAACTTGTCGGGTAGGTACCACTCAGACGGTCGCAGATCTCCAAGTGGAACTCACCCACTTCAATTTCTTGAAGTATCCGTGTCCATCCCTCCCACTAGACTCAACATCTCGCACTTTCGTCTAATCGGTGGTGGAATACGATCATCTTCTAATTCTTGAAGAATGATTTCAACTTTAGATTTATGATTTTCATGTAGTCCTCTTCTAAGAATCGGCATTAGTGCTAATAATGACCTTCCGATCCTTAGACTATAGAATAAACCACCTTCGCTCCTCTAGGATAGCCAATAAACATCCTTGGCTTGATCTAGCCTCCAACTCGTCGCCTTTCTTGTTCAAAGACATGTGTCGGACCTGTCCCATATCCTTATGTGGTTTAAACTCGGCCTTGCGCCCCAACCACAACCCTAAAGGGGTCTCTTCGACCGACTCGATGGTACTAGATTTAGCAAGTATGCCGCTTCTAAGCATACCCCATAATGAACAGCAAAGTTGCATAACTCATCATCGATCTAACCATTTCCAAAAGAGTCCTATTTCTTCGCCTCCCGACACACCATTTTGTCAGGTGTGTCTTTCGGAAGTGCACCGGGAGGTAATCCCACACTTCACTAGATAGTCCATGAACTCGTTGTTGAGGTATTCGCCACCGCGATCGTAACGCTGTGACTTGATACTCTTACCAGCTTCGCCTCCACTTCCGCCTAAAATTCTTCAATTTCTCAAAGCATTCGCACTTGCGGTGCAAGGTATACGATCCATACCTTGAGTAATCATAATGAAAGTGACAAAATACTGCATTCCACGAGCTTGTGGACATCGGTCCACATCTGTGTCGAATGGACTAGCTCTAACATTTCGCTCTACGACCCTTCGCCAGGGTCCGGGTCAACATCTTACCTTCTATACAGATTCGCAGATCGGGAACGGAGTAACCGTGAGATTACCCAACGCCCATTCTTAGCCGCCTTGATCCTATTTAGATTGATGTGACCTAATCTAAGATGCCGTAGAAAAGAGGTGTCATCTTGCTAAGAAAACTTTCTCTTTTAAGGTTTCGATGTAGATGCAACATAGTTATAGGTATTATGTATTGCGTAAATAGTATAAAGCTTAATTATATAATGTGCCTACACAGATAACTTCGCCATTTCATGATAGAAACACCACTATCAAAAACAACCGAATATCCACGAATAAACAATTTCAAATGTAAACAAGGTTCCTGAAAATCCGCACATATAAACGCCTTTTAAAACTAAAACTGCTTTCAAAACATAAAGTAACATCTCCGATCGCAACGGCCTCGACTTTCGCCACGTTGCCCATGGAGATCGTTATCTCGCCATCATTCGCCTCCCCTCGTCCGCAGTGAACCCCGCAGCCAGTAATAAACACGATCAACAGACTGCGTTCACTACCCAAGAACGGGTAGAACAAGTCGCTAAACATGTTTCACATTAAAGCAAATGGCGACTCTAGAGCCTTGAGCTTGGGGCACTTAGCCTCCAATACCCGCCTCACCGACCAAGCATTTCCGCCTTTCTCCTTCGCCTTTCAAACCGCATTGGTAGAGCCTTCAGACACTCCCACTCTTTCTTTAGCCTTAGATCTCTTGAATTCCACTTTTCCTTTTCATCTTCGATAAAGCGTTGGTTTTCGAGGTGCGATTAAAGATCGGCACCTTTGCCCATTTTATGCTCTTCCGCTACTAGATCCTCTCAGACCAATCTAGAGTATAACTCTTATCATAAAGGACCGCATGATAACGGAAGTCATCAAAAGACTTAGGCAAAGTGTTGAGGATCATATCGATTTCGACCACGAGCTCTCCAAGAGATTAATCATTTGCTTCACATGGTTATGCACCGAATCGCTTTCCTTCATCGAACTCTGACATTATTGATTTTCACAAATTATGACAAGCGATTCTCGGTCCGACTCCTCATACAATTTCATAAGACTTAGCCATATCGGTGCAGATCTTCCATCTCGATGCCGGAGCTGCGGTGGACTCGCACATGGTGACCAAAAGAAGCGCACTTTGCCATTCTATTTGATTTGTCCCATTTCTCGTGCTCCTCGCGCCCTCATCGAGATGAACCGCCTAGAGGCTTGGGACGGGTGTAGTGAGTACAAATAGATTTTCTTCCGCAAAGAAGAACATTCTCAATGTTTCGCTTCCACTGATAAAATTTGACCGGATAAGGGATTTTAAAGCAGCATATTGATAATCTAAAAAGAGACATATCTCGAAATCGATAAAGTAAACACATACGATCGCATATAATTGTGAATAACAATATTCTAACCATTTGATAAAACAATATTAATTGAAACCTCCATCGCCCAAGGAATCCCACATGCAAGCCATGCGTGGATCGCCATTACATGAACCCCCACTGCACTAAAATATACCTTTAGTCGCTTAATTTCAACCATGTCAACTTATCCTTATGACAAATGAAATTAACGATTGGACCTTTCTAAACCACATCACTATCGCAAGAAGGGACTTCATGAAGTTGTACTGAGGTGATGTCTAAGCAATGACCACAATTTTAACAATGCAGAAATGAATTCTTAGAATCGCATACTCACTCGGACTATACCGCTTCAATTCAAATTCTTTTGTTATCTCATTTTATATCTCGATCGATCTTAATTTCGTAAGGGAAATAAATGCTAAGAACACCAAGGATTTACGTGGTTCGATCTATGAATAAGATCTACGCCCACGGTGAGAGAGAGTATTCGTGTATCGAATGTGTAAGCGATTACAAAGAGTGTGAATGAATCTATTTCGTTCAATCTAGCCTCTATTTATACACAATTATTTAGACCTAGATCTTAAATCCGAGGTCTTCTAACTAGGATTCGAGATCTTGGATAGATCTTAATCATATCCCTTCTCGAATTAGGATTCTTTTAGATACGGCCGAGCCTTCATGGCTCCCACCGGGTTTTGGGGTCTTCGGGCCGAACTTGCCCGCACCGAGCTTGATGTCACTTTTACTTGTATTGGGCCTGATGCTTGGGCCTGGTAGTTGGGCCATATCCTATCACAACCCCCCCCAAAAAGATGCAGGTTTAGGTCGTGTTGGTTTGGGGTTGTTTATGTCGAGGCGGGGCGCGAACGATCTGACTTGGTGTGTGCCAATGTTTCCGAAGTCATATATCGAATGCCGCGTTTGCAGAGGCATCTGCCGAGGTCGTGTGCGCTGTTAGTATCTCTTGCCGAGGCGTTAAGTCGAGGTTTTTTGTTCGCTTCACCTAACAGGCGCTGTCGAGGTTTCCGCCGACTTAACCCCGACGAGGCTTTGCCGAGGACATCGATCGGCTTCACCTGACGAGGCGTTATGCCGAGGTATTTGGTCGGCTTCACCGACGAGGCGCTATGTCGAGGTCTTTCGACCGGCTATGCCACCGACCAGGCGTTATGCCGAGGTCTTTGGCTGGCTTCGCCTGACGAGGCGTTATGCCGAGGTCTTTTGACCGACTTCACCACGAGGCGCTATGCCGAGGACATTGACTTGCTTCGACCGACACCGAGGCGTTATGCCGAGGTTGGTCGGCTTTCACCGACGACTTGGCGCTTATGCTATGTCGTCTTTCGCTTCGCCTTCGCTATGACGAGGCATTATGCCGAGGTTTTGGGTCGGCTTCGCTTTTATGGGGCATGAAGCCGAGATCGAACGCTGGATGCCTTATAGCATTTAATGCACATTTAATGTAGCAGCGGTTGATTCCCAATAAAGCGCATATTGGGAGAATAACTTCCGCGACACGCCTTTCGCCTATCACTGCACATTTCAATATTCAAAAATTCAAACCTCAGATTCCGTAGATTCTTCGTCAGCCATTATCGCCCTCATGAAGTTTTAGTGCTATCTTCCTCAATTTAAAACCAATAAGTTATGGCTTCTCATCTTCGCCACCTCGCCTCGATTCTCACGGTCCCCGAACGCCAGATCGTAGCCTCAGGTCACCACCGGATTCTCCTGGATTTTGAAGTTTATCATCTTGGTCCCCAACCTACCTGTGTAGATTAGAATATCCTCCTTATTATGATTTAGGAAAGGTTTCTTCGCTTTCTTCCTGCTTTGACAACCTTCGATATTAGAGCTTGCCTTCAATTTTTGTTCCGAATCATTGGTTAATTGCCCTCGTCCGGGATAGGCTAGCCTTCCTCCGTATGGTTTTGTAACGAGTATACGAGGATAGCCTTAAGCGCGGTCTTCGCCTTCCTTATCCTTTCGTGTTTGTTGAGTTACAACACTTTTTGCTATCCCTTCGCCCAAATAACACCGAACTCTTTTCACACCGACGGCCTCGTATATATGCACATAGCATAACCGCCCGCTGAGTCTAGGGCTCATCCTTAGATTTTTTCGCCTTAAATATAGTGCGGGGTGGTATTACTTATCACCCCGTCGTAAATTTAAAATAAAGACGAAGTCGAAGATATCAAACTGGCAGAAGAAGTACTTCTTCTGCCGGTTTGATGGTTCTTACGAATTCACTTGGAAGCGCGAGAGGTTGGCTGATGTAGCCGTTGGGGATTGCTTCGGTGATGTGGAGATGTATCTGGACCGGGTTGGCCTGGTTGACGAAGCCTTCTCCGAGGCCGAACTAGCGGCTGCGGGGCTGAGCCCCTATGACCCTGCTGCTGCAGACGAGCCGGCGAGGGGTGAGGCCCTGCACTTAGCTTTAGTGTCATAATATTTTTGTGTTGCTCTGTATTGACTTGGCATTTGTTATTTCTGTAGTGGAATTCGTGTCCTCAAGGAAGAGAAAGGGGGCGGAGCCCGAGGCCACGCAGTCCAAGAAGGCGGCGAAGACTCTGCCCGAGGTCACCCTTAAGAGGGCTGAGAAGACTGTGACCTCGCTCAGCCGGAGCGTTCGTCGCCGGATCAAGACTTCGCCGCCTCAAGCTTAAGCATCCGCCGCCTCCGCCGCACCTCCCGCCCGAAAGAGAAGCGCCATCCACCGCCGACGACGATGACGATTGTACGATCCTTGGCACCGAGGTCGCACGTCCGCCTTTTCCCCAAGTAATGCATCAGGTCGTAATTTTTCCGCTTGTGTTGAGGCTTTGCTTGATATTGTTAGCTTTATTACGTGGGACCGAGGACGTAAAGGTTCGATTGACAAATGTGTCCGAGGTTGTTGTCGGGCATCCGAATGATGCCGGGCTCATTTTGAGCATTTGGCTCTGTCACGCCCGTGAGCCTGGAGGGAGAAGACCCTTCTTATGGCGAGGCGATCGAGGCGGAGGAGAAGGCTCGGGTTGGCGGCCGAGAGGGAGGCGGCGCCGCCGTGGTGGCGAGGTCCGGCCGGGGTTGAGGCTGCACGGGCGGAGGCGTCGGCCGAGATAACCTTTTTGAAGGCCGAACTGGCTTCGGCCGAGGCAGCGAAGGTCGGATTGAGAGTCAAGTGAGGCGGCCAGCCGAGGAAAGCCGAGGCAAGCTTCATTGTGGGAGCCCGCCTACACCGAGAAACTTTTTGTCTCGAAGTTCTCCGGCCGGGCAACAAGATGGCCGAGCTGATGAATAAGAGGCGGTGTCCAGACACATCGATGACGTCGCCGATGACTATCCCGACTTAGATAAACTAAGTATGGATACGAGGTGGTGGAGACCGACGCCCGTGCGGTCTTACGTTGGTCTCCTTGCGGGCGGTCCAAGAGCCGCCGTTATTCGAAGTCCGACTCGCCCTCGACTCGCTGACCGCCGAGTCCGTCTCAGGCTTGCTCGGTGGATCGAGATCCCTCACGGCTATCCCGCCGAGCCGAGTAAGGAGCCGAGGCCGAGGTGTCGACGGTCAAGATGAAAAAGAGGCCGAGGTGGCGGCGTCGGCCGAGAAAGAGGCCGAGGTGGCCGCGTCGAAGCCGAGAAAGAGAAGGCGGCGGCGGCAAGCCGAGGCAAAGCGGGTCAGTAACGAGGAGATGCAGTTTGAGTCGATGGCGGGCCGATGATCCTTGTAACTTTTTTTTTTTTCGAATGTAAATGTACATCGGTTTCGCTTAAGGGCATATTAATAGAATCACAAGTTTATATGAAAACACTTATCTTTTATTCGTTTGTCGCTCAAATGCTTGATGCTTCTCCTGGTTGAATCGAATTGAAGACTTGTCGCTGGCTCGAATTAAAAGAGGCCGAACTCCTCCATATAAAGGGACAATTGGGCCATGTGCAAAGCGGAGTCTCGTTATCAAACATAGAGCTTCCCAGAGAGCGCGACGAGCTCCGTGCTCGTTTCAGATTGGAGAGTCGCTCGAGGTCGCCAGGAGAAGGCTAAATTAATAGCCGAGGAGCATGCCGAGTACGAGGAGGCCATCCATCGAAATGGTGGTTCGACTATCTCGGAAGTTGAAGCCAAGGTTGTCGAGGTCGCCGCCTGCCAGCGAGGTACCGGCGTGAATATGGTCGGACCTCCGCACCACTAACGAAGACGGTGAATTAAAAGGCTCGAGGTATATACAAGACCGTCATCGCCGACAACCACATTTTGATGAAATGCTTCGACGGGATGCAGAGGCCTCTTCTTCTCACGGAGCTTCTCGCCTAGAATAAATGAACCAAATTTTGACGATCCGCATGGATAGCTCAAGAGAGGCGGCATGGCTCTCGAACGACGTGGATCCTCGAGGGGTCAAGCCGGGCATCATCGAGTGGCCGAGGTCTATCTAGCAGAGCCCATAGTGTAGATCGAGGACGAGGTAGTATAAATGAGCTGTTGAATCGCGATTTTTCTAGGGATTGGCTCAGTTTTTCCCGGTCTCCTCCGCCCTCGTAATATGTAATCCGCATAACTTATTTTTTTTTAAAATAAGAAAGAATCCATATTGACTTTATATTGAACTAAAGTAATATATGAAGTCTTCGAAGGAATCCGTTCTCGTAGAAGGGTAGTTCGTCCTTGTAGAGAGTTCCGTCTTCGGAATCAATAATTTTTTTTGCCAAGGTCGTCGGGAGGGTGGTCCCTTTATTTCGCCTACATAGAGAGAACCATCTTCAAATAAACGAAGGTAATCTGATCTCGTATGTAGGAATGGTTCCTGCTGCCGAGGTTATCGGGAGGGTGGTCCCTTACTCGCCTACATAGAGAGAACCGCCTTCAAATAAACGAAGGTAACTGATCTCGTATGTAGGAATGGTTCCTCATTTTTGCCGAGGTTATCGGGAGGGATGGTCCCCTTACGCCGCCTACATAGAGAGAACCGCCTTCAAATAAACGAAGGTAACTCGATCTCGTATGTAGGAATGGTTCCTGCTGCCGAGGTTATCGGGAGGGTGGTCCCTTACGCCGCTTAAATTCATCCTCGTATGAAACGAAGGTAATCGACCTCCGCCGAGGGAATTTGTCCTCCGTAGAGGGTATAGAATAATATGAAGATTAATTATGCATTAGTGACAAATAAAACATGCACAAAAAATAGAATTTTATTGATAAAAGACGACATAACAAAGTAAGACTCGACTGATTAAACAGACTCAAAACACGATCGAACAAGACTCGACCTTTGAAACTTATGCATAATATCTCTTCGATGAATGATGTGCCATGCGTTGGGTAATTGCTCACCGGACAATTGGGCGAGCTTATAGGCCTTTGCCAAGGACTTCGTCGACCCTAAGAAGGTCCTTCCCATGTGGCTTCCAAATTTGCCGAGCTGCACGGCTTTGTCGACTTCATTATTTTGGAGTACGAGGTCACCCACTTGAATTGCCGGGTTTTAACACACTGGTTGTAATACCGAGCTACCGTTGCTTGCACCGAGCTTCCTCGATGTAGGCGAGGTCTCTTTTTCTTCGAAAGGTGTCAAGATCAGCTCGTAGATTTTCCTCATTTGCTTCGGCAGAGAAGTCAATGGCACGAGGACTCAGACTCCACCCCTCACCGGATCATCGCCGGTTCCATACACCAAACCGTAGGGGCTTCTCCGCTCGAGGTCCTAGGTGTTGTTCGGCATGACCATAAGACCTGTGGTAAATTTTCCACCCAAAGGCCCTTAGCTCGCCGAGACGAGTCTTCATCCCTTCACGATGGTCCTGCTGGTGACTTCGGTCCGACCATTTGCTTGAGGATGGGCCACCGAGGTGAATTTTTGTTGATCCAAGCTCTCGACACCACTCTCCGAATGTCTTATCGCTAATTGTGTTCCGCTGTCCGAAAGGAGGATATGAGGGATGCCAAGCGACACACTATGTTCTTCCGCATTAAGTTGAGGGCGTTCTTGCTTGTGATTTTGCCAAAGGCTCGCTTCCACCCACTTCGTGAAATAGTCAATCGCAACAATTAGGAATTGAGCCGTCCCGGTGCTTTACAAAAGGGCTCACGATGTCGATCCCCATTGCATAAACGGCCAAGGGCTCAGATTGATGCGAGGTCGGTCCGCGGTAGCCCCTGCACGCTCCCCGTGAGTCGACACTTCTGACACCTTTTCACAAGGTCAATTGAGTCCTGAACATCATCGCCAATAGTATCCCTATCTCACGACTTTTTTTCGACAAGGCTCGGGTCCCATGTGACTTCGCGTGATGATCCTTCGCACTTCTCGCGAACGTAATCAGCTCGGTTCGACCCAAGCACCTTAAGAGAGCCGGAGATATGACATTCAGATAGGACCCCCGCTCAATTGTATGTCTCATAGATTTGTTCAGATCCTCCTAGCTTCCACCTTGTCTTGGGGCGCTTGCCATTCTCCGTACTCTCGAACGGGAGTCATCCAATGGGCTCTTCATCCGAGACTACGCTGACCTCGGCCCGCCATCGGCATCGCCTATGCTTCGCTTTGACTTTTCATCGGCGCGGCTCGCTGACCACGAGGCCAATTTACTTAAGATGTCACCGGCTGTTTTGCTCCCTCGATGCGAACTATCCGAAAGTATGAGAAAGTCCGTTGTGCTTTTTGCTTTTTCCGTGTATTTCTTCATCCCTGCTTTTTGCTTCAGATTTCAACATTTGGCTTACTACGACCGAGAATCGCCGTGAACTTGCACGGCTCGTATTTGGAGATTTTGAGCTAGGCTAAGTCCCGCGATCAGTGCTTCATACTCTACTGTTGTTCAGATTTTGAACGTGAACCGGTGAGTAGGTGATCTCGCCGTCCGGCCTGGGAGTAAGATTCTCGCCTGCTACTCCGCTTTCCCAAGCCCCGCCAACGAGTCGCCAAGACTCCTTGGTATTTCATCCATCGTTCGGCTCGCATCGCCCCGACACGGACTCGGGCTTCGGTTTTTCGACGGTTAGCCTCGCCAGAAACTGCCAGGCTCGACCTTTGATGGCACTGGCGGGGCGTATGATATATCATGCTCGCCTAGTTCGATTGCCCATTTCGTGATTCTCCTCGAGAGCTCGGGTCACAATACTTGCCAAGTGGGTAGTCGGTGAGGACTTGTATGGGATGTGCATGGAAGTATGGACGAGTCTCCTCGCTGCGCTTACCAATGCTAAGGCAAGCTTCTCCAAGGGTCGACACTGCTTCGGCCTTTTAGTGCTCGGCCGATGAAATACACCGAGTCGACGTCCTTCCTCTCGCATCAAGATCTGACTTATGGACTCGTCTGAGGCGGCGAGGTAGAGAAAAGGACCTCTTCCTCTTCTGGACTGATAGAGGGAGCTTGGCGAGATAGCTCTCGAGATCTTCAAAGCGGACTTGTGTACATCATCCCATGAGAACTTTGGCCTTTTTGAGTATCTTGAAGAAGGGTAGCCGTTTATCCGCGGCTTTTGAAAGAAAGCTGCTTAGTGCGGCTATGCACCGCCACCAGTGTACGCCATGGATGGTTCGCATGTTCATTTCAAAATGGTTTGGACCTTGACGGTTGGCTTTTAACCTCTCTTGTGGAAACCCAACACCCTAAGAACTTTCCGCACCGGACCGCAAATGTGCACTCGGGGTTCAATTTCAGTTGGTTTTTCGGAGAAGGTCGAGGACCATCTTGAGGTCGGCAACACACGCGGCTTCCTCCTGCTTTGACGACGATGTCGCCCACGATACCTCCACATTCGACCCATGTAGGGCTTAAATATTTTGTCCACCATCCTTCGATAGGTGGCCCCTGATTCTTGAGGCCGAATGGCATCTTTTATACGCAAAGACCAAGTCGGTAATGAAGGCTGTCTTGGCGCGCTTCGCCGTCCATCGTGACTTGGTGATACCCTTTGTATAAGTCCAAAAATCAAGACTTCATATCCGACCAGCGCGTCGACCTTTTTGTCAATGTTGGGAAGGGGATAGCAATCCTTTGGGCAATGTTTGTTGAGGTCGATGTAGTCAATACACATTTGCCATCCCCCTCCTCCTTTCTTCACCATTACCGGGTTGGCTATCCAGGTCGGATATTTGACCTCGAACAGTATGCGAGCTTTTAACACCGGGTTCACCTCGTCGTGAATGACTTGTTCCATTCGCCGCAAAAAATTTTGCTTCACGAACCGGTTTCATGTTCGGCCGATGTTGAGCCGGGTGAGTGATGATACTTGGTGAGACTCCGGTCATGTCGAGGGAGACCAAGCAAACACATCTCGAATTCCCGTAGGAGTTGGATGATCCGTTCTTTATTTCGTGTGCCTTGTGAGACCAACTTTGATGACCTTTAAGGGCTCATCCTCGATAATGCGACCTCTTCCACCGGGTTATCGGGAGTGTACTTTCGACTCCAACTCCTCGGGTTCCTTTAGTTGCTATGCCCTGGGTGCCGGACCGAGGTCCCCGCACTCGTAGGGCAACCCGCATACATTCCTTGGCTTGCTTTTGATCACCCTGATCACTACTGCCCTCGCTGTGGTATCTTCATTGTCGTGGTACGCTGAGCATACCGCTTTACAAACAGTTTCGTACCAATCTCGCCCCTAGTATGATGTTATATGGCGAGTGGGCCTTCACTACTAAGAATTGTACCACCTTGGTGGAGCTCGTTGGTGACTTCCCACCGTGACGGTAGCTCTATTATCCCTTCCTGCCGCTCTTCTTGGACGAAGCTCGAGTGGCAGGCGCTATGCCGAGGCGCGCTTCTTCTATCCCTAGCTTGTCAAAACATTCCTTGAAAAGGATGCTTACCGACGCCATTGTCAATGTACACGCGCTTTCACCAACTTATTTATGACCATCGCATGGATCACCAAGGCATCCCGTGGGGTACTATTATGGTACGGGTCGCCCCTGAGAAGGTGATCGCCCGTCCTTTCTCGAACCTCTTGTTGTTAGGCTCGCGGTTCTAGGACTTCGGCTCTGCCTGGGGAAGACTCGTGACTCACCGAGGGAGCCCCGTAATAGTGGAGATCACCCCATCATATTGGGACCTTCATCTCCTTCCTCATCGATGTCGCGCTGCTTTTTTGGGGGGCGCAATTCCTCTTCCTTTGCTTTCTTCTTCTTTCTCGGGTCGGCTTACGACCCCGTGTTTGGTACTTCTTCGTGGGTCCTCTTGAACCAACATCTCTATCTCTCCCATGAGTTCTTTGCACTCTTCGATGTCGTGCCTATAATCTTCATGGAATGAGCAAGATTATCCTCGGTTCGGCGCCTCTTCCTCCGTCATCGGTCGAGGCTTCTAACAGTTCATATGGAGTGAGATTTCGCCTCGGCTTCGCCAACGGGTGTATTGAGGTCGCCCGAGGCATCACGCGGACCGAGCCTGGACCTTATAGGGCGATGTAATCTTTCCAAGGCGCTTCGCCGGCCTTGGTTCCGATCTTCCCTTCCTTCATCTCTTCTTCCTTTTTCCGAGGGCCCTGCCTTGTTCGCTTCACGCTTTCTCACCGCCTCGCTTTGGCGAACCGTTGGCTATACGCCATAGTTCGCAGCAGACGGGTTTGTACTTGACGATCTCTCAGATAAGGCCCCGGCAAGATGCCATTTTGAAGGCCGAGATGACTAACAGGTCGCTCACGCTTCGACCTTCAAACACCCTTGTTAAACCTCGTCATGAAGTCACCGATGGACTCGTTACGGCTTTGCCTTATGGTGAGGAGGTGTCGACGACGTTGACTTCGCTCGGAAGAACCTTCGATGGAAGGCCGCCATCGTGTCGCGATAGAGCCGATGCCTCAGAGGTAGACCGTCAACCACTGCGGGCGTTGTCGACGAGTAACTCCGGAAGAGTTTACATATGAACCGAAATGAGACGCTGGTTGATCATGTTGTATTGAACTGCGAGAGAAGTTCTCAGGATCCCTCACCCATCATAGGGGCGATGCTTGGTACCCGTGACTTATCGGGGAGAAGTGTTGAGTATCCTATTTGAGAACGGGTGACTATTTTCCGCACTCCATCGGCCGCCCTCCGGAGATTGGGACGGAGTTCGACGATCGAACTCGCTTAGGTGACTCGGACCGACCTCACGGCGCCATGATGCCTTTTTCCCGCTGCTCGTCCCTTGAGAGCGGGGTGGAGTTCGCTGATCGGACTCGCTCGTGATCGGGTCGGCTTCGTGGTGGTCACGACGTCCTCTCCCGCGTCGCTCGTTCCTTGCGCGGGTCGGTTTGGGCCCCGACCTCTCGCTGTGGTGCCTCGCATCTAGACGAGGCTTCAGCATTTCGCTTCGTGATCGAGGTCGACCACGTTTCACCGAGGTAACCGGAGAAATCTCTCCTTATTTTTCTCGAGAAACCCTCGACAGCGATCGCCAAGGTTTACTTATGAGCCGGACGCTTCTCGGATTGTTGCTACGATTTTCTTCGCTATGGTAACCGCCTCCGCAGGCGGGGTGTCCATGCTCACGAGACTTTGGACATATCCTTCGGGGTTTCTTCTCCGATTGGGCTCTTCCCGAGTTGAGCTCGGCGTTCCTTCTTCGCCGCCGGCGTTGTTGTTGCGTGACGGTCCTGGATGCATGGCTTCCGTGTACCGGTCATGATTACTTCTCAGAACGGTGGTTGATCGAAAACACAAGATTTCGCTTCCCATGCATCGCCGTTGATCGATCTTAATTTCGTAAGGAAATAAATGCGCAAGAACACAAGGATTTACGTGGTTCGATCTATGAATAAGATCTACGCCCACGGGGAGAGAGAGTATTCGTGTATTGAATGTGTAAGTAAGCGATTACAAAGAGTGTGAATGAATCTATTTCGTCCAATCTAGCCTCTATTTATACACAATTATTTAGACCTAGATCTTAAACCGAGGTCTTCTAACTAGATTCGAGATCTTGGATAGGATCTTAATCATATCCTTCTCGAATTAGGATTCTTTTAGATATGGCCGAGCCTTCGCTGCTCCCACCGGTTTTAGGGTCTTGGGCTGAACTTGCCCAGCCGAGCTTGATGTCGCCTTTACTTGTATTGGGCCTCGATGCTTGGGCCTCGTAGTTGGGCCATATCCTATCAATATCTATCTCTAGAGAACTTATGAAAATCACACATGCAAGCCACGCGTGTGGATGTTTACACATGAAACTCCCACTTCTCAATAGATTTAAAATGTTTTATTTAGAAATCTCATCTAACAAACTTATGATAAACAGTGCAAGCAAGCCACGCTGTGGACGTTTACTCACAAAGTCGCCTCACTTTGTTTAGAGATCAAAAGTGGAGGTCTTGACATTTTAATTTTAAAATTAATTTGTCGGGTTGCTTGCTTAGTCTTTTTGTTCAAAAGGTTTGTCCATGCAGATCACGTAATCCTAGCATGCTTGTTCATAGAACTCAACATATAAAACATGCTCGCAGTAATTATAAAATATGCTTGAAAACGCGATAAACCTAGCATGCTTACTACGCGCATCCAATTACGAAAACACGTAAAGGTTTGTCAACGTAATTTAAACATACATAGCATGCTATCGCATTATTTAAACATCCACGACATGCAATGAACGATAAAAATAAAATAAAAACGCTCATCTTGGCCCACTCGTGGAATCGCACTTTACCCGCCTAATCTATTACATAGAATTGCAAAGTACGAGATCTTTATAATCTTGAAAATGGGCCTCGCGTGCGGGCATGGACCGGATTTGAAAACGGGCCGCGCGTGCGGACACGGACGGACTCGCAAAACAGATTTGGGGTGGAAAACGGATCCAGGCTCGGCCCGTCACGCGCGGCGTGTCCGCTGAGCGTCGCGGCACGCCTGCGTGCCGCCGCCGCACGCCGCCGGCGATCCATTTTTCCCGTCGCCTCGATCCGGTCGCTTTCGTCTTCGTTTACTTTTACGGATAAGATTTACGAAAAATAAATCTCATCTAACCACGGATTTTCTCGTGGTGAAAAACAAAATCCGACAAAATAAAAGCGAGCCACGATGAGCCATGATCCAACAATTAATAAAGCGACGTAATAATCAAGCGTGAATTAATCCAACAGAGCCAAGATATCGATCCTGTGCTCGATACCAGTGTAGGAAAACCATGTTTAGCCCTCGCCTCGAGGATCTATCTTGGATGTTTAATTCACCATACATTGATTATAAACCTAGCATGCGACTATATAATTAATTACAACACGTAGGGTTTTCTCGTGTTTACCTTTCAACTGTCGAGGAGGAATGGATCGAGACTCGTGCTTTGACCTTCTGGACTGTATCCCGGTTACCCAATCTCCAACGTCTAGTGAGGACGATCTATGGAGAATGCTTCGGAAAAAACACCCAATGCTCTCTACTAACTCTCGAAAAATCCTCACAATGTTCTTGTGATTCTCGAAAATAATGCTTGTTAATGAGTGGATTAACTTTGATTCTATCTCTTACCTTATATTTATAATGCACTACCTTAATCCCATAAGGAAATTACCATAATCCCATATGGAAATTACCATAATCCTTTATGGAAATTACCATTATCCCATATGGAAATTACCATAATCTTATATGGAAAGGATTATTACCATAATCCTATATGGAAAGGATCTATGCATATCTCATAAATATAATTATATCCTTGTAGGATAAAGAGAATCAAATCCTTGCCATGTAGAGAAAGTAGGCGCCTATTTTCCTTCCAAGCTACGGGCCTGGATGGGCCAGCCCAGGGATCAAATGCAAGGAATAAAGATGGGCCTCAAATAAATTAATTATCTTATGTTCAAATTTGAATATAAATTAATTTATAAATATTTATTCATGCCACTAGAGAATAAATGCTTGACTTACCCTTTATTATCGAAGTTGAGTCGGGCTTGCACTTAGACATTACTTAATCCCGTATTTAAGATATCGAACGCCCATTAATTATTTAGAGCATTCGATCGCTAAAATAATTAATATCTTTAATTCCTTAAGTAGTACCACTCAACCTTATTATTGTACTTGAGCTAACTCAACTGCGGGGTTTAGTACAATAAACATTTTGAGCTCCTTAAGGGGCGCCATCATCCTAAACGGATACGGTGACTCGATCTGAGATAAGTAGCATGACATCAAGCACCGCCACCACCCAAGATGCGGAGAACATTGGGTTAGAACATATAACCCTCACCCATAACAAGTCAAAGTGATGGTCAAGAACTCATACTCACCTAATACCTTATCGAGGTTTAGATCATCGAAGTCACCGAGATCTTGGTTCTTCACGACGGTCGATAGAAGAACACATCTCACCGTGATCCTTCAATACGCCCGAGACGCACCGGCAGACAAGAAACCAAGTAAAGTCACTTCTTATCTATACGCAGCCTATATCGACAACTCGTCCTCAAGTTGTCTCATTTGTGAAACTTTTATATCTCATTAAGCTTGACCAATCATACGGACTTCGTGATCTTCTACACAATCGTATGATCTAACTTATATATGAGATAAGGGACATGATATATGCAATCAAGTATTCAATTCGGATAGGAGATTGTAATAGTGGTAACAGAAACATTGTATACAAGCTCAACCAAACCGCTTTCGGTATACAACCAACACTCTCCCGTTTGGAACTTGGCATCATCCGTACTTGACTCTCTTGGTACACGACTCTTTGAGGAACTTGGCGCACTCGGCATCGAGGTCAAAGCAAATGATCAAAGGTATGTTGATCTCACCTTCTTAAAGATCTTGATCATTTCATTCATCTCTTGACTTCTTTGTTCCTTGCCAACCTTCCTGGAAAGGGAGGTCTGATCTTGATCTCCGTCTTGTCTGCTACCTTGGGCAAGGAAGCCTTCACCTCGGGTTCGGGTTCCTTGACCAAGTCCTCGACTTCCTCGGTTATGCCTTCTATCTCGGCTCCTCGACCGGGCTTCCTCCTGCCTCGCAAGTTCTTACCGCTCCTGTTGATTGTGTTGACGTGGGCATTTGGTTGATTTGCACTTGAGCGAAGTGTCCCTTGGTTTTGGTTGAGCTTTGATATCTCTTGAGTCAAGTGTTGTTGAGTCGGTCACATGCATTGTAGGACCTCTCTTGTCTCTTTTGAACTTGTCGAGGTCTTGCACTATCCTTCCTTGGGTAGCTCCTTGATTGTGCACTATCTCGGCTAAAGATGGCCGAGCTTGAGGTGGATTCTGCCCAGGAGGTGCTTGATAGTGTGTGCCTCCATACCTCAAGTTCTCGTGATTTTTCCATGGTGGGTTGTACGGGTTAAAGCGGGGCTTCTGACCTTGAGCGTTTCCTCCACCACCGTTGTTGACATGCCCAAAGGCATTCACTTCTTCTTCTTCAGCCACTTGTAGACACTCGTCCGTGTTGTGGGTGGTGGCAAAGCAAAGCTGACACGCTTTGACATTCTTCTTGGCCATAGAGGGCCTCATCAGGTCCATCATTTGTTTCATCATGGCCTTCATATCTTTCATGTCGGATCCGTCTGAAGTGGTAGCTTCTTGGCTGGGCATCGTCTTGACCATTGCGTTGGCATTATCCCGAGACTCTTCAGCCAAGTCTGCGAGTAGTTTGAATGCCTCGCTGGGTTGTTTGTTGAGGATGGAACCTCCGTACGCAGCACTCACGAGCTGCCTCTGACTCACCCCAAGCCATTCACGTAATATTGAATCAGATCTTGATCAGAGGTTTGGTGATTGGGACACTTTGCAAGATGGATTTGAAACGACACCAATAGTGACACCGCCTCGCCATTCCCCATCCGGAGGGAACTCATCCTTTCCTCACGCTTTGTATCCTTGAGATGGGATAATATCTCTCAAGGAACTTCTGAAGCCCCGCCCAAGTAGTGACACTACCCGTAGGCAAAGTGTACAACCACTCGAGCACCGCCATGGAGAGTGAATGGAAAGGATATTAGTCGGATGTACACCTTCTTGACTTCATCCGCACACCTTATGGTGCTACACCATTTGAAGTCCCGAGATGGCTCGGGGGTCCTCTCCCGGCATATCGTCAAGCTTGGCAAGATCGCATAAAAGAATGCCTCGCCTCGGTTGTCTTCAATCTCGAGCAAAGTGATGCCCAGGGCGAGGATGCTGTTTTTCGGGAACATCATCTCCCGGCGCCCGTCACTTTGGAGGTGGTGGGTTTTGTGATTCTCTCCTCCATGTTGTCTTGCCTTGCACGTGCCTCCTCAAGACAGGCGTTTCTCCTCGACTTGCCTCTTCTTCTCCGAATGGTTCTCTCAATCTGGGTCAACAGAGCTCTCCGTCCTCGCACTGCAAGGTTAGGTCGAGCATGCAAAACCAAACAAAAATAAAAAGTGAATAACAACACTAGAATAGCGACTCCCGAATGGCGCTAATCGGCGACGCTCGGATTACCCGTCGTTAGAGGTCCCAAGGTACGTCAAGATACATTTATAATCTCCTCCAACTTGAACACATAGTTCAGTATATGGCAAGTTAAGGGGTCGAACCCAAGAGAGCTGGTTGTGTTGTTACTCGAGTTGTCACGGTTTGAGTAGGAGGTAGCTAGAGGCAAGATGTCGGTCGGTGACGGTCTCGATGAGATGTCTTGAGAGATATATCTTGAATGAAAAGCGAAACTAAACACAAGGTAAAGAGATTAAATAACAAGTAGTTGGGCGAGGTTCCATACGTTGAGATATTGGTCAAGACGTCGGTCATAGGTTCAAGGATTTTCACCATAAGTGTATGTCGTGGTTAAAGGTACCGAGGGTAGATGCCCTTTTAGGTTGTCACGTACACGTGCCCCCTGACCCAAGCTTGCCCATAGATTTTAGGACTAAGCATGAGGCCCCCGCCTTGCCCCCTTGCTAAGACGGTCTCCAAGATAGGTTCGTCCGCCGCAATGACTTTACTCACTAGACAAACATTGACTAGCCACGTACCGGTCCGAGGAGTGGCTCGCAGCCTTGCCCAAGGCCGACGGCTACAATCACCCACTCCGGCCGACTTCACAGGATAAAGAGACACTCGATGTCTTACTCGGCTATTGCTTGTAGCTACCCCCCCCAGGCTACCGGCCGAGTTAACGCCAAGGAAAGGAATAACATGTGTATAAAGGCTTAGAGCTTCCGGAACACCCACTCAAGGTTCTAATGACATTTAGACCTCACGACTTGTATGACCTTGACTCAACGTGCTTCACCCCGAGCCCAACCGAATCGACTACTCACGCATAATCAACATAAACATAAAAGCAATAAACAAGAACATAATCGAATCCATACTTGAATAGAAAATCAAACATAAATGAAAAGTATTCTCTCGCCAAGTCGTTGCTCAGCGGATGTAACAAAATACATAATATAAATTGTTTGTCCGTAGGATTTGTTTCTTCCTCACCACTTGCTCATGAAAACAAAGAGAAATAAAAGAGATAAGTTGAGAGAGAATTGCGGGTGATGCTCTCCTCCGGATTTTATGTTGTGAATTCAATTGGAGGCGAATCCTTTTGGGAGCTAAGTGCACCCCTTTAGCTTGGTCGCACAGCGTATCTCGAGGCGGTGGTGGTGAGGTCGGGCAGCTTGCTCGGCTCTGGACCCCGACAAGGGCTCCTCGGCTTCGATCTGGCGGGTTTGTCTCATCCACAAAGACCGCAGTTGACATTTCCCTTACGGCAAGAATCAAACAGGCGCGCGAGAGGACTTGCCTGTAATCTTTCCTTTTGCGCGCAAGTTTGCAGAGATCTTATGCGCTCCCGGTGCATCCCGACTTGACCCTCGTCCACCGCGTCCCTCGTCCTTCTCACCTCTCTTCCTTGTCTCGACACCTTCGCTTCACTTCTCGTTGATCGGGCTCGGCTCCCATGCGGCATGGTGTCTGGCAAGATGTCGAATGCCTTGCCAAGATAGTCTTCGGATTTTTACCTCTCACAGAGGTGGCACGATCTTGCCCAAGGTCGGCTCAACCCGCAATACCCCAAAGCGTATCCTCCCGCACACAAACACACGCAAAGAACACACAAAATGCACTCTTTCTAGGTAAGGACTACCCCAAAAGAGCACTAAAACAGGTTCATCAATGACAAGCCAACTTTCAAGACTTCAAACCATTTGAGATAAAGCACACATAATGTACATATAAGACTGGTCCATCAGATCTTAACAAAAGGGTTCAACTGATCTGAAGGTAATAGGTTTCAAACTCAAACTATAACTTTAGTGTTCTTTGCAGCGGAAAACATATGAAATACACATATGACGATGTGTATTCAAGGTTCTACTTATCAGTGACAAAAGATCCGACTGCTCAACACTGCTCCATCCCATCAATCAGCTCAACCTGCACATTTATAAACAAACATGCAGGGCTGAGTATAAGAATGCACTCAGTGGACTCATGCCAAAAACATTTTCATCTTTAAATTACACTGCCCCATCAGTAATACACGAGGTTTTAGTTGAAATGCTCGTGCTTACTAAAACATTTTCTTTCATTTTCATAAAGTCGTCTGGCCAGACATATTTTCTGTCTGTATGATCCGTATCATTTCTCATATAACATTATCATAACATCATCATACGTTGGTAGCGAACCAACAACTTTCAACATCATCATAACATCATAATATGTTGGTAATGATCCAACAACTATCAATATCATCATAACATTATCATACGTTGGTAGCAAACCAACAACTTCGTTATCATCATAACATCATAATACGTTCCTCCTCATATAACATCATCATCTCAACCTCCTCATATAATATCATCATACCATCCTCCTCATATAACATCATCATACCATCCTCCTCATATAACATCATCATACCATCATATGTTGGTAGCGAACCAACAACTTCTCATTATCATCATAGTTGGCGAACCAACAACTCTCATTGATAGGATCATACATAAAACATAAACATTTAGGCAGGTAATTTCATAAATCATTTTATCATCATTTCTTGAAATAAGCATCGTAAATAAAATATTTCATAAGCATTTTAACTTTGAGTTGAGTAAAGCCCACCTGGTACGTATACGTCTTATCAAGATTTCTCTTCTAACATCAACGATCACGTCGCGTCCAACCTTTACGTAAGAATCTAATTTAGTACGTCGGTCATGTTTTTCGAAAACGTCAAAGTCTAAGACATTCATTAACCTTCTAACATACTTCGTATCCTTTAACCCACTTAGTACGTCTTACACATCTTAGTGTATCCATTCAACAAAATCCATATTTCTTCTAGACGTACAACATAACCATGTTCGTATATTAACGTATTTCATACGTTTATACTCTAGTCAAGTCATTTGACTTTCAAAATCATATAACTCGCAACGTTTATACGTATAACTATTATTTTATGTATGTACTCGATTTTCAATCGATTTCTAATCATGTTCTCATAAATCTCAATTTTTCACGATAATCAACAATCATGCTTTGACAACACACATACATATGATCTAACTTGATCATAACACTTTACTTTTCAATCTTACGTCACTTAGCAAATGCTTTGACGTAACCATAATATTTCTCATTCTAAAAATCACATAAATTCATAGTATGTCTAAAACATCTTTTTAGAACATAACATGTGATTAAACTTGATAAAATAAATTTACAACTTTTAAACCTTATAACTTAAGGTTTCGGCACTTTTGGTTTTGTTAACCAAACCTATGCATAAATTCCCATATCATACTATATTATTATAGGATCAATAATATGTAATAATATTGATCATAGAAAAATTGTACATCACATAATTTTATAACATAGTTTTCGGTATTTTTGAAAAACATAACAAACATTTTTCAAAAATTCCAATTAAATCACACAACATATAATCAACACCATATATCATCACTATAACATAATTTTCATCAATTACAACTCATACATCAATATACTTTAGAACATAAGTTTCGAAACTTTAGACTTAGGTCCAATTAATTTTTCTAAATTCCATTAAATTCATCCAACAACATATTATGAATCTACATCACTATAATATCATTCAAACATGAATCATATATCAATATACCATATGTTATCATTTTCGGTAATTTCAATTATATATACTAAGGTTTTCAAAAATTCTACATAAAATCATACAAGCTTATTTAATACTATAAACCACTAATCCATGCTCAAATCATCAATTAAAAATCATTTTCAATATCATATGTTCATCACATAATTTCGGTAATATCATATAATTTTTATACATGCTTAACTTTGTACTAAATTCATAATATAAGCTCATAATCATCATGTAAACATACTTAATAAACATCCTAACTAATATTATAACATAATTTTCGAAAATTTTGACAATAATAACATATGAACATAACATGAGATTTAATGGATGGATTTCAAAATTTAAGCATGTAGAGAAAGCTTAAACAATTTCTAACCTTTTAATCGGTTTCGATTTTTGACAACGAACGTTTTGTGCTAAAGATTTGAGAAAGAAATTTGAAAAGCTCTCACTATTTTTTTATCCACACCTCTCGGTTCTTTTAGAAGCAAATGAGAGAGTAAAAGGTAATCTTATCCTTTTTATAAGGTGATATCCACTTGCAAAAATATCCATAATGTCTCACATAAAATCATAGAAATTTTCACATATTAACTTATTATTTTCGGTCCTCTTGAGCTCAAATAGGACAAATTTTAATTTCATTACATCACACTCTATTATTACACCTTATCACTTAATTAATACACATGAACATCACTTTCAACAAGTTGTACAAAAATCCTACTTTTTATTCCATAGTGATCGGCTATTTCAAAGCATAAACACATCCTCTTGTGTTTTTAATAATTCTCCTTATTAAACAACATATTATATCATTTTATATCATATAATAATTAATTATATGATAAATTTCAAGATCAACTATCATTATCATGAAATAATAAAAACTCAACACTTAATACCTATATATATGTTTTCGGCAATCACAAGAATAAAAGGAAAATTCCTCTTGTCTTATACTATATTTCATAATTCATATATGTCATTATCAAACATTATTTAATGTTAAAACTTTAGGAAACATTCACCTTTGAAAAGTCAAATAAATACACTTGATCTTTTATTTGTGTTCACATTAGTTCACAATTTGAAATCCCTTAAATTTTCGGTCCTTATCTCATAGGCATGAGACAAATTTTATTTTAAACTAAGATACAATAATTAAGGTGTCACTATCATAAAATATCACCCTCATAATCATAGCCTTGAAATTGGATCATTTTTCTTCACCATTTTGTCAAAGTTTTCGGCACTTTAGGGATAGGATTCATCCCACTTGCACAACTTGATATAACACCTCATCTTATCTCTAAAAATATCTTAATAACATAATTATAGCAATACATCATCATTTAGATACTAAGTAAAATTAATTCACACTATAGGACCACATTTTCGGTACTTATTAAATAATAATGCTATACATTTTATTTTCTTGCTACTTATAGCTAATATATAGCTATGTGACATATTATAAGTCTTAGATGATGAATTATATCATAGAAAAATATTTAGAACAATTCTATGTCACAAAACCCTAATTTTGAAACCCTAGTTTTCGAAAATAGGCTCACTCTATTCAATCTTTATTCCATAATTCTCTAGCATTATTTTGATGATAAATAATGCTCTTATTACATAAAATAATCATAAGAATTTAAATATTACAATTCCTTGATTGTTAGGCTAAGTTATCGAATCGTCTCAAAACGTTGACGTTCAATACGTCTCAAACCGTCACTAATCGTATCATCTCAAAATATTCATAATGAGGTCGTAATCACTTTATTTATTCCTTTCATTGATAAAGAAATTTAATTCTAAGCTTCGTTGCTTAGAAAATATCGTGAGACTAACTATCGACGTTTAATCGATATTGGAATAATACTTTCGAAGGAATAATATAAACTATATTCCTTAATTCACTAATCATTAGTGAATATGATATAATAATCCTCGTATCATGAATAGTCGAAATCGAGCTTCGATAAATTATTGTTTCAATTATTGAAACAAAACCCTAATTAACGATTTTTATTATCGCAATTTAGCATTAAAACTTCGGGATATTACACAATGTTTATTGGTCGGGTATGATGAAGCACGTTACTTAATTTGTTGATGCATGTGTCGTATGTCAACAGAATAAGTCAGAGACGAAGTCTCCAGCGGAATTGCTCACACCTTTACCTATCCCAGCTTGCATATGGGAGGATATTAGTCTTGACTTTGTTTCGGATTGCCACGCTCGGGTGGGATTGATTGTGTGCTGGTGGTGGTGGATCGATTCTCGAAGTACGGATATTTTCTAACATTGCGCCATCCTTTTACGACAAAGACAACTCTTTAAGCGAGAAGTTGTTCGACTGCATGGTACTCCGAGTTCAATCGTATCAGATCGTGATCCTATTTTCCTCAGTTTTTTCTGGCAAGAGTTGTTTGGCATGGCATGAACAACTTTGAAAAAGAAATATCATCCAGGGATCGACGGTCAAACCGAAGTCCTTCACCGCTGCTTGGGAACTTATCTAAGTTGTATTTGTTGAATAAACATAAATGTAATTTTTTAGTGGATCTTAAATTTAGAAGTTAGTGGGAAAATAAAAGGTCAAGAGTTTTTTGTAGTTGAAAGGCCAAAGGGTGATATAGGAGATAGTGGTCTTTTATGGCTTTTAATTGAGTTTAATTGTTGGTATAGTCATGTTAAGTGCCTATATAAAGGTCTTGTTGTTTTCATTTGAGGATAGAACAACAAAAGGAATACAAAAGTTGTTATATTTTCTCTCCACAATCCATTTTAGTTTTACAAATTGGTATCGAGCGATGGCTAATGTGGCCGGGTCAAATGTCGCTACCACGACTAACAAAGGCGAACTACGAGAATTGGAGCATTCAAATGAAAGCTCTTCTCGGATCTCAAGATGCGTGGGAGGTGGTCGAAGATGGTCCGAAGAACCGATAGATACCACGGGATATCGGCGGTGAAAACAAGGCGTTGAAAGAGGCGCGATCAAAGGATAAGCGGCACTATACATGTTGTTCCGAGCCGTTGTGAGTCGGGCTTTGAGAAGATTGCTAGCAACTACTTCAAAAGAAGCGTGGGACACTTTAGAAAAAGTGTTCAAAGAGCCGACCGAATCAGCAGTGCGTCTCCAAACTCTTCGTGGCGAGTTGGAGAGCATGAAGATGAAAGAGCCGAAAGTGTATCCATACATCACGCGTGTACAAGCCGTGGTGAACCAACTCAATCGTAATGGAGAAGCGTTAAGCGATGCGCGAGTTGTGGAGAAGATTTTGAGATCATTAGCGACAATTTTGAGAATGTTGTGCGCGATAGAAGAGTCGAAGGACCTTGCGATGCTCACGGTTGACGAGCTTGCGGATCTCTCGAGGCACACGAACAACGTAAGAAGAAAAGAAGGAGGAGATACTCGGCAAGCACTTCAAACAAAGGCGTCGATCAAAGGCTTAAAAGGCACTCTATTCTCAAAATTTTCGAGGTAGAGGGCGTGGCCGTGGAAGTCGTGGAAATGGTCGCGGTGGTCAAGGCAAAGTCATGAAGGATACTATAAGGAGATGAGACGGTCAATCCAACCAAATTGGTGTGGAAGAGGGACGCGGTCGAGGAAGAGGAGACCGGTCGATCTATTCCAATATCGAGTGCTACAAGTGTAACAAATATGGTCACTACATGAGGATTGCAACTCAGACAAATGTTATAATTGTGGTAAATTGGGGCATTTTGCAAAAGATTGTCGAGTCGATCAAAGGTGGAAGAAACAACCAACCTAACCTTGGAAGGCGAAGCAAATGAAGGCATTCTCTTGATGGCTCAAAATGAAGTCAACATCAACAATGACACTCTGTGGTACCTCGACTCGGGGCAAGTAACCATATATGCGGTCAAGAGCAACTATTCAAAGAGATGCAAAGATTGAAGATGGTCATGTGTCCTTTGGAGATGCGTCAAAGGTGGAGGTCAAAGGTAGAGTGCGGTTTGTTATTTACAAAGGATGGCTTGATAGGGTCGATCCAAGATGTTTATTACGTGCACAGACCTCAAGACCAACATTTTGGTATGGGGCGACTCACGGACAAAGGTTACTTGATACTTTTAAAAGATCGGGTACTACACTTGAAGGACAAGCAAGGCGTTTGGTTGCTCGAGTCGAGATGGCGAAATCGGATGTACAAGCTGAATTTGAGAAGCGTTCGAGAAAAATGTTTGCGAGTCGACATAGAAGATAAGGCGTCGTTGTGGCATCTCGCTTTGGTCATCTACATCACGGTGGTCTAAAAGAGTTAGCAAAGAAGAACATGGTGCAGTGCGGGCTGCGGACATGAACTACGAGGGCAAATTTTGTGAAGAATGCGCTCTTGGCAAGCAAACGAGAACCTCGTTACAAACAAAGGCTGTATATCGAGCTAAACATCCTCTCGAGTTGATCCATACCGACATATGTGGACCAATCACTCCAGAATCTTTCACCGGTAAAAGGTACTTCATTTCTTTATCGATGATTTCTCACGAAAAACTTGGGTTTATTTTACGCAAGAAAAATCCGAGGCATTCGAGGTTTTCAAAAGTTCAAAGTGATGGTGGAGAAGGCAACGGTAGACACATCAAAGCCGTGCGGTCCGATAGAGGTGGCGAGTATACTTCAACGGCTTTCACGAAGTATTGTGAGGAGCAAGGCATAAGGAGATTTCTAACCGCACCATACTCTCCTCAACAAAGCGGTGTGGCGAGAGGAAGAATCGAACTATTCTTAACATGGTTCGATCAATGCTCAAAGCAAGAAGATGCGAAGGAATGCAGGCGGAAGGCGTGCGATGTGCCGTCTATGTACAAAATCGATGTCCACGTGCGGTTAGATGATCAAACACCACAAGGCGTGGAGCGGACAAAAGCCGGCGGTTTTTCATCTCAAAGTGTTCGGTAGTGTGGCTTATGCACATGTACCGGATCAGCGAAGAACGAAGCTCAAGACAAAAGCAAAGGTATATTTTATTGGATATGATGAGAAGGCAAAAGTGCAAGCTACTAGACCCGATAAGCGAAGGTGGTGGTGAGTCGTGATGTGCGAGTAAGCGAAGCAGCGAGTGGGACTGGAAAAATTCAACGGAGGTTACCATCGAGTTGGAGAATCATCGATCCATCGCACCAACAAGCATATCGACAAACTACGAAACTACCGATGATGAAGATGAACCACGACAACCCAAAATGCGAAGTTTGCAAGATTTGTATGATTAGACAAATGAGGTACACCTTGTATGTCTTTTGGGCGATCTTGAAAATATTACTTTTGAAGAAGCGGTGCAAGATAAGAAGTGGCGATCGCCGTGGGCGAGAGATTAAGGTGATTGATCGCAACAACACATGGGAGCTAGCGAAGTGCGAAAGGAAGTCGACTATTGGTGTGAAGTGGGTGTTCGAAAAAATGAATGCTCAAGGCGAGATAGAGCAGTGCAAGGCGCGACTTGTTGCTAAGGGACACCTTGAAGGAAGGAATTGACTATGACGATGTGTTTGCTCTGTTGCAAAGAATGGAGACAATCAGATTACTCATGTCACAAGTCGCTCAATTCAAATGGCCGATATTTCGGATGGATGTTAAACGGCATTCTTGAATGGTGTGCTCAAAGAAGATGTCTACATCGAACAACCACCAGGTACATGAAAGTCGGAGAGAGAAGAAGGTGCTAAAATTGAAGAAGGCGCTTTACGGGTTGAAGCAAGCATCGCGGGCATGGAATACGTGTCGATACATATTTCGAGGAGAGCGGGTTCAAGCAATGTCCTACGAGCATGCCGCTACGCGAAAGAAGAATGGAGGTAATGTGTTATTTGTTGCTCTTTATGTCGATGATCTAATTTTATGGGTAACAATGATGCGATGATAGAAGAGTTTAAGGGCACAATGACACGGGAATTTGAGATGGTGATTTGGGCTTGATGAAGTTTTTCTTGGCTTGGAGATCGACAAGTAGAGGCGGGTATTTTGTATCACATGAGGTATATGCAAAGAGATTTTAAAGAAGTACAAGATGACAAATTGCAACCCGGTATCAACACCAATGGAACCGGTGCAAAACTCTCAAAGTTTGATGGAGGAGAGCGTGTCGATGCGAATAGATACGAAGTTTGGTAGGAAGCCTTCGCTATCTCACATGCACAAGGCCGATCTTTCATTAAGTGTCGGCATTGTGAGTCGGTTCATGGAGAAGCCGGTTTATCCACATTGGAAGCGTTGAGCGAATACTACGGTGCATTCGAGGCGGTGTCACTCGGGTTGTTCTACTCGAAAGCGAAGATTATAAGTTGGTTGGGTACTCCGACAGCGATTGGTGTGGAGACATAGATGATCGGAAAAGTACATCAGGATATGTATTCTTTATGGGAAACACTGCGTTTACTTGGTTTTCAAAGAAGCAACCGATCGTGGCGCCTCGGCGTGTGAAGCGAGAATATGTAGCAAAAGCGTCTAGGTGTGTATGTCATGCGATATGGCTTAGAAATCTGTTGAGCAAGATGGAGCTAAAGCAACTAGGTGCAACCGTGATTCAAGTTGACAACAAATCGACAATTGAGTTGGCAAAGAACCCGATGAACCATGAAAGAAGCAAACACATCGACGTTCGTTTCACTTTATCCGAGATCATGTGAAGGAAGGAAGTGTGGAATTGGTGCATGTGGCAAGTCATGATCAAGTTGCGGATATCTTCACAAAGCCGCTATCGAAAGTTCTTCTCGACAAATGCAAGAAGATGATTGGCATGACGGATGGTAGAAGCATTTATGTTTATGGGGGAGTTTTGTTGAATAAACATAAATGTAATTTTTTAGTGGATCTTAAATTTAGAAGTTAGTGGGAAAATAAAAGGTCAAGAGTTTTTTGTAGTTGAAAGGTCAAAGGGTGATATAGGAGATAGTGGTCTTTTATGGCTTTTAATTGAGTTTAATTGTTGGTATAGTCATGTTAAGTGCCTATATAAAGGTCTTGTTTTCATTTGAGGATAGAACAACAAAGAGGAATACAAAAGTTGTTATATTTTTCTCTCCACAATCCATTTTAGTTTTACAGTATTTCGTCCGAACGCCCAAAGCAGTAGAGTAAATGGTTATCATGGGCAGAGTACTATTATAATATGGAAATTCATTCGGCAGCCTGCACGTCGCCTTTTGAGGTGGTTTATGGTCGTCCACCTCCAACTTTGAGTAGCTTCTGACCAGGTGAAGTGCGTGTATAGGCACGGGCAGAATCTCTACATTCGCGCGATGAGGTTCTTGCTCATTTGCATTTTCACCTGGAGCGTGCATATCAGCGAATGCTTCGGGAGGCAAATAAACAACGTCGGGATGTAGTTTTCCAAGTGGGTGATCTAATCTATTTGAAATTTTGGCCATATCTTTTTCAGCGTCGCCGTCGCCTCGGTCTCCCCCTCTTGCTCCAAACTCTCCCTTCCCTCGTATCTTTCTAACCCTCTCCCTCATCTCTGCAAGAATCGAAAACCATCTCTCAGGATCAGGCGTGCCGCCCCTACCAATCACCATCGCCTCTCTAAGACCGACTGAACCGCAACCACCTGCGACTGCCATAAAGATATTCATGTAATTATATGTTTTATTTTATTTATTAATCATGTTTGTTGTTGTTTTATTTTGTCCAGGCCCCTTTTCATTCTATTTCCTTTGCATAAACTGTTTAAATTCCATTTATGTTCATGTTCCTCAATTTATGCAGTCTAGATATGTTTTATTGTTTGCTGGTGTGCTTCCAATTAAGAGTGCATCATACGGTTATTATGTTGAGTAGAGAGTTAAAGGTTTCACCTTTGGGAATGAATTTGAGGAAATGATTTTTTCCTGCTTTTTGGTTATCATTATTTGTTGATGTTGTGAACGAAACAGAGTGAGAGATTTGTAGGCTTATGATATATGTTAAAGGGCAAAACCTTTAGAAATGATGAATTATGATATTGATGTTTTGTGGGACAAATCTGGAGCCAAACCAGTGAAGAAACTTGCTATTTATTTATTCATTTGGAATATTAAGCAGAAATCTAGGTTAGGAGGTTGGGAAGTTTTCTAAAGGAAAACTGAAACTTTACTATTGTAGTTGAGGATTCAGTTTTTAGGCAAAATTCATTCCCATAAGGATAATTTTATAGGGGAAAAGCGATTCCGTGCCTGAAAATAGATCGTAAATCTTAATCTCATTTGAGACTAATTAATCTGTAATTATAGTTAATTATCAAAATATCTGTAGGAAACCAAAGGGTTGGGCTTTTAAAAAAAAGAATTACACCTATATTCCCGATGAGACAAAGCCCAACTATTAAAGAAAAATGTATAATTTAAATTCTTATAATTTGGAGCCCAACTCCCTTACATCTATTAAGGCCCACACTTTGAAATTAAACTCAACCGACTTTACTTCTTAATCATTGAAAAACTAAAGTAGGAATATATAGATGTACATAGTCACGTAATAATATTTTTAATAAGCAGGCATAAAATAAATCGAATTTTCTCGTAAGTCGTAAACTTTATTAAAACCTTTTATTGAAATTAAATGCATTCTTAATTTTTTCTCTAGGCGATAATCATCTTAAATAAATTCTAAGTTTTTAAAATTCCTTGTAGAATTCTATCCAAAAAAAAGACGGGATAATATAGACGGGGGTAGAAGAATGGGATAATTGCTCTCGTGGTGTTGAAGGTATTCCTCTGCTTCCTTGATCTAAATAGAGATAATCAAATGAAAAAAAAATTAAAGGAATGGAATCCGACGAAATAAGATTCGACTTACTACAAACTTCCGGGGGTCTCTATTCTTTATGTCGAGAGGAATTCGTCATTTTGATAGGTATTACATGTTGTTATCGAGAAATTGAGCGTCAAACCTCTGGGCATTGGCGTCGAACGAATTGTCATCTGATAAACTTAAATTAGAATAAATTCGCGATGTGATAATTCCAGTAATGTTTTTATTGAATTTATGCCGTTTTTCTCATCCATGTGTGTATATCGATATCATTGACATTTTGTTTTGTGGGAGATTTTAGTGTTTGATCTGATAAGGTAGGTTGCCCGGTTAGGTGAGGTTAGCAAGTTATAATCTCGTTTTTAATGACGTGGGTAACACGCAACATCTACCCTAGGTGCGTGCGTGCGTATGAGGTAAATTCATTCTCTTGTGCAATATCCTGTAAACTAGAAAAGGTAATTCACGCTCGAAATATTAGGTTTCAGGCTTAACCTGAAATGCATTAGTGAGATTCACCAACAAACACAAACAATTGTGCACATACAGTCACATTGCATGTTCCTAAATTTATATAAAGAAATACATCTGTAGAATAATTGAAGAAATTCCGTTGGTTTATTGAGTACAATCAAGATTGGCTTATCTCCATAGTTATGGAATAAATTCTGTTGGTTTATTGAGTACCATCAAGATTGGCTTAACTCCACAGTTGTGCTATGCCTTTCAATCGTTTCTCTTTTGTTAAACATTAATTGCTATAAAATTATTTTCTTCCTTTATGTCTGTTCAAGTAGAATGATCTTTAGCCATTTAGTGTTGCGAGAAATTTGAGGCTTGATTTATGGCAACTTATGTATTTTATCTTCTAAAGTTGTTTTTGTTGCAATTTTCTGGAATTGGTTTTACCTTTAGCAAGAACAATGTGGCACACTTCGACTTATACAGATACAATGTAGCATTGGGCAATTATGAACTTTCTTTTCACATAACAACACGATCACACTACACATTTTCTACCAAATAGGGGTTGAGGTTTTTATAGCTTGACCGAGGCTTGTGAGAATTTATAGCGCTAACTCCAATTACTGGTTAATGATAATATTCGAGAACATACTCAGAGGTTGGGAATGTTTATTAGGAGAATAGCGTCTTCATCCATAGTGGTTTTGTTGAAATCCTAAATAGATATAACCAACAGGAAAGTAAAGTTGAAGGAATGAAATCTGATGAAGTAAGATTTGACTAATTACAAATTTATACGGGTCTCTATTTTTATGTCGAGTGTAATTCGTTTTCAATCTTTCCGTTATCTATCACTTCTGCTACAAATATCTCGTATCTGTCGACTTCTAATAGTTTGATTGGTTCTTTGCCCTTGTCATCTTTAAGCAAGGAAAGGGTGTAATTCTTTTTGAATCTTTCCGTTATCTATCACTTCTGTTACAAATATCTTGTCTCTGTGTTTGAGTTGTACTGTCGACTTCTAATAGTTTGATTGGTTCTTTTCCCTTGTTATCTTTAAGGAAGGAAAATCTCCAAATTAGATGGGTTAGATTTTACCTATAAAGAATCCTCTGTTCTTCCTTTGCCACAGGAGATATCTAAAATAGCGTTGCTAGTTCTTTGGGTTTGGATCTAAATTTTTGGGCCGATGAATCTAGTTGGATCGAATCAAGCAAAAATTTCAAATCTGGATCGAATCAAATAAGATCCGATCAGGATCCGATCCATTCACACCCTATCTGGGAGGTTGGGAAGTTTTGCAAAAAGGAAAACTGAAACTTTACTATTGTAGTTGAGGATTTAGTTTTTGGGCAAATTCATTCCCATAAGGATAATTTTATAGGGGAAAAGTGATAACGTACCTGAAAATGGGTCGTAAATCTTAATCTCATTTGAGACTAATTAATCTGTAATTATAGTTGATTATCAAAATATCTGCAGGAAACCAAAGGGTTGGGCTTTTAAAAAAAAAAAGAATTCCACCCATATATATGCCTGATGAGACGCGCTAAAGAATTCCACCCATATGCTTGATGAGACAACCCCCTATTATTAAAGAAAAAGGTAGAATTTAAATTCTTTTAATTTGGAGCCCAATTCCCTTACATCTATTAAGGCCCACATTTTGAAATTAAACTCAACCCACTTTACTTCTTAATCATTGATAAACTAAAGTAGGAATAAATGTACGTAGTCACGTAATACTATTTTTAATAAGCAGGCATAAAATAAATGGAATTTTCTCGTAAGTCGTAAATTAATTAAAACCTTTTGTTGGAATTAAATGCATTCTTAATTTTTTCTCTGGGCGATAATCGTCTTAAATAAATTCTAAAGTTTTTAAAATTCCTCGTAGAATTCTATCGAGGAAAAGAAGGGATATTACAGGCGGAGGAAGAGGATTGGGATAATTGCTCTCGTGGTGTTGAAGGTATTCCTCTGCTTCCTTGATCTAAATAGAGATAACCAAATGAAAAAAAATAAAAAAAAATAAAGGAATGGAATCCGACGAAATAAGATTCGACTAACTACAAACTTCCAAGGGTCTCTATTCTTTATGCCAAGAGGAATTCGTCATTTTGATAGGTATTACATGTTGTAATCGAGAAATTGAGCGTTAAACCTCTGGGAATTTATGTTGTTTTTCTCATCCATGTGTGTATATAGTTATCATTGGCATTTTGTTTTGTTGGAGATTTTAGTGTTTGATCTGCTAAGGTAGGTTGCCCGATTAGGAGAGGTTAGCAAGTTATAATCTCGTTTTTAATGACGTGGGTAACACGCAACATCTACCCTAGGTGCGCATGAGGTAAATTCATTCTCTTGTGCAATAGCATGTAAACTAGGAAAGGTAATTCACACTCGAAATATTAGGTTTCTGGCTTAACCTGAAAGGCATTAGTGAGATTCGCCAACAAACACACAAACAATTGTGCACATACAGTCACATTGCATATTCCTAAATTTATATAAAGAAATACATCTATAGAATAATTGGATGAAATTTCGTTGGTTTATTGAGTACATCAAGATTGGCTTAACTCCATAGTTATGGAAGAAATTCTGTTGGTTTATTGAGTACATCAAGATTGGCTTAACTCCATAGTTGTGCTATGCTTTTCAATCGTTTCTCTTTTGTTAAACATTAATTGCTGTGAAATTATTTTCTTACTTTATGTCTGTTCAAGTAGAATGATCTTTAGCCATTTAGTGTTGCGAGAAGTTTGAGGCTTGATTTATGGCAACTTATGTATTTTATCTTCTAAAGTTGTTTTTGTTGCAATTTTCTGGAATTGGTTTTACCTTTAGCTAGAACAATGTGGCACACTTCGACATATACAAATACAATGTAGCCTTGGGCAATTATGAACTTTCTTTTCACAAAACAACACAACACAACCACACTACACATTTTCTACCAAATAGGGGTTGAGGTTTTTATAGCTTGACCGAGGGTTGTGAGAATTTACAGCTGATAACTCCAATTACTGGTTAATGATAATATTTCAGAACATACTTAGAGGTTGGAATGTTTGATTAGGAGAATAGCGTTTTCATCCATAGTGGTTTTGTTGAAATCATAAATAGATATAATCAACAGAAAAGTAAAGTTGAAGGAATGGAATCTGATGAAATTAGATTTAACTAATTACAAATTTATAGGTGTCTCTATTTTTATGTCGGGTGGAATTCGTTTTGAGTCTTTCTTGTATCTATCACTTAGTCACTTTTGCTACAAAACTCTTGTATCTATGTTTAAGCTGTACTGTAGACTTCTAATAGTATGATTGGTTCTTGCCCTTGTCACCTTTAAGGAAGGAAAATCTCCAAATTAGATGGGTTAGATTTTACCCATAAAGAATACTATTTTCTTCCTTTGCCATAGGTGATATCTAAAATGACGTTTTCTTCTAGTATTTTCGAATTAAGGTGTTGCAACCATTTTGAATATGCTTGATGATTAGTTAATTATCTAAAGTTTCTTCCATGGAAATCACTTTTCTATCTAATAACAAAAGAAATGTTAATCTAAAAAAACATTGCTAGTAATACTAATGTGTATTCTCCTAGAGAGCATTTGGTTTGGTGGATATTGAACATGACCCAAAAGTTATTATTATTATTATTATTTTTTTTTGTTGGGCCATGTTCAAGATTACCTAATTAATTGTAGGCCCAAATAGTTGATTACATTTAATTAATTTCAAGTCCAAAATTTGGGCCCAAAAACCTCTCTAAAAAAGTGTGTACTTTCTCTCTCTCTCATTGAAATCCTTCTCTCCTTCTTCTTTGAAATTGCTGCCTCTCAATTTGGGCTGTGCAAGCATTGAACCGAACCGAAAAAATCGACCGAATCGATTCGGTTTTTTAAATAATCGGTTAGCGGTTCAGTTTATAAATTTTGGTGAAATCGGTTTTCGGTTCGATCACCGGTTCTGGATTTTTGGTTCGGTTAGTAACCGAACCGAACCGAAATTATATATATATATATATATATATATATTTATTTATTTATTTATTTATTTAACATTAATATACTTCATTAAAAAAATTGAAATAAACCTAATGATCCCATTCCCATTTCTAGACATGCTGTAGGGCCGGGACCGCCGGTTCGGCGGTTCGAAAAGTCGAGGCCCTAGCCCGGCCCTACAGATAGAAGCCGATTTAGGGCCGGGCCTAAGGCCCGCCGGTCCGGGAACCGCCGGTTTAGGGCCGGGACCGGCGGTTCTGAACCGAACCGCGACCTAAACCAGCGAGGATCGCGCAGCGATTTTACATCGGTCCGTTCTCTTTCGTCCGAGCTCCGATTTTCGATCCGTTTGTGCTCACGAACTCGTATCGCGATATACTTAAACTCTTATGAAGGGTAAAATCTCAAATTCTATCTAAATTTTCCTGAAAATTCAATCAAATATGCAATAAGTATCAAAGTCTAAGATTTTAACAAACTAAAGCTTAAACTTTTGATAAACATGTATTTTCTATGGATAAACATTATAATAACACACTCAAAATTATAGAAACTACATGTTTATCACTTCTAAATATTTGTAAACCACTAAACTTGTAAGTTGTAAATATTTTTAAATTTGTAAGTTGTAAATGATTTTTTTTATGTTTGAACTTGTAAATACTTTGCATTTTTGCATTTGTTAAAATACGTATAAATATGTGTCAACACTTTGCATTTTTTAATAAATAATAAGTAAAATTACATAAATCCGTTTAGGACTTTTACATAGGGATGAAAAAATAATAATAATAAAGGACTTGAGCTCAATTTAATTTATAAAATTGAGTTGCCTACATATCCTCATAATCATAGAGAATCAAAGTCCATGTAGTTTTTTTATTTCTAAATGCTCTACTCCGTCTCCGCACCCGATTTCGATCGATCCGTTTGGTGAAGGCCTCGTCTTCGCCTCGTTACCATCATCCCATTGCGGTTCTTGAGCTCTAAGGTCGGTCCTACATCAATCATCGAGCAACATTATAGCTTCAATGTTCGCCGGCTTCATGTTCTTCTTCTTTGATCAAGCATTAGTCCTCCAATGCTAAATGCTTGTTCAACGGATCGGTGGATGCCGGACGGAAAATAACTCCTTTGCCATGATTGAGAGGATTGGGTACTCATCTTTCTTCGACCACCACTTCAAGACATCGATCGAAGGACCGCTATCTTCAACACCAAAGACAAAGGGTTTGCAAATATATATCTAATTCACTATTACCTTGTCCTCTCGGCCTTTCGAATGTTCTATTTTGGTACATCAAGTCATTTGTTGCACCAAAGGTCAAACTCATTCATATCAAAAGGAAAATTAATCGTAGACATCATAAAAGAAGGAGGTGGAGTTTGAATATCATCATCACTACCATATTTTGACCTATATTCTTAAAAAGATTTCTTAAATTCTTTTCAAGATTATATTTGATATGATCTACATCGGGAGATCAAAATAAACTAATTCTCCTTCTATACTAGCACCTTGAAAATCCATTTGCCTAAAAGCATCATAATAAAGATTAAGCATTTGACAAGCACCATCATATTTCCATTTAGGATCTAAACACTTAGCAAGCAAAAAATTGTAGGTATCTCCTAAAATATTTTAGCCACTTTTGAACCATAAAATAAATTACACCACATAAAGATGGTCTAGTAAAACAACTACGAAAAGACATGGCAATATGCATGCAATGTTCTAAAACCATACCGAAGTGCAATAATAAACTCCGATAATTGTTTTGTTGCACCATGAAATACCATAACAATCGATATAAATCCATGCAAGCATCCCAATGAGACTAATTAAGATGTAATTGAATAGTTGTAAACTCTTTTCTAAAAAATCACATAAATGACCCTTATATGCAATAGTACTATGAAGCATTTCATAAGTAGAATTCCAACGATGAGAAACATCCAATTTGAAACATGTATAAGAAATATTTTTATCGACAATATTTTGCCATCTCTTCCCACAAGTTTTGAAGCATGCAAACATTTGATAGCATTTCTAATAGGACTAACGGAATCTTGAAAATACTAAGTGCATCTTGAACACATAAATTTAAAATATGATAAATGCATCTAGAATGAAAGCATTTTCCTTCAAAAGAAGGTGCACATGCTTTGATAAGTTGAGGAATACTAGCGGTGTTTGCGAAGCATTATCAAAACCAACGGAAAAATTTTATTAATCAAAGAATACTCATTTAACACATCAATTATAATATTAGCAATACCTAAAGCATTATGAGGCTCTTCAAACTCTCTAAAAGCAATTAAGCGTTTTGCATAACCCATTTCGAATCAATCCAATGACAAGTAATACCCGTATAAGAATTCTTATTATAAGCATCCGTCAAACATCGGCACAAATAGAAACTTTATGACCTAAACAACCAAATATTTCATTAAATCATGTTTTTTTCCATGCATTGTCTCTTAATCTTCTTAAGCATAGTGCTTCTACTAACTTTGCATGCATTAGGACCAAGTCCCGCTTTATAACATTCTTCATACGTAACTCTATCGGCATAATTAAAGGGAGTTTTCCATAGCACAATATCTAGCCATCGCATCTTCATATTTTCCTTATCAAATTTAAATAAAGTGGACGTACCGTTGTGGAATATTGAGAATGAGTTTTAATTTGAGCTTGGTTCGTTGATATTCCATACTCATGAGGATGAAAACCTCCATGTGCTATCGAGGCGTTCCATAACCTCATTTCTCGATCCATTTGTAGGTTTTCGTGCAATAGTTGCAATAAGCAATGTATCTCTTTCGATCCGTCGGAAGAGGAGGTTCGTCTAGCACTTCCACTTTTCTAAAGAAAATATAACAAGATATTGTAAGAACTATGAACATGAAATTAAAATTATGAAACTAATTTGTAAGAAACGTAAAATTTACGTACTAAAGTGCTTCATAAAAACGTTGGACTTAAGTTCCTTTGATTTTGGTGGTTGTGGCGGCGTATCTTGGTCAAACTCGACATATTCTTCGTCGCCTTCTTCATCGTCGTCTTGGTCGTTTGAGTCTACGTCATCGAAATTGGGACTTCTTTCCATTCGATGCACCATTTCATAAAATCGAGCATCTTCTTCGGCTTGTAACCCTTCGGCAACTTGCCTTGAGATTTCCTCCGCCGCTAAGGCCATTCGTGAACGTTGAGTTGGAATGTCTCCTCCCTCACTTGGAGCTCCTTCATCGACGACCTTTCCCTTTCCCTTGTTTGATCGTTTAAAGAAAGACATGATGAAATGAGAAAGTTTGAGAGTTTAGAATAAGAATGAGAGATTGAGAGCTTGAGAATGAGAGATTGAGTTTGAGAGTGAGAATGAGAGCTTGAAAGCTTGAAAATTGGATGTAAATGAGTGAATTAAGGTTGAGAAATGAGAGATTGAAGTAAGGATAGAGTTAGGATGATGGATATATTTATAGGAGTGTATTTTGGGGTGGGAGCCGTTTATAGCCGTTTTATAGCCGTTGATCGCCGGTTCGGCCCTAGGACCGCCGATTCAACGGCTCTAAGGAGCCGTCGGTTCGGCCCTAGGCCGCCGGTTTCAACGGCTATATGAGGACCGACGGTTCGCTTCCAAGCCCGCCGCCGGTCGAACCGTGTTAACCGCCGATTCAGGCCTCTTTCGCTGAACCGAGCTCGGCCCTAGCTCCGATTTCGGTTCGGGCCGTTGACCGCGATGCAGGGGAACCGTTGACTCTAGGGCGGCCTGGGCGCCCAGCAGTTCCGCCAGCCCACACGTCTACCCATTCCGTCCTCCCAGAGCGACCCTACTCATTCTGCCTCTCAAATCTCAATCAAGTCGTCTCACGCCTCCTCCTCCCACCCGTTCGCCGCCTCCTCCCACCGCCACTCCGGCCGGCGCGCCGTCTCCTACCGCCTCCTCTCATTTCACTCCTCGGCAGCGCCGCCCCACCCTACCTGCCTCCTCGGTCCTCACGGTTTCTCCATCTCGTGACGCGTCCACCGCCTCCTCCCACGGTCCTACCTCCTCGGCGCCTCCTCCTTACGCCTTTCCAGCGTCGCTGATTAGAGGTAACTTACTCATGTTTTCTTTCTTAGTTCCTATGTTTTGCTGTAAAGATTCGACTCTTTGCAACAAGATCTGGCATAATTGCGGCCTCCAAGTTCATTTCCTTTCCTTGTTATTCCTGAACTTGGTTGTTGTGTTTTGGGATATCAAGAATTCAAGTCAATAATTTTGTTTATTACTGGTGATTCTAATTTCTATGGTTCATAAAGCTTTTGTAAGGATACGATTTAATTTCTAATTGTATTAAGATAAGATTTGCTTCTTTGGTTTATTAAATTAATTTGTATTGCAATCTGTTAATTTTTATAGTATATTTTTCTCTTTAAAGTTGCAGTCTTGAAATCCCTCATGCCCCAATAGCTCACCAACACCAGCCACTCTGCCTTTCGTCTTCAAAAAAATTCTCATTTCGGGTGTCTCAGAATTCCCATCTTGATATGAGGTAACTCTCTCCCTCACTGTCTTTGTGTGAGAGAGAGATTGGAAGGTAGAATTTGGATTTTCACTATGTAGGGAAAATGGTTTATCAGTTTTAACATAGTGATTTTGTAAAAGTTCTAGGGAAAAAGTTGAGGTTTTGTTGAGGGCCTCAATCTTCTTTGCAATTGCCGCCATTTGCTCACTCCCCGGAGCTCATTCATTTGGTGCAAATTTTAAGGTATGCATCTGGAGTTGTTCCTAGAGGTATGCATCTTAACTTGATCTTAGAATTTCTCATCCGCTGAAGGATTGCTGGAAGTCATGCGGCAGAAAAATCATATTAGGCAAAGTTAAAAATCCTTAATTCAAAACGTCTAAGATTAGATTAGATCCCACTCGGTCTTCAGTTGTCAATGTTCAAAAAATTGGATCTGCATTACTACGACTTCTATGATGCTTAAATTGGTGTACTATCTTGATATTTTCGTTCCCAGTTATATGGCTATGAATGTGTCACCAAAGAGATTATCCACTTCAGCTTTTGCGTCTGGAAGCTCTGAAAAAAATTACTATTGTAGCTGAGGCTTTTTTATATGGTATCTGCAAAATTTTCAATTGCAATTTGGAATGGGTAGTTAGCAATGTACTATTGATTTGATCATGTAAATACCATTCTTTTTACTCATTCTTGGGGTTAGACTAAACAATTTTGACTGCATTTGTGTTTCTGAACTTTACTTTGTAATTGGGTGAGAAATAGTACTGGATGTCCTTTCTGTATTTGTTTCATATTTTCATTTCATCGTTCCTAGAGCAACTCACGATAGTCTTTTTTAATTGTCAGCTGCCCCTGTTTCCCGAGTAGATATATACTTTGTAGTTTGTAGTCAAAATTAGGTTACTTTAGTTCAAATGACTATCTACCTGCAGCCTGTGCTGCTAATGTGAAATATTCTGATAAGAATAGTAGGATCGTTTTTATCTTTTAGGAGAACGAAAACAAAATGGAAGTGATAGTACGAGAAGTAGAGTAATAGAGAATTGGCATCAGCAGAAGTTACTGACAATTATTGAAGTAAAGATGTGAATATTATTATATGATAATAAAGATGGTGGCATAAGAAAATTAGCATTTTTGCCTTTCTAATGTGATTATGGTGAAGAAATCTACCATGTGCTTGTGATTAGTCATTACGATTGTTGATAGAATCCTAATTGATATCCCGGGATCTTGAACCTTAGGTGGGAATCAAGCATCTGATAAGCAAATTCTTGAGATCTCCTACGAGAAAATCCTAGCAACTCAAAGATATAATCCTTGAATTAACCTAGTAAGCAACGATGTTGTTGTAATTCTCATAAATAAATTATTCATCCTGCTTCAAATAGCATAGGCAAGGTTTATATAAACCCTACGACTAACTAATAGAGTCCTGCAAGGTTTAAATATATGTTTTAAGCGACGAGGCGTTTTCCAATAGCCTTACGAGGCGTAAGCCTCGAAGAGGCCCGAGGTATAAAACCGAGACGTAAATCTCAAAAATACATAAAAGTTATAAATAATATAATAAAAACATAAAACACATAAAAAAACATAACTTCATATTTAAGTACTTATAAGTCTTTAAAATTTTAAAATAAAGTCTAATATATATATATATATATATATATTATAAGCAGCCAACAGAACAAATGTTGCAAGCAACAATATTTAAAAAATATATATATTATATAATAAATTGCACATAAATATATGTTTTATAATAAATTACAAATAAAATTCACATGCATATACATTATACAATAAATTTTAGCTAGAGGAAATTAAGAGGCAATCCAATAGAAGAACGTTGGGAGGATGGGATTGTTGCTGCCGGCGGTGGCACCGGTTGCCGAAGAGGAGAGGGAGAGTGAAGGAAATGGAGACATAATAGGGAAAGCGCGAGAGAGTGAGGAGTGAGGGAGATGGGGTGCGGCAAATTAGAGGAGAGAAATATTAGGTTATTTTTTAAAATTGATTCAATTTCTGCTGTTTTTTTTGAAAGCCCATGTCTAATTCAAAAAGAATTATATAAGCCCATTATGAAAATACAAAAATAAAAAAGAAAAAGAAAAAAAAAACTCAGATTTGCATCAGATTGTGAGTCGTGCTCCTCGACTCCTCAGTGCACCTCGGTCAGATAAGGCGTATGTTACAGTGTCTGCGGGTGAGGCACTCCTCGAAGGCACTTTCCCGGCACCTCGCACCGAGGCATGACCGCCTTTTCAAACCATGGAGTCCTACTAGGAAAAGAAGATAATTACAAGAGGAAATAATAAAAAATAAGGAAATATAATAAAACTAAATAAAATCCTAATAATTAACATCCAACGCTGCACGCTTCTCCTTCACCTTTCTCTGCTTCTGCTGTTTTCCTTCTCCTCAAATAAACCTTGGTTAATAGGTTCTCATCATCTCCTCCCCCTTCGAAACGAACCTTGTACTGAAGGTTAAGCTCCGAAAATTGTTCTCGAAGCTCCTCTATTGGCTCCCACGTTACATTTTCAGGCTCAAGGGCTTTCCACCTAATCAAACCTTAGTGCACTTGTCTACCCTGGGGCATTTTCCACCTGTATTCCACGACTTGTTCAGGCTCGATTACAGGCAGCCTGTCCGACGAATAGGGTGTCAACCTTGCCCGAACTTCTTCTATTTCCCCAACATTACGTTGCAACAAGGAAACATGGAATACTAGATGAATCTTGGAGTCAACAGGTAGTGCCAAATGGTACGCCACGAACCCAATTCACTCACTGACTTGAAAGGGGCCAAAAATCCCTTGAATGAGAATGGGTACTCTACTGTACCTAGTATTGCAAGAGAGAGCCTGACCACTTCCTGTAGTTACAGAAAAAGACTCTCCATGTGTTGCTGGAAGTTGCAAATATGCGTCTAGTGGGTGGATATAAAATTAAGATTGATGCCGCTATCCACCAGAATCAGAGTACGGCACCTCCCAATGCGTCCATCGAATTTTAACGCGTGTGATCCATCATTCTCATTTAATCGGTTGAAGGAAATTTCTACTTCCCTCTTTGTTTCTACTACTGCCAATATTAAACTCGACCGTCAGCTCTTCACCATCTTTTGTTGTTAAGTCTTCAGGTGCTTCATTATATTTTGGAATCGTATTCTCTCTCTTTCTATTGTTGCTTCTGGTATAAGATCTTCCACCATTAAACTCATTACCTTTGCATTGGGACATACATGGTCCCACATATATTTCTCATCACATGTAAAACATTGTCCCACTCTGTCCCACTCGCTTTCGTTTCATAATCTCGTTGTTTGGTAGCTAAAATCGCCTCCACAAATTGTTGCCACATTGGTTGTGGATCTTGGACTTGCTGCACTAGTGACGAGGGGCTTTGGCTGAAATGTCTGACTTATGGGTGTAGGATTAACCATGTGGATAAGTTCCTGGACAGGCTTTGGCTGAAATGTCCGACTTATGGGTGTAGGATTAACCATGTGGATAAGTTCCTGGACATCTGCAACTGCTCATCTTTTCTTATTGCTAATTCTATAGCTTCTTGAAGATCATGAGGTTTCCACATCTTCAACTCCACGGCTATCTCTGGTTTCCGGCCATAAATGCTCCAAATAATGCACTGGATGGCCAATGAGGGACTCTGTTCATTACTTTCTCAAATTCTCGCAAATAGTCGCGGAATCTACCTGTTTGACGCAATTTATTCATGGATTCGTTAGCATCTTTGCCTTGAGTTGTTCTGAAAGCAGCAGACCCTTCTAGAATTGGAACCACGAAACTTGAGAGCCAACATCAACCTGTTCGAACCAGCGCCACCACTGTCATGCCTGACCCTCCATGTAGTACGAAGCAATTTTTGAACACAATATTTCCATTGTGTTTCGTGTAATTCGAAGTATTGCTCTGCCTTATCCAGCCAATTAATTGAATCATCACCCCCAAATTTAGGAAATTCTAATCGAATTCCCCTAGAGCGGTGGTTATGTGGCTGTTCTGGATTCTTCGGATTCATCCCCTGAGTCTCGGTTTGCCACGAGCTCTTGCCTTGCTCTTAGGTTAGAGAATGAGAAAGATACAATTTGGGGGCGGAGGCGCTGGAGAAGGACCAATGCTTTTCAAGTCTGGAGTTGACCTAATCTTTTCTCCACGGATGCAAGAGACAAATCCGGCACAGCTACGCTACCTGAACTCAGCAAATACAACAATTGGTGGATTACCCCTTTCAAGAACAGCTTCACAGTAACAAGTCAAGTCATTTTATCGTTACTTTGGGTCTCTCATTTTCTCTTTTTATTGGCATTACTATAGTGGGATTTGTAAAGAATGGGCTTCATTTTTTAAGCTTCTTAATTCTTATTACCTGCAGGAGTCCCACTGCCATTAGCACCTTTTTTAGTACTCCTTGAACTAATCCCTCATTGTTTTCGCGCATTAAGCTTAGGAATATGTTTATTTCTCTCAGAAATTGTCCCAAAGCTTTCTTCTCTACTGAAAGAGGTATGAAGATAGATAAGTCTGCTCACATCGGATTAGACTGAACAAGAAGGTAATCTCTCCCGACAGCATGTGCAATTTGAAGACAAGAAAAGAAGACGATGTTTTCGTCTTCTACAATCGTTTGATCTCTCGAAGAAGGGTCTAACTAAGCTCTTTTCTGAAAGTGGAAGACTTTCTCTTTGCTTTCTCGTTTTTTCTTCACTTCAGATTGGATTCAAGCTGGAAGACGGTCAGAAGAGAAGCCTTGTTCAGAGGCTTGTCGTAAAGTATTGCACTTGGGGAATCCTACAGAGGGGCTGCCATTTATATCTAATCGACTTCGGAGCTGCTATCTATGCAATGAAGTCAAACGAGGCAGCGAACCAATGCACTTTCCCGGGATGGAATTTGTTCACTTTAAACCTTAATATACCGTAACCCCTAAATACCCACCAATTGTTAAAACCAGGCTAAGGCGATAGATAGAATGGTAGACCATCATGGACTTTTAAGCAGCCGCTTTCAAGCCATAGTTATTCATCTCATTGCTATCCCAAGTGGGGCCCGATCCCGAGAAAAGTATTGTTCTTTGCCCAATATCCGCACAGAGCTCAATCTTAGCAATCAAAATTGCGAGTTTGATAATAGGTTAGGGAGGTCATTCTCTGTCTTTCTTTGAGCACGCCCTAATACGAAAAGTTAAAACTCAAACTCCGGTTAAGTAAGCTTCGAGGTCATAAGCCCATCTGCGATTCCCTCACCGCTAGCAGCCAAATGGGATTTCATTCTTCGATTCGAGTTCGCAATCAATCTGTCGATTAATCACCGATTCAGTGAGATCATGTGACTTCTTCTTCGACCCTAATTCCGAGAGTGCGCACACCGCAAGCATCCCTTATCCAGCCGTTGGGCGGTTCACCCCTTTTCTTTTTGCCGAGGCTATCAACCACTCAGCCATCTCTCCGAAAGACAATTTTTATTTTATTCCTCCAAATAGAACATGGCCATAGGGGATAGATACCACTCCTGTCTGTAGAAATCTCACTGTAGAAAGATCTCAGGCGTGAATCTACTGATCGATCTATTTATCCATATATAGAATCCAGTAACAAAATATTACGGCCGCCTAACCAGGCCGGAGGTATGGTAAATTCGGCCAAAATATGACACCCGAAGGGCCCGACGCGCACAATGTGAAAACATTCCTCCTTACCTACCGATTGAGGAGCTACTTTCGAACAAAGAAAGGGCTGGCATATCATGAATAAAGAACTCCAAAGGAGTAACCTTCATATTGATATAGCTCTTTTATTAACCACTGTAGAAAACCTTCAAACCTTGAATATCGAATGAACTCCTACCTCGAATAGGTCACGGGCTTGGAACTGCTTATTGAGATTTCAGATTTGGAAAGTGTACACCCTTCCCACCTCTCCACTTCTTCTTGGATGGCTTGTTATCGTATAGCTTTCCAGAACTCAAGACCCAGAAAGGGGAGCTTTTAAGACAAGGTTTCGTGCACCCTGTATCTATCACGATCATCCGAGAAATGCCGGTTATAGGAAACTAAATTGGCCAATTCATGCCGATTGACCAATTGAAGAACTCTTCCTTTAAAGAATGCTTTCGCAGCCGGTTCAGCCCTATGCGGTTTAGCTCATGCACCGCTTGCCACTTCCACTTGTTGAGTTACCTATTCGTTGTTATGATGTTCAATATTCAAATAGCGGAGATTCACGAAGAAATATTGCGCTATTTACCAGAGAGTGGTATTATTGGACTGATCTTTTGGTGGGAAATGTTCTTCATTTTACATAATGAAAGCATTCCATTACTACCAACCCAAAGAAATACGACCTCTCTGAGATATACGGTTTATGCCGAAAAGGTCGAAGTTGGACTAATTTGGAAACATTGGGCAATTTAATTTATACCTACTATTTCGTCTGTTTTTTGGTGCCACAACCATTTCCCTTTTATAGGTTCTATGGACCGATGCCTGCTACTTCATTTGGGAGAAAGAATCATAGATATGCCGGTCATTAGAAGGAAGAACGGCCATAAAAAGATCCCTCGTGTATCATCTGTAGCAAAACTATGAACGGGAGCTAGCAATCCGGACTGTATTGAAAAGGTTCCTGAGACACAACATGGAAAAGTCACAACCTCCTCCTCCTGCTCCTGCTGCTGCTCCTGCTCCCGCTTCTTCTTCTTCTTCTTCTTCTTCTTCTTCTTCTGATTCTTCTTCTGCTTCTGATTCTTCTTCTGAACCATCCCTATGAAACGGGTTTGGGTGGGTTGCAAATGGATTATCGTATTGATAACAAAAGATGTGATTTCCCTTTGACCGGGCTTCATCTCCTTCGTCCCAACGACGATGTCACTGCCTCTGACCTTTTTGGTATTTCCAACTGGACTGACCTTCGTTTTCATGGTAAAGTTCCCTTTGAACATCGCCAAAACGCGCATCACCCTCATCGTGCTGTCTGTTTTGTCAACAATGTGCCCTTGCAGTCCGTCCCCGTGATCCCTCTTCGTTTCGTCGATCATGACGTCCTTCAACTCGATTGATTGTCCCTCCACGACCCTCGAGTTGTAATGAAAAAGTTTTCATCATGGAATTCAGTTTTTTGATCGAAGCTTTTATGCCTTCAAACCTTCTTCGGTTTGAAATCATCTTGCGGAAGTGCAGTAACATGATCGCAACTAGGATGTGATACCAATTGTTGAGATCCCCTGCTAGCAAATCCTAGCAACTTAAAGATATAATCCTTGAATCAACCTAGTAATCATCAATTTTGCTGTAATTCTCATGAAATAAAATATTCATCCTGCTTCAAACAGCAGAGCCAGGGTTTTTATAAACTCTATGACTGACTAATCTAGTCCTACTAGGAAAAGAAGATAATTACAAAAGGAAATAATAAAAATAAGGAAATATAATAAAACTAAATATCCTTGTAATTAACATCCAGAGATGCATGCTTCTGCTTCTGCTCTTTTCCTTCTCCTCACATAAACCTTGGTTATTGGGTTCTCATCACAAGTAGTTTACTTTGATAATGTAAAATCTTGTCACCTTTTGATACCATAAATGAAAACTTAATTTCCATGACTTGGTATTACATGTTTGACTATTTGGTTTGTTGGAATAAATATCCTGAATATTTCAGGAGATATAGAAGCAGCTAGTGTCATGGATGAATCATTTACAGTTCAGATCAGCAGCAACTTAGTTAAAAAACTTCTCGATGATGGTAAGAAGGTAAAGAAGAAAACAAGGAAGCCGAGACCAAAAATTCCCCAAGAACCACAAGCAAAACAGTTTCCTGATGATTCAGAGGCACTTAGAGGCGTTCCTTCAACTGGATGGCCAATTCAGCCTCCTCTTTACCTGCCACCGCCACCACCTTCTCATAAAGCTCCAAGTCCAGAGTTAGAAGCCATCAGGTCTGTCCTCGAGGAGAGCGAGAAAGTTGTTGAGAGGTTGCATAAGCAGGAGGAGAACATGTTGCAGGAGGTCACTGAAAAAGCAAAGGATCTCCATGATAAAGAGTTCAAGCTTCCAAATCGCAAGCCCATGCCGTGTCTAGAGGAGAAAGATGCATGTTTAAATTGCTACAAGGAACATATCAAGGACCCTCTAAAATGTGCCCAATTGGTAAAAGATTTTGCAGATTGTGCTCGCACAGTTAGGCAGCAAGTCCGTCACGGCAACTAGTAAGTACTCGGCACCAAATATTAGTCTCCATGAGATATTTTATGGTCTATGTTTTCTTGGATATGCCTTGAAACAGTTTCACGAGTGGCAGATGCAAGGTTTGGATGGGTTGTGAATGGTGGAAATTCATGCCAGGAACTGTGTGATCCAATTAGGAAATCTTGGAAGAGTGATTCACACACATTACTGAAATGATCACAAAACTTTGAATAAGTTCATGGCCAAGTTTATCTTCACTCAATCAAGGGTTCTTCAGTTTTTCCTGATTCTATTATTGTGAATAATGTTGGTTGTAACTAGTTTGGTGCGTAATTTTTGACACCAGGCAACGCTAATCAAATCGCAAACTACGATTGTGTGATTCTATGAAACTAAACCAATTGTATTATTCTCTTCCCACTCAAGATGATCTGTATTTTTTTTAGGTTGTTGCATATAAGATGATCTGTTTCTTTTTTAGGAATATTTATTTTTTATCACTTTAATCATTTTATACCCTTCTTTTTAATAGCCGTGTCGAAAAAAAATAGATTGTCTTGAGTGGAACGGAGAGAGTAGTATTTAGTACCAAAACTGAACAAAGTCGAACTATATTAATATAATTTGAATCTTGGTTTATAGATATTTTTCATCCTCCTACTTAATAGAAATAAAAAATCACATGTCTATTAATTAGAGCCGTATTGTGAACACTAGTAGCTGCTAGCGTCATTGGGTATAGCATCTTAAGTTAGATGAAAATAAATTTAATTAATTAAAGTCAGTGTTGTTCTTTCTGTGGGAGCCAGAATTATTTACAATGGTCATGATATTTAAACTTTCTGTTTCTTATATAATTTATTTGCCTTAAGAATTGTGAAATTTAAATTGGTGTACTTATCATTTAAACTTTAGGTTATTAATTTAGATTGAAAATTGTTTCTTTTCTCATTAAAATTTATGTCATGCATGTCAATTGTATTTACTTTATTTCGACCTTTTTATTTATAACTCTAAGAATTCTATTTTGGTTTGAATTTTCTTTATTAGTAATAATAACGCTGAAAACATTGTTCTTTCACTTTAGGAAATAAAAAAAAGTTCACTTGTTAGGCAAACAACCACGTTTCCTTAACATGTCTAGAAAAAAAAAATAGAAATAAAATCAAAAGCACATTCATCTTTCCTTTGCTATTATATATTGGCCATGCGAGTAGGGGTGAGTATTCGGTTACTCGGTCGGTTTCGGACGAAAAAATAACCGAACCCAATTAATCGAAATTTTCAAAAAAATAACCGAACCGAAATATATTTCGGTTAAACCGAATTTTTAGCAAAAAAATATTTTTTTCAAATGAATAAATAAATAATATTATATATTGATATAATAGAGAGAGAGAAATAATAGGATTAAGGATATTGATATATTAAATTATAATTCTAAATAAATAAATGAATAATATATATATATATATATATATATATATATATATATATATATATATATAATTCGGTTTTCGTTATTCGTTAAAAAATTTTGAACGGATAAAAATCGAATTATCGAATTTTAATTCGGTTTTAACCGAATTAACCAAACCAATTGATTTTTCGGTATGATTCAATTCGGTTATTCGATTTCCGAGTATTTTGCTCACCCCTACACACGAGCACATAGGAAAGACAAACTAGCCGCCGCATTGTCAGAAAATAATATAGCAGTCCCAAAAAATTCATTTTTGGGCCTGTCACTAATCGTGATGTAATATGGAAGGTAAATATTATTTTATAAAGCGTGACATAATCGTGAGACGTATAGAAAAGTTGAGAATTTTCTGTTAATTAAAATCGGTGCTTGAGAAAAGAAGAATGAACAAAATAACAATTAATAATTTTCGTCAAATATTTTTATTATTTTATTTTAATACTTTGATAGCAAGTTTACTTTTTATCATATGATTTGTATCTTTATATTTTATTTCTATTTGTGTTTATTTATTTACTAATATTGTATCTATGTGATATATAATTTGAATAATTGTAAAAAATTATATACATAAGTTAATTCATAAACTAATTAGTAATTACTAATACAATAAATAATATCGAGATAAATTATAATAAATTATAAATACTACATTAAAATATACTATATAATGAGTTGACTAATCAACAATGAATTAAACAATCCGAGCCTTTATACGGACTAGTAACCAGATTACAAATCTCAATCTCACCATTCACCAAATAAAAAATATATATAAATTAAATTTTCCTATAAACTTTCTAGTCTGGTAGATTAGCTCGAATTTCGAGGTTTATGGTTAGGGATGAGAAATTTTAATCTGAAAAAAAATGTCAAATTCGAATGACCTTGATAGGATACGGCCCAACTACCAGACTCAATATAAATGGGCCTCGACATTAAGCTCGGCCTAGGTGAGTTTGGCCCAAGAAGACTCATAAACCAGTTACAACTCGAATCAAAAGTGAAGACGCAGAAGATTCGGATATATCTAAAAGAATCCTATTTAGAGAAGATCTCAGATTAGAGTCAATCTCAATATAATTGTGTATAAATAGAGGCTAGATTAGACGGAAAATGATCATACTCTCTTTGTAATCGCTTCTCATACACTCAATACACATATACTCTCTTCGCCGTGGACCTAGATCTAATTCAAAGATCGAACCACGCTAATCCCTCGTGTTCATCAAGTGATTTATTTCCTAACGAAATTAAGTTCGATCATCGCGGCGTCTGTGGAATCGAAATTCGTGTTTTCGATCAACCTTCATTTACTGTGGAATCAATTACGACGATGAATACAAGAAGTCTTACATCCAGAGTCGCCGCAACAATAGCAACAACGGCAGAACGCCCGAGCTTAGCTTGGGTAAAGCTCAGAAGAGATACGACCCCGAAGCGGCATGTCCAAAGTCTCGACGAGCGTGGCCATCCCATCCTCGCATGAAGAAGAAGAGTATCAGAGCGAGGAGGTCGAACAAAGAACCGAGAGGAACCCCTAGCACCACGCTTAAACCTCGACGAGGCGCTAAAGGATTCCTCGAAACAACAAGCGAGAGCTTCCTCCAAGACCTCACCGAGAACAAGGTCGGCATCATCATGAAGACAAGGACGCGTGAAGCCTCGCCAAAGCACGCGGCACAATGAGGTGAATCCTCACCCTTCGGATGATGGCGCCATATCGCTACACGGGTTGGGGCTCAAACCGACCGTGCTGTGGACGAACAAAGACGGATGATGTCGTGATCACCGCGAGGTCGATACCATCACCAAAATGAGTTCGGCCGACGAACTCGCATCACTCCCGGAGGCGGATTCGATGGATACGGGAAGATAATTACCCTTTCTCGGATGAGATACTCAACACTCCCTCCTGACAAGCATAGGTGCGGGCATCGCCCCTACGACGGATCGAGGGATCCGCAAAATTTCCTTTCATAATTCCAAGATAACATGATCAACCAACGCCTCAACACCATCCACATGTAAACTCTTCCCGAGTTATCGATCGACAACGCCCGGTGGTTCGGTTTACCTCCGGAGTGTTGGTTCTTATCACGACCTAATGGAAGCCTTTCATCGGTTGTTCTTCCAAAGGCCGAGTCCAAAACGACATCGGCGCATCTTCTTACCGTGAGACAAAGCCGACATGAGTCCATCAACGACTTCATGACAAGGTTCAACAAGGAGAGCATAAGAGTCGAGGACGAAACGATCTCCTCATCATCTCGGCCTTCCAAATGGTATCCCGCTGTGGGTCCTATATAAGGAGATCGCTGGCACGAGCCTCAGATCGCGTCGAGCCGTGGCGATAGCGACCGGTTCGCCAAAGCGGACGGTCGATGTAAGAAAGCGCGGGCGAAAGGTGGAACCCTCGACAAGGGAGAAAAGAGGATGGTCGAGGAGACCCGAGCCAAGCGCCGACGAAGTGCCTCGAAAGGATACAACGCCGCCCGACAGAGTCAGACTCGGCCGCAGAATAACTCGTAGTGATCCCAAGATACACCCTGATGAATTCAGGCGGAGATCTACGAGCTCCACATGAACATGTTCGAGAAACCTCGACCAATGACAGTGGGATCGAAACGCCGGTCCAAAGACAAATATTGTTTCTTCCATGAGGATTATGGACACGACATGGAGGAGTGCAGAGATCTCAAGGTAGACATCGAAAAGTTGGTACAGGACGAAGTCCTAAAGAAGTACCAAGGGCATGACCGACGAGCTGGTCAGTACGAAGCCCCCCACCGAGGTCGAAGAAAGGAAGCAAGAGAAGAAGGAAATCAGAACCTCACAAGAAAGCGCGCGCGACATCGATGAAGAGGAGATGACGAACCCCAATACGATGGAATCATCTCCACCATCACGGGCCTCTCATGAGCTACAAAGTCCTCTCTAAGTCGAGGTCCAAGTCCCCATATCGAACCTGTGAACAAGAGGTTTAAAAGGGACGAAGCAATCACCTTTTCCGAGGATGATCCCGTACCAGTCGTAGTACCCCACCATGACGCGATGGTAATCTAAGCAGTGGTCGCCAACAAGCTAGTTCGCGCATATCGCCGACAAGCAGGTGTGTCGGTGAGCATCCTCTTCAAGGAATGCTATGACAAATTGGGAGTTGAGGAGGCACGCCTCGCACCAGCACCACTACCACTTCGAAACTTCTTGTAAGAAGAGACGCGACCTGAGGGAATCATCGAACTTCCTGTCACAGTGGGAAAAGCGCCGACGAGCTCTGATAAACGCACGTTGTACACGTTTATTTATGATATTTAAAGATGATTTTAGATCTATTAAATGCATTTATGTATCGGATCTTAATGATTTTATCTATTTTAGAAGATATCGCACTGGGTGCTCCTTCGACGCTTTGTAGGTTTATATGACGATCAAGCAAGAAACCAAGAACGAGGCCAAACCACATCTGTCCAGTTTCTAGCGACCAGCCTAGCGATCGCTAGGCTGGCCGCTAGGCAAGCCGCGCGAGAGCCAAGCAAGACCGCGACCGCGACCTCGTGCACGCGAGCATGCCCAGCACCGAGATAGCCATCGCCTAATTCTCGCGACCATAGATAGCGGCCGCTAGCCATGTCGCGAGGGAAGCCCAGCGAGCGCGCGCCAGATGCGAGAGAGAGGACGCACATGGGAGATGCCTCATGGTCGAGCTAGCGACCGTGAGGAGCGGTCACGGGCGTGGTGGCAAAGCGTAAATTAGGTTTCCACCCTTATCTATAACAGTAAGCCTCCTCGCGCCTGTGAGCCTACACAGACCCCGCAGCACTTTACTTCGCTTTTTCCTCAATTTTATCTTTGTTTAGCTTTAGTTTAGTTCTAGATTTAATTGCATTGTTATAGTTTAGTTTATCGCTTTGCTATCGTTCTAACGCTTTGTCCGATTGTTTTCCGCTCGCTGGGATTCGATTCAAACTCAACAATTGTCTTCCAACGCTCATCACGTGTTTTATTAATTTAATCTCTATTTTTATGTTTTATCATATTTTTATTCCGTTAATTATGTCTAGGTAATTTCTTGTTCTAATCCTGTGGTTTGCACGAACCGATCCTATATGTTGTGATTCCCGTTATCTCTATTTACCTTCCGTGCATCGATTCATGATTCTTCGTGCTTATTTATATGTGTTAATTTCGATCAATCTTGATGCATATCTAGTTGCCGCTAATTACGTGAATCGTATTAATTGTCAATCGATCTTGAATGCATGATACGGATAAACCTCGAGTCGAAAGGCGAGATAGGAACATCCGTAGGAAGCTTATTCTTTGTGATCTGTTTGAGTTGCTTGTTTTCACCTAGAGACGAATAAATAATAGGGAAAACTAGTAATCTCATACCGCAATTGTCGAATCAAGTTGTTGGTTATATATGTGATCTTCCATCTTGTCTCGGATTAAAATCGCTAATAGGAAACAGGATAAACATACGTTGTGGATATGATTAATGTATCCCTAGGGTTAGTCTTTCTTATCTGCTTTATCATCCGTGATTTTATTGCTTTATTTTATATTTCGCATGGTTACCTTTGCTTTGGATTAAATTCTGAAGCCCTTAAACCTCTCACCCAATTTCTGTGCTTGAATAATGATGAATTATCGTTGAGCTAGCTTCTATGTTTTCATGATACAATCCCTGTGGATACGATACTCGACTTACCTATATACTTACACTTTTTAGTTTTATAAAAGTAAGCGATCAAAATTTTGGCGCCGTTGTCGGGGATTGTTAAGATTACATAGGAATAATTTGACGATTTGGATTTATTAATTCAAGTTATATATTATTTATTTATTGTTACCAGAGCTAAATTTTCTCTTTTTCTCCAGGTAGTTTATGCGTACAAGATCTTAGGGACCTCCTGAAATATTATTAGATCCCGAGATCTAAGCTCTCAAAGGAGAAGAGGACGAGAGAAGAGACGCAGAAGAAATGGCAGCTAATCCGATAAATGTGGTATCCCCGAGCAAGCCGCACGCATGTCGGCCGATTTCAGAGACGCAGCCAGATGGCGAATATGGGACCTTGTCCCACACAAGAGACGAGACCTTTAAATTACATGTACGCACCTCCCACCGAATAATTTCAAGGAGGCGGATGGGGCCCTAAGTGAACGCTAATAATTTCGAATTAAAGCCGCCCTAATCAAGATGGTCCAAGGAGAGCAGTTTGGGAGGAGTCATCAAGACCGAATGCGCATCTCGAGACCTTTTCGATATTTATGACACCATCAAATGAGAATGGGTGCCACAAGACACGATCCGGATGCAAGATGTTCGGTTTCTCAGCACCAAAGTAAAGATTGGTTCAAGAGTTTGGACCGAATCAGCATCGACACTTGGGGAAAACTTTGCGAGAAGTTTCTCTCAAATATTTTCCGCCGGCGAAAGCGTTGAAGATCATCGCCGAAATCTCCCATTTTGCCAAACCACGACTTAATCACTATTCGAGGCATGGGAGAGATTCAGAGGTCTATTGAGGCGATGTCCACAACATGGATTCTCCAAGGAGCAACAAATCACGCAGCTTTACAAATGGACCGACATTTCGCAGACGATGAGCATTGTGGATGCGTCGGCAGGGGCTATTTATCGAACCGACGAGTAGATGAGGCGAGCCGTATTTTAGAGGAGATGGCTGCCAACAGCTATCAATGGCCAACGGAGAGAACGCCAGTGGTTAAAGCAGCGGCCGCCGAGGTCGATTCGAGATTCGACGAGTGATGAAGCAATTCACTGCTGAAGAGCCGATTGAGACGGAGGACGACATTTTATAAATCAAAGGAACCGCTGGGAAGAATCCGCATACACTCCAAACAATAGAAATCATCCGAACTCGTCAGATGCCAACCCGAATAATTTTCAAGAACCTCCGCAGCTTCACGGTACGTAATGGTATGATCCAAGAGCCGAAGAAGCCAAGTTTAGAAGATATGGTGCAACAGATGGCGACTCAACAGAGTACATTTATAAGCAGTACCGGGTAGAAAATAACTCATATGGAGTCGACTGTGACGGCTATGGGGAAACACGTAAAGATGTTGGAAAATCAGATTGGTCAAGTAGCCTTACAATTGAATGCACAACAAAAGACGGGCCAATTTCCGAGTAATACGGAGGTGAACCCGAAAAATCAGTGTTTCACCATCCAGACGAGGAGTGGACAAGCTTACCCGAGCCCTACCGAGGAAGAAGAGGTTGAAAGTAAACTGGAGCAGAAACTCGCGACCGAGCTCGCGACCGCGAGCCCGATCGCGGGAGTCCGTGAGTATTCCACGTAAGCTCGCGACCGAGCATGCGCCCGCGAGCCTGACCACGAGCCATCAGACTGTGCATACCTCAGATATGTTCGCGAGCCACCCAGCGCCCGCAAGCCAATCCATGAGCAATCGTGCAGCATGCCGCCGAGAAATCGATTCGTGACCTCACGCCCGCAAGCTCGCACGCCGAAGAACTATTCCAGGCCCAATGATGCCTCGTGACCGCCCGCCCGTCGCGAGGTCGACCGCGAAGAGCCTCCAGAGTCCAATTTTCGCACGTACACTCCTCCGGTCCCATTTCCGAGTCGACTAGTCAAGTCGAAATATGACGAGGAGTTTGCTCGCTTCAAAGAGATTTTCAAAAGTTGAGATCAATTTGCCTTCTTTGAAGTGCCGCGAAACATGCCGGATACGTGAAATTTTTAAAAGACGCTTGCAAGCAAGAAGAAATTGGGAAATTTGAAAAATTACCCTATCCAAGAATGCAAAGGTCGTCTTGCAGAGGAAGCTCCCTCCAAGCGAAGGATCCCGCAGCTTTACGTTATGCGAGATCGTCGAGCATACTTTTCCAAATGTGTTGTGCGACTTGGGGCGAGCATCAACTGATGCCGCTGAACGATTCAACCCGCCGCACCTAGGAAAGATGAAGTCGACGAAGATCTCATCGATGATGGTCGATGGTCACCACATATCCTAAAGGTATCGTCAAGACGTGTTGGTAAGAATTCGGATTTTGTTTTTCCCGCCGACTTTGTTATTTTAGATATTCCTCAATTCAAACAACAACCACTAATCCTAGGTAGACCTTTTCTAGCAACCGGTCGTATGCTGATTGATGTACAGAAGGTAATCTCACGCTTCGTGTTAACAATGAGGAGCTCAAGATTTCTATATATAACGCTATCAAGCAACACGATGCTGGAAAGCCGAAGATTGCTACCGATCACGACTTCGCCGCCGCACACGCCGCGCTAGAGGGTACTCAACCAATCGAGGAAGTCTGCGAGAAGGAAGAAGTGGACTGCATGGAACTCCGAGTGTATCGCTCAAGTTTGGGGTGGCCACTTCATAGTCGGTGGTAGTCATCCGTGAATGCTAAGTATAGGAGGATCCACAAATTGGGAAGGATTTGCTGCCACCAAAACACCGTATTGAGAAAGGTTAGTGATGGTCTAGCTAAAGACGTTAATTAAGCACTTGTTGGGAGGTAACCCAACGCTTTCTTGTTTTGTTTTGTGTTTTGTTTTGTTTTTCGTCAGGTTGCTTTTGTCGTGTTTTGTCTTTCTTTTCGTGTTGTGTCCGCCGGTCAACGAGTTAAGTGAAGTGTTTTAATCCATGTGACCAATGACGATAGAAATTTTTGTGAAATTTAATGATAGTGCACATGATATGTTAAAAAATGACGATGAACGACTTGAGATTGCTTAAACTTGTTGTTTTTCACCATTTGCTTAACCCGTGAGACTTGAGCTTCACCGTATAAACATCTTGATACGCTTTTTTAATTGTGTGATATCATGCATGTGATTCTCTCTAGAACTTGCCGCTTTTCTCGTGTCGAGACCGCAATATGTGTTTTCAATTTGGAAAGGATAAAGGCCATCTTTGTTAACCACAAATTCACCCAAACACTAACCCGATGATGTATACCATTTGTCGCCTTCTTTCGAGCTTTTATTAGACTTATTCTTTCGATTAACCTGATGATAGGAGGTGAGGATGGATATGAGAATCAAAAGGGTTGAAATTTTGATGTAGTTATGACGAGAAAATTACTTTAGAGAAATACATCTCGTGGTGAAGAATAGTACCTTTGTTGTGAATGATAAACCCTATAAGCTCTAGAAAAGAAAAGAAAAGCAATGATAAGTTCACTATGTGTTTTGAGCATAAAGGGTCGTTAATCAAAGTATAGGTACCTTATGAGGATAAAACGATTTAGCACGTTGAAAAGAAGAGGAAATGGACAAAGTCCATATGTGTTAAAAGTATAAATGGGGTGCTTGGAATATTTTTGAGTCACTTAGCCATATATTATCCTACCTTAACCAATGTGCCTACAATATAACATATGAAAAGACCTTTTGATCCTTATTTGAACACATTCGACGCGGTGGAGATATTAGAGAAATGGCAAGCCTATGGTAAGATTTTGCATTGCATTGATCATCGAGTATATACACGCCTTAATTTCTTATGAGTCGAGTGTATCCTATATTTTACACGCATGCCTTTGTGAGGGTGAACTAAATGAGTTTTTGCTTTCAATCGTTGTTCGTGGTTGAATTGACTAATGTCGCCATGTGTGCTAATATTTTCGAGTGTTGAAAGATATTTCGAGGCTCGATTGTGTTTATCACCTTGCTATTCTCGCCGATCTTTGTTGTGTCCTTTGTTTGTCTTTTCTGCTCGCTTTTGTTTGAGGACAAACAATACTCAAGTTTGGGGTGTGATAAACCACATTGTACACGCTTATTTATGATATTTAAAGATGATTTTAGATCTATTAAAAGCGCTTATGTATCGGATCTTAATGATTTTATCTATTTTAGAAGACATCGCCTTGGGAGCTCCTTCGACGCTTTGTAGGTTTATATGTTGACGATCAAGCAAGAAACGAAGAACGAGGCCAAACCACATCTCGCTTAGTTTTAGCGACCAGCCCAGCGGTCGCTAGGCTGGCCGCCAGGCAAGCCGCGAGAGCCAAGCGAGACCGCGACCGCGACTGCAGCGCGAGCATGCCCAAGACCGAGATAGCCATCGCCCTAATTCTCGCGACCATGGATAGCGGCCGCCAGCCATGTCGTGAGGGAAGCCCAGCGAGCGCAGCGAGACGACCGCGAGAGAGAGGACGCACAGGGAGATGCCTCATGGTCGAGCTAGCGATCATGAGGAGTCGGCGCATGGTGGCAGGTAGGCAAATTAGGTTTCCACCCTTATCTATAACAGGCAAGCTCCTCGCGCCTGTGAGCCTACACAGACCCCGAGCACTTTTTACTTCAGCTTTTTCCTCAATTTTATCTTTGTTTTAGCTTTAGTTTAGTTCTAGATTTAATTTCGCATTGTTATAGTTTAGTTTATCGCTTTGCTATCGCTCTAACGCTTTTGTCCGATTGTTTTCCGCTTTCGTTGGGATTGGATTCAAACTCAACAATTGTCTTCCAACGCTCATCACGGGTTTTATCAATTTAATCTCTGCTTTTATGTTTTATCGTATTTTTATTCCATTAATTATGTCTAGGTAATTTCGCTCTAATCCTAGTGGTTTGCATGATCCGATCCTATATGTTGTGATTCATGTTATCTCTATTTACCTTCCGTGCATTGATTCATGATTCTTGGTGCTTATTTATATGTGTTAATTTTCGATCAATCTTGATGCATATCTAGTTGCCGCTAATTACGAATCGTATTAATTGTCAATCGATCTTGAATGCATGATACGGATAAACCCTCGAGTCGTAGTGAGATAGAACATCCGTAGAAGCTTATTCTTTGTGATCTGTTTGGAGTTGCTTGTTTTCACCTAGAGACGAATAAGTAATAGGAAAACTAGTAATCTACACCGCAATTGTCGAATCAAGTTGTTGGTTATATATGTGATCTTCCATCTTGTCTCGGATTAAAATTGGCTAATAGGAAACAGTGATAAACATACGCTGTGGATAGGATTAATGTATCCCTAGGTTAGTCTTTCTTATCTGCTTTATCATCCGTGATTTTATTGCTTTATTTTATATTTCGCATGGTTACCTTTGCTTTGGATTAAATTCAAGCCCTTAAACCTCTCACCCAATTTCGTGCTTGAATAATGATGAATTATCGCTGAGCTAGCTTCTATGTTTTCGTGATACAATCCTCATGGATACGATACTCGACTTACCTATATACTTACACTTTTAGTGTTATAAAAGTAAGCGATCAGCCCACCAAAGTGGTACAATTCTTCGTGGTAAACGCCCACTCACCATATAACATCATACTAGGCAAGATTGGTTGAATGCGTAAGGGCAGATGTTCAACGATCACCGACCATGAAGATCCCCACAAGAGGAGGAGTAGCCGATCCGGAGATCGTAAAAGCCAAAGAATGTATGCGTGTCGCTTAAGAGGTGCCGGACTTGACCCAAAGACCCACTGTGCATAGCAATTAAGGAACCCATGAGTTGAACTGAAAGAGCGTCGCTCGCCTCAACACCGGTGAAAGAGGTCGATTGTACGAGGACGATCCTCAAGATCGCCAAGGTAGGTTCCACCGAGGTACCTTAACCGAGGAAGCATATCATCCAACTCCTAAGGGAATCGAGACGCTTCGCCGGTCACCCTCGACATGACCGGGGCTCACCGAGTATTATCACCACCGCTCAATATCGACCCAAGTAAAACCGCCCGCAAAAGCACGGATCTTTGTAGTGAACTAATCGATCATACATGACGAGGTGAACCAACTATTAAAAGCACGACATCGCTCAAAGTCAAATATCCGACCTCGATAGCCAACCCGATGATGTTCAAGAAAGGAGGAGGGGGATGGCGAATGTGTATCGATTACCGATCTCAATAAACATCGCCCAAAGGATTGTTACCCCCTTCCAAATATCGACAAAAAGGTTAACGCTTTGGTCGGATACGAAGTCTTCAGCTTTTTGGATTTATAGAAGGGATATCATCAAGTCCTGATGATTGACGAGGACGCATCCAAAACAACCTTCATTACGGACTTTGGAGTCTTCAGATATAAGAAGATGTCATTCGACTCAAGAATGCGAGCCACATACCAAAGAATGGTGGACAAGATATTTTAGCCCTACATAGGTCGAATGTGGAGGTATACGTAGATGACATCGTGCCAAGAGTAAAGAGGAAGCCACATGTGTTGCCGACTCGTGATTGTCCTCGCTTACTTCGAAGGTAAACCTAAAGATAAACCCCGTAAGTGTACATTCAGCTCGTCCGGAAAATTTTTGGGTGCTGGGTCTCACAAGAAGGATTAAAAGTCAACCCGCCCAAGGTTCAAACCATTTTGGAGATGAAGATGCCAAGACCATCCACGACGTGCATAAGTCGACGGGTCGTGATAGTCGCACTAAGCGCGCTTTCAAAAGTCATGGATAAGCAGCCCCATTTTTCAAAATACTCAAAAGGCTCGTGTTCTCCTCGATGATAAACACAAGACAGCTAAGATCTCACCATTGAGAAGCTCGCTTGGCATTAGTAAATGCCGCAAGGAGACTACGCCCCTACTCGACGCACATCCCATACAAGTTCTCATCGATCATCCACTTGGCAAGTGTCGACGAAGCCAAAAGCCCTGGGAGAATTACGAAGTGGGCAATTGAATCAGTGAGCACGACATCTCTTTCTCGCCTTGTCAAGCCATCAAGGACGTGCCTTAGCGCACTTACTTGTCGAGGCTAACTTCACGTAAAAGCCGAAACCCGCCGAACCGACCCTGCATAACGCCGGCCGAACTCAGAAGGAACCATCCAAGATTGCTTGCAAATCTATGTGGATGGAGCTCGAAAAACTGGACAAGCAAGGGCATCTTGCTCATAGGTCCGTATGGACAAGAGATAACCCACGCACTTCGGGTTTACATTCAAAATACGAATAACGAGTGGAATACAAGCCTTAATCGTAGGACTCGCCTAGCTCAAAGTCTTCGACACGAGCCGCAAGCACACAATGATTCTCAAGTCATAGTAAGTCACATGCCTGGGAAAGTACGAGGCAAAAGGCAAAAGGATGAAAAATACCTTGAAAGCCAAAAGCCTACAATGCCTTTCTCATACTTCCAGCTTTGTTCGCATCCCAAGGGAGCAAAATAGCCGAATGACACTTTGCAAACCGGCCTCATCACAACGAGCCCGCCAAGAGAAGAAGTCCAGAGAAGCATAGACGATGCCGAGGTCGAAGTCAACATAGTCTCTGACGAGGAACCTAATTAGACGACCCCATTCAAACATATTTGGAGAAGGCGAACTACCCCATGATGCACTCGAGGCTAGGAAAATCTTGAGCAAATCTTTGTGATATATATCGGAGCAGGAATTCTTTACGTAAAATCATACCTTCAAACCTCTCCTAAGGTGTTTGGGTCCGAACCGAGCTGATTATATACTAAGAGAAGTACATGAGGGATCATGTGGGAGTCACATCGAACCCCGCGCCTTATCGAAGAAAGTCATGCGATGAGGATACTATTGGCCAACGATGTTCCAAGACTCAATTGATCTCGTGAAGAAATGTCTGAAGTGCCAAATTCATGGAAACATGCCGAGGCTACCTCAAACCGACCTCGTCAGTATGCAAAGCCCTTGGTCATTTATGCAATGAGGGATTGATATTGTAGGCCCTTTCTGCAAAGCTCCAGGGCAGTTTCAATTCCTGATTGTCGCGATCGACTACTTCACCTAAATGGGTGGAAGCCAACCCTGGTGAGAATCACAAGCAAAACGCCTCAACTTTGTCTCGAAAATATTGTGTGCCGCTTGGCATTCCCCATATCCTTGTTCGGATAATGGGACACAGCTCACGATAAAGTCTTCAAAGAGTGGTGCCAGAACTTGAAGTTCAACAAAATTCACCTCGGAGCCCATCCTCAAGCAAATGGTCGGATCAAGTCACCAACAGACAATTATGAAGCGGACTCAAACTCGCCTCGATCGAGTCAAAGGCAATCGTGGAAAATCGCCACAAGTCTTATGGTCGATCGAACAACACCCGGACGTCGAACGAAAAACACCTTCGCTTGGTGTATGGAACCGAGGCGCTATCCCAGAATCGGCATGCCAAGTCCCCGACCATCCATTTCTCGCCAAGTAAATGATGAGAATCTACGGTCGACTCGGATCTGCCGGAAGAAAGAGAGACATCGCCACATTTAGAAGCTCGGACAAGCAACAAGTGGTTTGGTACTATAACCGTGTACAACTCGACAATTCCAAGTAAGCGACCTCGATTAAATAACGAAGTCAGCAAACCGAGAAGCTCGACATGCTAGAGGTCACATGGGAAGGACCATACCGAGTAGAAAAGTCATCGAAAAGGGTCATATAAGCTCGCCCATTTGTCCGTGAGCAAATACCTCATACGTGGCACATCATTCATCCAAGAGATTTTTGCATAAGTGTCAAGTTTGTTCATTTAGTCTTGTCGCTGCCTTAGGTCCTTTTGTAACGCCGCATCTTTAGGTCCTTTGTAACGCCATTTTTCATTAATAAAGTCTTTTTCTTCATATACTTGCACATTTCATTTGTCACTTATGCATACTACCTCTTCCCATTTTACTTAACTACCTCTATGAGGACTAACTACCTCTGCGAGGACTAACTACCTTCGCTTAATACGAGGACTAACTATAACGCGTGAGGGACCACCCTATCGATAAAACTCAACAAATAAGGAACCTATACCTTCGCTTATTTCGAGGATGAATTACCTTCGCTTATTTCGAGGATGAACCACTCGCTTAATACGAGGACTAACTACCTTCGCTTATTTCGAGGATGAACCACCTTCTTAATACGAGGACTAACTACCTTCGCTTATTTCGAGGATGAATACCTTCGCTTATTTCGAGGATGAACTACCTTCGCTTAATACGAGGATGAACCACCTTCGCTTATTTCGAGGATGAATACCTTCGTTTAATACGAGGATGAATACCTTCATTTAATACGAGGACGAACTACCTTCATTTATTTCGAGGATAAATTACCTTCGTTTATTTCGAGGATGAACTACCTTCGTTTAATACGAGGACGAGCTACCTTCGAATATTACGAGGATGATCTACCTTCGTTTGATTACGAGGATGGAATATATACAGCGTTTGCTTAAAAAGGAAAATCAACACTAAGGCAGAAAAATTTGTTCTTATTTTCGAAGTATACAATGCATACATTACGAAGACGACGAAGGCCCAGGAGGTTGGGAAAAGCTAAGTCAATCCCTAGAGAAGTCGGGGTTCAATAGCTCATCTATGCTAACCCTATCCCTACCTCTGCCTCGTCCTCGATCGACGCCGGGAGTTCGGCCAGCTCGACCTCTTTGCCTCGCCGAACGACCTCGGCCGCTCGATGACACATGACCTCGGTTGTGAGATGGGCGACGTCTATCTTGCATAAAAAACTCGAGAGAAGTGTCGACATTCCAAGTCGCTTCAAGAGAAGAAGTCTCGGCAAGAGGAGGAGCTCGGAGACAAAGAAGCTCTGATCGCTGATCAAGCACCCGCCGAGGAAAGAATGACGATCTACGACGATCTTGTAGAGGCCACCTACTTTCTTCGATCGGCACACCGCTCCTTAAATTGCCGTGAGTCCCACCGCATTTTCCCTATACCTCCAACAACGGGTCATGAGCTCGAACTTTAGCTTCGCCTCCGAGATAGTCATTCCACCACCTCCGGATAACCGCTCAGATTCAACATGCTCCTCGACGACCGACTGGTCTTATCCTCCGCGATCTCGAACTTCTCCTCCAACTCCAAAATCGAGCTCAAGCTCGTCAAACTTCTCTTGAGAAGCCCTCGAGTGGACGCCGGCCTCCTCCCGCACATGGCCAAGTTTGCCTCTAAATGAAGGACTTCAACCTCTTTAGATTCGAGAGCCCGAGTCAACATTTTAATTTGATCCAACCAAGGCGATACATCAAAAATTCAGAGAAGACCTGAGACAAAACAAAAGACAAAATTTCTTCCATCAAAATTGGGAGTTTTATTATGCCTTTTAAGGTGACTTTGTCAAGTACATTTACAAAAATAATAATAGAGGATCAACTCGACCCTCCAAGCAGCCTCTCCTCGGCCTGGTAAGCTCGGCCTCCTCCTGGACTCGAGAAGCCTCGGCCTCCTCCTGGACTCGGGAAGCCTCGGCCTCCTCCAGAGCCTCCGCAGCCTCGACAGCCACCGCCGCCCTCGATCCCTTAGTTGGATTAGACATTATAGCCTCGATCAGACGCCCCGGTCCACCGAGCATGCACGAACCGACCGCGCACAATAAGGTTGAAGAGGAGACCGTGCTCTCCAACACTGCAAGCTCCTCAGCCGCTGCAAGGACCTCGGCATACCCTCAAGCAGGCTTGTTCTCCATCACCTCATACCCGCACTTGACTTATCCAACCACGGTAATCCTCGCAACTTCATCGAGAGTGTCCGCGACCACGCTATTCAAGACCTCGGCTATATCACCGACCAACCGGAGAATCTCCTCGACATGAACAACCTCTCCGCAGGCGCGGAGCACCTCTCCTGCGAGGCGGCCGCCCGCCCTCCCGACGCTCACGACCTCCACTGCCTTCAATAGCCTTCGCCTCACGCTCGGCCTCGCCACCCTACCGCCTTCTCCGCCCCGCCACACCGCGATCTCCTCCGGCCGCCCCGAGCTGCTGCCCCTCGGCCTCGCCATCTCTGACGAGAGGGTCTTCTCCTCCATCTTTCGCATAGCGAGCAACCCCACAAACCGAACGACAAGACTCTTCAAGTAGTCCGTCATGGCGGACGCCGCCACCACTGGGCCGACACCTTAGCCAGCCGGCAGACATGTCCTCGCCCTCAGGTAATAGCCAACCATGTCAAACGAATACAACAAATAGTTAACTTTGTGACATGTACAACAACGGCGTTACCTCGGGGAAAGACCGACGAGCGGCTTGAGAACCGACGATCTCGCAATCCGGGTCATCAGCAGCCTTGGCATCGGGAATTGCACGCCCTATCCTTTCAAGCTGGGAGGACACGGGCGAAGGAGATTTCGGGACATCTTCATCCTCTCAAGAGGCTTCGCCACTTTTAATGCCAAGGTGGCGGGCTCGAGACCAGAGCTTGACCTCTTCCTCTTCTTCTTTTCTTTGACGAAGTCCACTGCGAAGAAAATAGTGCAGAGTCAGAACATCAACACAAAGATGATAATGAGACAAGTAAAGGAGTAGGCCTCACCCTTCACCCAAGCACTACACGTGTAGGGTCATAAGGCTCACCGCCGGCAATGAAGCTCTACTCGAGAAAACTTCACAACAAGGTCGGCCCTATCCAAAGCCTCCTCAAAGCCGCCAAGCTTTCATCAATGGCAACCTCGCCAACTTCCTATCATTCCATGCGAATCGAAGGATTCATTGAACCGCAAAAGAAGAACTTTTGCCGCTCATGATTTTTGACTTTGTTTTTATTTTGAAGCTACGACGGGTGAGATATAATACCACCCCGCTACCGGATTTAAGCATGAAAACCTCGTGACAAGCCCAAGGGTAAAGGAAAATTATGCCGACGGGCATAGACACCAAGGGCCGTTAATCGTCGAAAAGAATTTGGCGTTAATCAAGAAGAGGAATGCCGAACATTTGTTGTAGTTCGACATACACGTATGAAAAGGAGACGAAGACCACATCGAAGGCTATCCTCGAATCACGACAAAACCTTTCTGAGGGCACTAGCCCTATCCTCCGCCTGGGAACAACAAACTCAAAGGATTTTGGGATAAAAAATTAGAAGCAAACTCTAATATTTCGGGGCTTCTAGAATTGAAGGAATAGAAGAACCCTACCAAAATCCTCAAATGCGGAAATCGCTTCACGCACAAAAGGTGGGAGGAATCAAAAGAATAAACCTCTAAATCCACCGGATAATTCAATGGCGACATCGACACAACACGGCCTTCGTAGCGTGAGAATCTGAGAAGAAGAAGAAGAAGAAGAAGAAGAAGAAGAAGAAGAAGAAGAAGAAGAAGAAGAAGAAGAAGAAGAAGAAGAAGAAGAAGCCATAAAAACTTACTGGTTTTATGTATGAAAACGAAGAAGATGCGCTAAACTCTGACGAGGAACGACAATGGCGGATGAACTCTGCGTTTTTCAGAAAGCAAAGAACTTTTTTGAAGTTTAAAAGTTGGACGCAGAAAAGTGAAATGGCAAAAGGCGTATCAGGGAAGTTATTCTCTCAATGAGCACTTTATCAGGACCCCAACCACCGTACGCATTAAATGTACGCATTAAATGAAGGTGACGTGTTCCGTGTTCGACATCGGCAAGACATCCCGTGTTCGACCTCGTCACTCCTACGCATTGAACCACAACGTCATATATCCGACCTCGGTAAGATGAAGAGCATTCAACTTCAGCCAATTGGGTCCGAACAGAAAGCAGCTTTGGCATAACGCCTCGGCAAGGTGAAGCCAAACAACATTCAACTTCGGCATAACGCCTCGGTAAGGCGAAGCTAAGCAACATGCAACTTCGGCATAACGCCTCGGCTAGGTGAGGCCAAGCGACATGCAACTTCGGCATAACGCCTCGACAAAGCAAAGCCAAGCGACATACAACTTCGGGAGAATATGACCTCTACAGATTACGCAAGCTCCACTTCGCCGTATCACGAATACCGCGAACCTTGGTCCCCATCCATCACGACCTCATTTCACGTCTTTTTGGGGGAGGATGTGATAGGATACGGCCCAACTACCAGGTCCAATATAAATGGGCCTCGACATTAAGCTCGGCCTAGGTGAGTTCGGCCCAAGAAGACTCCTAAACCAGTTACAACTCGAATCACAAGTGGAGACGCAGAAGATTCGGATATATCTAAAAGAATCCTATTTAGAGAAGATCTCGAATTAGAGTCAATCTCAATATAATTGTGCATAAATAGAGGCTAGATTAGATGGAAAATGATCATCTACTCTCTTTGTAATCGCTTCTCATACACTCAATACACATATACTCTCTTGCTCCGTGGACGTAGATTTAATTCAAAGATCTAACCACGTTAATCCCTCGTGTTCATTGCGCATTTATTTTCCTAACGAAATTAAGTTCGATCAGACCTAAATCGTATAACTTGACAAATCAAGTGGATTGACATCTCTAAGTTCTGTAAATTGAAAAGTTGGGCTAGATCAGGTTGAATAGTTCCAAATATGGCCTGTGGCTAAGCGCAACCTATATTGTTTGAGACTGGGCTATAGAACTAGTGGGTTGATCAAGAATCGATTCATCCGACTAGACCAATTTGACAGGCAGATTCTGGGCCTGTTTATGATTCGGATCGAACCGTGGCCAATAAGATGGATCCAATTTGAAAATTTGGTATAAACTTTGTGAATTGCTTTCGACAGCCAGAGGCCACTTCACCAGATAGACTACCATCATCTTCCACATGCTTTATTTTTCTTATTCCAAAAGAGGAAACTCTCATTTGAGAACTCCACACCTCATCCCCGTGAGAATATGCAGCTGTTAACTCCAATTATGGTCAGAGATTGGGGGATGTCTGATTAGGAGATTAGCTTTTCACTTAGGATAACTTATGACTAGCCAAGGTAAGATCCCTTCGACAACATAGAATTTTGGAAATTATTGTATGTAATAGTTATATTATTTGCTTTTTCTATTTTTAGCCCCATTTCTCAGTTTAGCAAAGAATAATACTTCCTGCTTCCCTATATTGTTTATTTTATGGACTTAGCAATCAATTTTCATATAATTTTATAGGATATACAGTTTCGTCACTTTTCTTTGGTGAGCACTTTTCTATTTAAAATCTATATTATCTTACTAGTGTACATTGCCAGAATTTATGGTTCCAGTTCATCCGACTTGCAGAATTTCAGATAAAACCTCAATACCTCCGAAGGATGGCCATCAAAACAGCTCTTCTGTCAGTGGTAGTGCTATTCCCATTGGTGACTCTAGTGAGCAGAATGGTAGTAATTGTCCATCTCTGCTTTTTCCAGATGCTTCTCCTGATGTGCAACATGAACCTACAGCATATGATGTTCAGAAGCAAAAGCAGGATAATGCTGATAAGAAGATTGCTTCATTTTTCTTATATAATGCTATCCCTTTTGGTGCTGCCACTTCCATTTATTATCAGGAAATGTCTCATTCTGTTGCAGAATATGGAGTAGGTTATAAAGCACCCAGTTCTGAGAAGCTGAAATGCAACCTTTTCGAGTATTGCAACCCATTTGAGGATTCAGTTTTTGGGCAAAATTCATTCCCATAAGGATAGTTTATAGGGGAAAAGTGATAATGTGCCTGAAAATAGGTCGTAAATCTTAATCTCATTTGAGACTAATTAATCTGTAATTACAGTTGATTATCAAAATACCTGCGAGGAACCAAAGGGTTGGGCTTTTTAAAACAAGAATTCCACCCATATGCCAGATGAGACAAAGCCCAACTATTAAAGAAAAATGTTTAATTTAAATTCCTTTAATTTGGAGCCCAACTCCCTTACATCTATTAAGGCCCACACTTTGAAATTAAACTCAACCCACTTGACTTCTTAATCATTGAAAAACTAAAGTAGAAATAGATGTACATAGTCACGTAATAATATTTCAGTTAATAAGCAGGCAAAAAATTCATCGAATTTTCTCGTAAACTTTATTAAAACCTTTTGTTAGAATTAAATGCATTCTTAAATTTTTCTCTCGGCGATAATCGTCTTAAACAAATTCTAAATTTTTATAATTCCTCCTATAATTCTATCGAGGAAAAGACGTGATATTACAGACTGAGGAAGAAGATTGGAATAATTGCTCTCGTGGTGTTGAAGGTATTCCTCTATGATGAATCTAGCCATGTGACATGCGAGATTTATATAAAGAATAAAGAACACCTGCGCTTTTACGTGGTTCGATCGTTAATGAGATCTACGCCCACGGAGGAATGATTCCTCAATACTTTTACTAGAGCTTTATGCAGAGTATTGGTTACAAGCCTTTGTATTCGAAGAATTGCTAACCCTTCTAACATCGCTTTTCCTTCTATTTATACAACTCCGAATCGCCATCAGTAAGCGCCCGACCTCTCCATTGGTCGTGGTGTGACTCTTCCTCCGCATGTCTTCCATTGGCGGAGCCAGGGACCTTCGCTTTCGTGAGCCACGTGAGGGTGGCGCCGACCTTGTTCTGGGGGCGGCCTCTCCATCGCCGAGGATAGCGGTTGCCGGGGCTGCTGGTTTTGGGCACGATTAAGTCTCGCCTTGGGCTCGACCGCGTGGGCTGCTATCGACGTTAGGCCCGGCTCGCTTGGGCTCGTTAGTGGACCCTACCGGTTGGGCCATATCCCATCATAGCCCCCGAATAGCCGAGGGACAGCCGAGGCCGAGGCGGAGAAGAAGGCCGCCGAAAGCGAAAGTGGCTTGGTCAAGTTGTTCCTCGAGTTGTTGTCCTTTTAGTGTGATGGTCTTCGTGCCGAATCGAGATGTGGCATCGAAGGAAGTCGAGGTCCGACCTAGATATCGTGCTCGCTTGTTACGCCGAGGTGCGGTCTGAGTGGTGTTTCTCTGTGGTGGGCGCCGATGTCCGACCGAGCGACCGCTTTTCGGGATGCCGTGGTGTGTCTCGGGCCGCATGGACTCTGCGACTGGTTAGCCGAGGTCCGATTCGTTGTAGGCTTTCCGTAAGGTGAAGCCGGTGACAGACGCCGAGGTCCGGCGTGGATTTTTGGCATTTGTGGGAAGGACGGGTGCGACTGAGGCGGCCGCCATCCGGAGGACGCCGGGTCCGTATGATGATTGCTAGGTCGATGGCCCGCCCTATCTCGGCGACGTCATACGCGCCAGCGCGGTAGTTGGGCACTCGAACCGTGCGTGCTGTAACGCACATCCAATCACGTAGGCGCGTGTTGAATTTGAAACGGCAATTTGCGGGCGCCCTGGTCTTATAAATAGGCAAAAGAGGAATGTTCACTTTCTTCTTCGACACTTAAAATTCGAGAGAGAATTTAAAGAGATTTTCCGAGTTGATCCCGATTTTATTGAAGTAGTAGTATACTACTTTGAAAAGTAAGTATGTTTTCTTCATCTTCTTCTCGCCCGAAAGTTCCCTACGCGCCTCGAGTTACGGGCGTGAGTTGCCGGTGTAAGAGACTATATGTGCTACAATGGTTTGGGTAGGTCAGTAGGGTTGAGTTCTAGTATTCTTGGTATCCTCTCGTATGGGATGGTGCGAAGGTGGGCGAGGTCGGATTTGACGCGCAGAACTTTTGAAGTTGTTAGGGAGCACCGGATTCCGGGGCGTGGTGGTGTCTGCCGATCCGGACGATAGGCGATGGCCCTCCGGAGGGTTTATTCTTGTCTATGTAGGCAGGTTTGAGGCGAGTCTTAGGTACCCTCCTCCCCATTTATCTTAGCCTTCAAGAGTATTTCGGATCACCGCTTGTCAATTGACCCCGAATTAGTTAGGTCGTTGGTGGGCTGGGGCTCTCTTGTTATGGCATTGCCGGAGTTGTCCTTCGAGGTATTGATGCGCTTTTTAGCGTGAAGACCATAGGAGGGGTGTACTATCCGTCACCCCATCCGGAATTTAAGGTGGCCAGTCCTCCAGGGTGTCCCATCGCGTAATAGGTATTTCTTTTCTGCCGGTGAGGGCCGAGGTATGAGCGGGTATCGGACGTTGGTGGACCCGAAAATCAAGCCCTTGGGCCATATGGAGGAGTTGTTGAGCAACCTTGGTGAGATCTTATCCATAAGTTACACCGAGGACCCGAAGAAAGCCATTTGAGTGTTTAATTGAGCAAGTCGGGACTGGGTCCGACAGGGGTGAGGCATCCCTTTTCTTAGTCCTTATTCGCTTTATTTTTTGCCGCTAACGTGTCTTCTTCGACGCAGTGATGAAGTTGAGGGATGAGGTGGAGCTCACCATCACGGGCAAGGAGGGCCAAGAAAAAGCAGAGGCGGGTGGACCTAGTAGGGGCCGAAGAAGGTGGGCAAGATGGGCCACCGACGAGTGGGCCGAGCCGGGTCAGCTCAGACATCGAGTCTCTGCCTGTGGCCGCTGAGTACGGGTACCGCCCCAAGCTTGGTCGCATCCTCCCCGAGGTACGTAGCTTCTTCATATTTAGATTTGTTTGCTTCAATCGGTTATCGACTTGTGCATCTCCTTTTCGTGTGGGAGCTCGATGATGGGGCCTGCGGCCTTCTTTGGGAGGCTGCAGTCGCCGCCGGTCTTGCACCGAGAGCTCGGCCGGCGAGAGGCGTGGAGCAGGATCTTGCCGCGAGGGCGGCAATGAGACCGCCAGCGTCACCGCGAGGGCGGAAGTCGAGGCCGCCAGGCTTCGAGGCGGGAGGGTTCGCCGAGGCCGCCTGAAGCAGAGACTTTGGCCTGGAGGGTGCCGTGGAGGTCGGAGAGCTCAGAGGAGCTGGCCGGGCGAAGAAGGACCTCGCAGACGAGAGGGGAGGCTGGCCGACTGGGACCCTTGTTGAGGGCCTTTGCCGGCCGGCTCATCGAGTCGGAGAGCTTCTCGACTTTCATTGCCGATCTCGCCGCCGTCTTTGAAGCCGGTGGTGTCGGATCACTGGGGGCTGGCGGCCGCCATGCTCGATTTTGATAAGGTCGAGCATGGGTGGACCGAGGTCACCAAGAGAGGTGGACAAAGCTTACGCCGGGTGATCAGGGGCCGACTCTTTCCAGTCTTTGGAGGCTCGCATCCGCCTCTACCCTCGATCGCCGAGGTCGTCGCCCGGTGTAAGGAGGACGAGGATCGTGACTTGAGGAGCTCCTTCGAGGTCCGGCCAGGCGAGGAGGGAGGAGGAGGCGGGCGCAGGAGGAGGCGGGGTCGGAGGTCCGGCCGGAGGTGGGCAGCCGGGAGCATCGAGGTCGTCGAGACCCGCCATAGGCCGAGGTCGATGGACTGATGTAATAGCGTGAACTGCCGGGGTCGATAGGACCCTGGGCCTTTGTAATAATTTTCCCCTTTTTTGAGTAATAAACGCAATATTTTGAAGATTTGTGTTGTCTCGTTTATTTTCAGTACTCCACACCTAAATGGATCGGACTTGACCATGAATTGTTGACGAAGTTAAAAGAAGTCCGAGGTGCTCGCCGAGAAGGACGAAGAGGTGCTTTCTGGAGAGCGTGCCGACTTATCCCAAGTTTTGCCACAATGGAAGTCGGCTCGGCTTGTGCCGATCTGAAGAAGAAGTTGGACGAGGACGATCGAGTGGCCCGCCTCCTGGCCGAGAACGAGGCGCTGAAGTTGAAGGTCGCGCAGGGCGGAGTCCAGGGGGCGGACATATCTGCCGACGCTATCCAAGGACGTTTGATGCAGTGCGAGGAACAACTTGAATTGACTGCGGAGAGGCTCGCTCGGTTGTCGGAGGAGCATGCAGAGTACGAGAGGGCAGTCCGCCGAGCTGGTGGGACTACCATATCCGAAGCCGACGACCGAGTCCGGAGCTTGTCTTTGGCGGAGGCATGGTCTTTGAGGATGAGGAGGGCCCAACGGCAGAAGAAGTTCAAAGCTCGCGTCAACTCCGTGGTGAAGTTTATGGAGATGTATGACATCGTCAAAACGTCGCATGCCCGGCGAGGCGGCGAGGCAACAATGGGCTCGCCGACCCGATCATAGAAGAACCCGCAGAGGAGGCTGGCCATCTCGATCATGCCGAATCTTGTCGAGGTTGATGGGTCCGCAGGGCGGATCATCTAGGGATCCTCGAGCGGACGGCACCGAGGACCTCAGTCGGCGAGGAGAGAGTAGGGGGGGAGGTCGCACACGGCCCGGTGTCCGGTCGTGGGTCGGGGTGTGACCTCGGGTGCATCCCACTCCCCGGATGCCTGTGATTGCGCCGCCACTTCGGAGTGTCGGGAGGCGCGTGAAGATGACTCGAGTCGCCGCTTGCTCGGCTGCCTCCAAGCCCGCCGAGCGCCGGGAGCGAGCCGTGGTGATTCCGCCTTATCGACCGGGTCGAAGGCATCGAGTTCGCTCTGCATACATCGTCGGCCCGAGATTTTGTAGAGAATTGGTGCTTCTGCAGTCTCAAGAGTGAGCCCTAAGCCCGAATGAGGCTATGTATAGTATAGGACCTTGTATGTAGATATAAATGTATTTAGACTCGTTTCAAGTGTATATTTTCCCTCGAGAGGTACAAACATAACTTAGGACTTCGTTTTGGTCGTAAATGTATTTATATCGTAGACATAGGTGTGTATTTTCCTAAATAAGGGGTATAAACGAGCTCAAGCCGGTTGTCTCAGATATGGCTTGGTACTTTGTTTGTAGTCGTTAATGCATTTAGACTTTGTACCGAGTGCATATCTTCCCAAATAAAGGGGTATGAGACGGCGAGATCGGTCTCGATGTCGCTGCATGTGACGCCCAACTTAATGGGTAATCAGATGCTGCGTGTGGGCGCCCAACTTAATGGGTAATCAGACGCTTTGCGTGTAGACGCCCAACTTAATGGGTAATCAGACGCTGCGTGTAGGCGCCCAACTTAATGGGTAATGCACGCCACCCTACTTGGTGGGATTTTCATCTTCGTAAGGGCTGCCCTTGTGAAGGTTTAAATGTGGTGTATCCAAACGATGTTCACATATGTATGAGCCGAAGTGAAATATTCATCATAAAAGCAGTGTTTTATTGAACATGTAATCAACATCGTACTTTTGGCAAAGCAATTAAGGAACCAACATGATGTCGACTTTAAATCGAAGCTATGTAAAATACCTCCTTAAATGCATAATGTGCCAAGTTCGGGGACAAGTGCACCGACAAGTGAGCCACCTTGTAAGCCCTTTGCCGAGGTCCCGTGAACGCAGACGGGCCTTCCCATGTCGGATCCGGCTTGTTAAGACGCCGCCCCATCGGCTTCATTATTTCTTAGACGAGGTCACCCACATGGAGCGCTGGAGGCTTTGATTCGCTCGCTGTGGTACCGTGCGACTGGCCTTGTACTTGGCTTCGTTTATGAAGGCGAGCCCGCTCTCCTCGAGGGTGTCAAGGTTGGCCCAGGTCTTCCTCGCCCGGCCCGGTCAAGTGGAGAGTGCGAGGGTCTTGGCCGATCTCGGCCGGTATGACGGCCTCGGCACCGTGAGACCGGGCTAAAAGGGTCTCCCGCGCCGTCTCGAGGTGTGGTCCCGAGACCGTGAGGACTTGAGGAGATTTTCAGTTGATCGCCTTTAGCTCGATCCACCTCTTCTTCAATCCTTGACGATCGCGGTTCGTCACCGGCCCGACCATTCGCTTTGCGGGTGCAACCGAGGTGAAGCGTTGATCGATCAAGCTCTTCGCACCACACCTTGAAGTTTTTGTCGACGAATTGAGTGCCGCTGTCCGAGACCGTGTGCGGTATGCGAAGTGGCGATCATATTTTTCCACACAAAGGTTTGAATCTTCGCGTGAGGCTCGAAAGTGGCTCGACCTCAACCCATTTTGTGAAGTAGTCTACGGCCACGACTAAATATCGAAGCCGACCGGTGCTCTATCGAACGGGCCAACGATGTCGATCCCCCACCGCACGAAGGCCACGGACTCGCAGTCGCTCAAATCACCGAGGCGCTGACCGTGGAGTGAATCGCACTGGGCACTTCGACGAGCTCGGCCGAATCTTGTACAAGGGGGGCCAAGAATATCCCGACTCGCCTTTCTTTGAAAGTGCTCATGACCGACGTGGCTTCCACAAGCACCCTCGGTGAATTTCGCTGAGCACGTAGTCGGCTTCTTCCGCCCGAGGCATCTCGTGAGGGTCAAGGTAAGACTTCCAGAGAGGCGCCCTCACGCATGAGATACTTCGGGATTTTGCCATCATTTTTTCGCCGAGCCGATCCGAAGGTAGTGCGCCGTGTTCCTGTGTGGCTCGCGAGACATCCACCGGCTCTATCTCGGTGATGACGCCGACGTGGGACTCCGCTATGCTCGAACGAATCTCTCCATCGGTGGACTTGTTGACGACGCAAATAACTTGCCGAGGACGCCACCCTACTGTTTTCCCCTGGTATTCGTGGATGCCAAGCACCGAACGAGGTCAACATCTCCTTCGCTTTCTCGAGGTATTGTTTCATTCGGTCCTCCTCGCCTCGATTTGCTTAACACCGGTTCACGACGACCGAGAATCGCCAAGATTTGATCTCATCCACCTCGCCTCCTTAGCGAGGCGGAGTCCGAGATTGTGGCCTCATACTCCACCTCGTTGTTAGTGGCCGGAAGGTAAACCGAGCGCGAGGTGACTTCTTGCTTATCTCGGGCCGAGGAGGAGGATGCCCGCGCCGCTCGCTCTGCACGATGCCCGCCCACGCACATCCGCCAAGAACCATCCGGTGGTGTTAGGCGGCTCCTCCGTGGGGCGGGAGCTGGAGTTACCTCATCGGCGCAGCCTACCGTGAATTTGGCCTCAACCAGAAGTCGGCGAGAGCTGCCCTTTTATGGCGGTTCGGGTGAGTACGAATGTCGTGCTCGCCGAGCTCCAGTGCCCACTTAGCTATACGTCCGGACGACTCAGTTTCAACAAGACTTGTCTCAAGGGCAAGCCGCTTAGCACCGGACTGAGTGAGTCAGAAGTAGGGTCTGAGGCGTGCTGGCGCTCACCGCGGTAGCCATTTTTCGAGGGCCGAGTACTGCCTCGGTCCTTTGAGAGCTCTACCGATAAAATAGATGGGGAGTTGTCGTCCCACCTCATCCCGCACCAAGATCACACATGGCCCCGTCCGAGGCGGCCAAACATAGAGAGAGATTCACCTTGCTTGGGCGGACAGGTCGGCGGTCGGCGAGGTACCTTCAGTGCGAGAGGCGGCGGTGTTCCTCCCGCCAGCGGTCCCGAGCCCTCCTCGTGATTTTGAAGAATGGGAGCTGTTTCTGCTCGAGAGAAATCACCGAGGCGCTAGGCACCCGTGAGTTTGTGGATCTCACGGATGGTCCTCGCACTGCATGTCGAGCACCGCCTCACCTTGGTGGGATTGGCCTTGTGCCTCCCGAAACCCAAAGATCCCAAGAACTTGCGGTCTTCACCATAAATGTACATTTTGGGGTTGAGTTTGAGGTTGGCCGACCGAGGAGTTGGAGGATGGTGCGCCGAGGTCGCCGCCAGCCTCCGCTTTCGACTTTGACTACTATGTCGCCGACGAGACCTCGACGATCTCCCCGATGTGGTCTTTGAATGTTGCATCCACCATCCTCGGTAAGTAGCCGGTGTTTTTGAGGCCGGGCGGCATCTTCCCAGACGCAAAGACGCCAAGTCGGTGATGAACGCGTCTTTAGTGCGCCCTCCCGCTCATCAGATTTGGTGGTACCTCAGATAGATCCGTGAAGTCGAACATCTCGTGGCCCACCAATGCCTCCACCTTCTTGTCGATATCGTGAGGGGTAGCAATCTTTGGGCGAGGTTGTCGAGGTCAGATAATCGACGACACGCGCCACCCTCCGCCGGGTTGGACCACGATCGGATTAGCCATCCAGTCGGGTATTTGACCCGAACAAGATCTTGGCCTTCGAAGTTGAGTCACCGTCCCTTACGACCGCGCCCGCCAATATCCTTTTCTTCGCCGGACCGCTTGGTAGCGGGTCGATGTTGAGTGGTGAGTTATGAGCTCGGGTGACACTCGGTCATATCGAGCGGGACCAAGCAAACACGCCCTATATTCTCTCGGTCGATGACGTGGCCGCCGGACGTCCGTGGGCCCCTGGTGCCGACTGGACGACCTTCGGCGATCATCGTCAGATAGTTGGAGGCCTGGCCAGTCATCCCGGTGTCGGCCTCCAGGGCTCGGTAATTGCTATGCCCGGGCGAGGCCGCATCTCGAGTTGAGAGTCGTAGGCATTCTTTTGCCGCCGCTTGGTCTCCACCGATGCCGAGCACTCCCACCGGGGCGGAATTCGACGGTGGTGGTAGACCGAACAGACGGCCTTGGTGGCGTGCCCAATCTCTCCCGAGGATGATGTTGACGGAGAGGAGCTCGGACCGTGAAGAATCGGATGGCCTTGGTGACCGACTGGGAGCCCGCCTACCGCGACGGAAGGGTAATGACCCCTGCCGGATCGCTCGAGCGAAGCTCCTTAACTGGAGGGGCGCGGAGTACCGAATGCCTCCGACCTCAAGCTTGTCCGCATACTGGAAGATGATACGACGGAGGCTCGATGTCGATATAGACCCGTGGATGTTTTGTTACCCACCGCAGCCTGTATCGTGATGGCGCCCGCGCGGCATGATCTTGGGCACGGGTCCTCCTCGAGAACGTTATGTTCTCACCATCCCGAGTCGCTTGTTCTTGGCTCTTCAGGCCGGCCCGGCGTCGTTCTTCGTGGACGACTGCCGTCCCCGAGGCGCCCCATAACAACATAGACCGCCCATAGCTGGGACCTTCGCCCTCGCCGTCTTCAGTTGGTCGCCACTGGGTCGGCCGCAGATTGTCGCCACCTCCGTTCTCCTGCGCCGCTCTTCTGACCGGCCGTCCGAGGTATTTCTTGAGGCCCTCCTTTAACGAGCTCATCGATCCGTGAGCCTGTGTTGCAATCCTCAGATCGTGACCATACCCTGGTGATAGTCACAATACTGTCTGTGGACCTCTTCGATCCCTTTCATAGGGGCGGTTTCGGAAGAGCTCTGCGGAGCTCGAATATTTTCGCCTCGATTTGAGTAGTGGGCGCTCGCTGTGGTTGGGCCGAGGTCCAGCCCAGACTCAATGGCCTCTCTCGATTACGCCGGGGCGCCTCGCGATCGGCGCCGACCCGGCCATCCGGCTTTTTCTCTGACCGCCGTCCTGCATTTCCCGCTTCCGATCCGACTCGCCTCCTCGACGAAGTTGTCCACCGTGTTCCAAAGCTTACTCGCCTTTGGTTTCTCCCCGGTGATTTCTTTGTTCAGCCGCTACGGGTCGGATCCCATTTTGAACGCGTTGACGATGTAGAGGTCGCTGTCGTCAATTTTGAGCGACTCTTTGATGAACCTCGAGGCAGTTTGACATCGCCTCATCCCGCCTCGCGGATTTTGAGCGTGCCTGGAGGAAGGCTGGGGGCATCTTCCGATAGAAGCGCCATTTGAGGCGATCCACGAGGTCCCGGAAGAAGGTGTATGTCGCTCGACGGAAGCGAAGTGAACCAACGCCATGCGTTGGAGACCAAGACTCGGGAAGATTTTGCACATGTGAAAATCTTCCATTCCTTGATTCGCCATGTTGGTGTTGTAGGCGAAAAGAAAGTCTGGAGGGTCTCCGAGGCCATCGAGTCGCTATATTGGGTGCCCGATACCGGGAGGCGGTGGCGTGTCTAGAATCTCCACGGAGAAGTGAGATGATCCTCCTGCACGGCCGAACCCCGGAGATCGTTGCCATCTCTTTCGGAGGGTGGGGATCGATAGCGACGCCTATCGCCCCTCCGGGGGGTTCGACTCGTCTTTCTTCCTCTCGCTTTGCTCCACTCGTCGGCATGACGAGGTGGAGATCGGCCCGCGAACGGCGGGGGCGATCGATGATGGCGGCTCGCCCGCGGAGCCAGCTCCGCGAATGAGGGCGGCGGCCGCCGCCGGCGAGCGGCTCGCAAGGCTGCGCGATGCACGTTTCTGCCATCGCGCCGAAAGTAGATCCGCTATTTCGGATGTGGGCGGCCGGCTGCCGTGGTGTTTAGTCCGGGTCCTCGAGGCCCGCTCCTTTGGTCCTCCGTTGATAAGCTTGAATCGCCAAGATTGGTGGAGGAACTCGCCACGGCCGGCCGAGGACCTCGTGGGACGAACGAGCTGCTTGCTCGTCCTCATTGAGGTCGACATCTTCCCTACGTTGGGAGGCGGTCCCGAGGGTGTATGGAAACATTTTCCATGTTGCCTCGTGAGTGTGGCGCCGTGGCGTCCGCGATCTCCTTCCGCGACGACCGAGTGACCACCGGTCGCCCTCGGCCGGTTGTTGCCGGCGTGGGCGGCGGTTGTGCGTGTTCTCGCCATTTAGTTGTAGTAGAAACGAAGCTTTCTTGTTCAGCTTCCCACGACGGCGCCAATGATGAATCTAGCTATGTGAGTGTGCGAGATTTATATAAAGCAATAAAGAACACCCGTGCTTTTTACGTGGTTCGATCGTTAATGAGATCTACGCCAACGGAGGAATGATTCCTCAATACTTTTACTAGAGCTTTTAAATGCAGAGTATGGTTACAAGCCTTTGTATTCGAGAAATTGCTAACCCTTCTAAGATCGTTTTCCTTCTATTTATACATCCGAATCGCCATCAGAGCGCGCCCACCTCTCCATTGGTCGTGGTGTGACTCTTCCTCCGCATGCCTTCCATGGCCGGAGCCGGACCTTTCGCTTTCGGCGCCACGTGGAGGTGGCGCCGACCTGTTCTGGGCGCCCTCCATTGGCCGAGGATAGCGGTTACGGGGCTGGGTTTTGGGCACGATTAAGTCTCGCTTGGGCTCGACCGCGTGGGCTGCTATCGACGTTAGGCCCACTCGTTTGGGCTGTTAGTGGACCCGTCGGTTGGGCCATATCCCATCACTCTACTTCCTTGATCTAAATAGAGATAACCAAATGAAAAAAAAAATGGAGTGGAATCCGACGAAATAAGATTCGACTAACTACAAACTTCTGGGGGTCTCTATTCCTTATGTGTAATTGGCATCATGTTAGAAACATTAATGAAGCTTATGTCGAGACCCAAAGTAAGGAACTATAAAATGATTTGTTACTAGATAATATAGTTAATCAATCCATGAAATTTAGAAGTTGTTCGCACCCCCAATTACGAGTGTCACATAACATCACATCGTAATAGGTATCCATCAGAAAGTCGTATTGGAGAACTTCATCCCCAAGAACCATCTAAGCATGGTGGGTATAACAAAATACCTCGATTAATGAGACTATATGTTCAAAAATAAATAATTATTAAATATACAAGTAATTGAAATTTCGTTTGAGGATCGTTTGTCTTGTAAAATCTTAGTGTATAATATAAAAACATTAGGTTCATTAAGGGTAAACATTAGATTATCATTAAGCAACAAAAATCTCATACTCCTAGAACTTTCTTTTCACAAAAACAACACAAACACACTACACATTTTCTACCAAATAGGAGTTGAGGTTTTTATAGCTTGACCGAGGGTTGTGATAATTTACAGCTGATAACTCCAATTACTGGTTAATGATAATATTTCAGAACATACTTAGGTTGGGAATGTTTGATTAGGAGAATAGCGTTTTCATCCATAGTGGATTTGTTGAAATCATAAATAGATATAATAAATAGAAAAGTAAAGTTGAAGGAATGGAATCTGATGAAATAAGATTTGACTAATTACAAATTTATAGGGGTCTCTATTTTTATGTCGGGTGGGATTCGTTTTGAGTCTTTCTTGTATCTATCACTTCTGCTACAAAACTCTTATCTATGTGTTTGAGCTGTACTGTAGACTTCTAATAGTATGATTGGTTCTTGCCCTTGTCACCTTTAAGGAAGGAAAATCTCCAAATTAGATGGGTTAGATTTTACCCATAAAGAATCCTCTTTTCTTCCTTTGCCACAGGTGATATCTAAAATGACGTTGTCTTCTAGTATTTTTGAATTAAGGTGGTGAAACCATTTTGAAATATGCTTGATGATTAGTTAATTATCCCAAGTTTCTTCCATGGAAATCACTTTTCTATCTAATAACAAAAGTAATGTTAAGCTAAAAAAACATTTCTAGTAATACTAATATTTATTCCCCTAGAGAGCGTTTGGTTTGGTGGATATTGAACATGGCCCAACAAGTTATTATTAGTATTATTATTTTGTTGGGCCATATTCAAGATTACCTAATTAATTGCAGGCCCAAATAGTTGGTTACATTTAATTAATTTCAATGGAAAATTAATTTCAAGTCCAAAATTTGGGCCCAAAAACCTCTTTAAAAAAGTGTGTGTACATTTTCTCTCTCTCTCTTTGAAACCCTTCTCACTTTCTTCTTTGAAATTGCTGCCCCTCAATCGTCTTTGCAATTGCCGCCATTTGCTCACTCCCCGGAGCTCATTCATTTGGTGCAAATTTTAAGGTATGCATCTGGAGTTGTTCCTAGAGGTATGCATCTTAACTTGATCTTAGAATTTCTCATCCGCTGAAGGATTGCTGGAAGTCATGCGGCAGAAAAATCATATTAGGCAAAGTTAAAAATCCTTAATTCAAAACGTTCTAGATTAGATCCCACTCGGTCTTCAGTTGTCAATGTTCAAAAAATTGGATCTGCTTTACTACGACTTCTATGATGCTTAAATTGGTGTACTATCTTGATATTTTCGTTCCCAGTTATATGGCTATGAATGTGTCACCAAAGAGATTAGTCACTTCAGCTTTTGCGTCTGGAAGCTCTGAAAAAAAATTACTATTGTAGCTGAGGCTTTTTTATATGGTATCTGCAAAATTTTCAATTGCAATTTGGAATGGTTAGTTAACAATGTACTATTGATTTGATCATGTAAATACCATTCTTTTTACTCATTCTTGGGGTTAGACTAAACAATTTTGACTGCATTTGTGTTTCTGAACTTTACTTTGTAATTGGGTGAGAAATAGTATTGGATGTCCTTTCTGTATTTGTTTCATATTTTCATTTCATCGTTCCTAGAGCAACTCACGATAGTCTTTTTTAATTGTCAGCTGCCCCTGTTTCCCGAGTAGATATATACTTTGTAGTTTGTAGTCAAAATTAGGTTACTTTAGTTCAAATGACTATCTACCTGCAGCCTGTTCTGCTAATGTGAAATCTTCTGATAAGAGTAGTAGGATCGTTTTTATCTTTTAGGAGAACGAAAACAAAATGGAAGTGATAGTACGAGAAGTAGAGTAATAGAGAATTGGCATCAGCAGAAGTTAATGACAATTATTAAAGTAAAGATGTGAATATTATTATATGATAATAAAGATGGTGACATAAGAAAATTAGCATTTTTTGCCTTTCCAATGTGATTATGGTGAAGAAATCTACCATGTGCTTGTGATTAGTCATTACCATTGTTGATAGAATCCTAATTGATATCCCGGGATCTTGAACCTTAGGTGGGAATCAAGCATATGATAAGCAAATTGTTGAGATCTCCTACGAGAAAATCCTAGCAAATCAAAGATATAATCCTTGAATTAACCTAGTAAGCAACGATGTTGTTGTAATTCTCATAAATAAATTATTCATCCTGCTCAATGTTGTAAAAAGCGTGAAGCGGGAGTGAGGCGTTTTACATTTTTGAGGCGAGGCGGTAAGCCTCGAGGCGGTGCGAGGCGTAAGCCTCGACAATAAAGAACAAAAAATCCAAAAAATTATAAAATAAATTATTACAGATTTACAGAAAGCTATTATGTATGCAGTATGTTCACAGAAAGCTATTAGGTTAGCCTATTAGTATTAGTGTATTACTCACTGCTTGAAAATCTAGTGACTGCTATTATAATTACTAGCTAAAATTTGGGAGGTTATAGTAATAATACAGTAATACTATGTATTACTATTATAATTACTAGCTAATATAATTACTATTACTGGAAGCTATTAATATAATATAATAATTTGTATGTTCACAGGAAGCTAGCTATTAGTCTATTAGCATTACTAATTTACTGGAAGGCTGGAAGCTATTAATTTATGTTCACACATACACTATTCACGCCAGTTCACTCACACGTACACAACACAATTCATCTTGTCATACATACATGACTAAGCAAAGAAGTCTAATATAATATAATATAATAATATTTTCACTTTTCAAGACACATGCACACAAACACCACTCACACGCACACATGCACACACACACGACACATGTCAATTATTATAAGATATATCCGTGAACTAAGTCGGTGTATGTCTATAGTATAATAATTTTTCGACTTTTCAAATTCGCACATTCACACAAAAATGACTCACCCGTAGCAAACACACACAATACGTAAACGAGCTCACTCGTGAAAAGCTAGAAACATAGCTCGAAAATTAAAAACACCTTACGTGCGACGGTGCCGTCTTCAGAAAGCAAATGACCGGCGTGAGTGGTGCGGCGCACGCACGGCACGGCTGCTGGCGCTGCGATGGCGCGGCACGCGACGCGACGGTTGTTGCGGTGTTAAGAAAGAGGAGAGGTGCTTGTTGGAGGTTTTAATTTCTTAAGCTTCTTCATTCTTCTTCTTCTTCCAAATTTCTAATTTTGTTATTAATGTTAAATTAGGGTTGGGCCTCTAATTTTATCCGAATTTCATATGGGTTCTTTCAATTCAATGAAAACCAAAATTAAACAACAATTTTAAGCTTTGCGCCTCACTTACGCCTCACCAACATTCGCCGCCTCGGCCCGAGGCGCACCGATGCGGTCGGTGAGGCTCGCGATGGGGTTTCCGGATGGAGCGGTCGCCGGGCGATTTCGGCCGCCTTGAGGCGCCGAGGTGGTCGCCCCAACGATTTCGCAACAAATGATCCCGCTCAAATAGCATAGGGTGGTTTATATAAACCCCACGACTAACTAATAGAGTCCTACAAGGTTTAAATATACGTTTTAAGTGATTTATATGCGTTTTCCATAGCTTTACGAGGCGTAAGCCTCGAAGCGGCCCGAGGTATAAAACCGAGACGTAAATCTCAAAAATACACAAAAGTTATAAATAATATAATAAAAACATAATAAAAATATGGAAACACATAAAAAACATAACTTCATATTTAAGTACTTATAAGTCTTTAAAATTATAAAATAAAGTCTAATATATATATATTATAAGCAGCCAACAGAACAAATTTTGCAAGCAACAATATTTAAAAAATATATATATTATATAATAAATTGCACATATATATATGTTTTATAATAAATTACAAACAAAATTCACATGCATATACATTATACAATAAATTTTAGCTAGAGGAAATGAAGAGGCAATCCAATAGAAGAACGCTGGGAGGATGGAATTGAAGGAATGGAATCTGATGAAGTAAGATTTGACTAATTACAAATTTATACGGGTCTCTATTTTTATGTCGGGTGTAATACGTTTTCAATCTTTCCGTTATCTATCACTTCTGCTACAAATATCTTGTCTCTGTGTTTGAGCTGTACTGTCGACTTCTAATAGTTTGATTGGTTCTTTGCCCTTGTCATCTTTAAGCAAGGAAAGGGTGTAATTCTTTTTGAATCTTTCCGTTATCTATCACTTCTGCTGCAAATATCTTGTCTCTATGTTTGAGTTGTACTGTCGACTTCTAATAGTTTGATTGGTTCTTTGCCCTTGTCATCTTTAAGGAAGGAAAATCTCCAAATTAGATGGGTTAGATTTTACCTATAAAGAATTCTCTGTTCTTCCTTTGCCACATGAGATATCTAAAATGACGTTGCTAGTTCTTTGGGTTTGGATCTAAATATTTTGGACCCAATGAATCTAGTTTGGATCCGAATCCAAGCAAAAAATTTCAAATCTGGATCTGAATCAAATAAGATCCGATTCAGATCCGATCCATTGTCATCCCTATCTGGGAGGTTGGGAAGTTTTGCAAAAAGGAAAACTGAAACTTTACTATTGTAGTTGAGGATTCAGTTTTTGGGCAAAATTCATTCCCATAAGGATAATTTTATAGGGGAAAAGTGATAACGTATCTGAAAATGGGTCGTAAATCTTAATCTCATTTGAGACTAATTAATCTGTAATTATAGTTGATTATCAAAATATCTGCAGGAAAACCAAATGGTTGGGCTTTTTAAAAAAAAGAATTCCACCCATATATATGCCTGATGAGACGCGCTAAAGAATTCCACCCATATGCTTGATGAGACAACCCCCTATTATTAAAGAAAAAGGTAGAATTTAAATTCTTTTAATTTGGAGTCCAATTCCCTTACATCTATTAAGGCCCACATTTTGAAATTAAACTCAACCCACTTTACTTCTTAATCATTGATAAACTAAAGTAGGAATAAATGTACGTAGTCACGTAATACTATTTTTAATAAGTAGGCATAAAATAAATGGAATTTTCTCGTAAGTCGTAAATTTATTAAAACCTTTTGTTGGAATTAAATGCATTCTTAATTTTTTCTCTGGGCGATAATCGTCTTAAATAAATTCTAAAGTTTTTAAAATTCCTCGTAGAATTCTATCGAGGAAAAGACGGGATATTACAGGTGGAGGAAGAAGATTGGGATAATTGCTCTCGTGGTGTTGAAGGTATTCCTTTGCTTCCTTGATCTAAATATAGATAACCAAATGAAAAAAAATAAAAATAATTAAAGGAATGGAATCCGACGAAATAAGATTCGACTAACTACAAACTTCCAGGAGACTTAGTTATCATTGGCATTTTGTTTTGTTGGAGATTTTAGTGTTTGATCTGCTAAGGTAGGTTGCCCGATTAGGAGAGGTTAGCAAGTTGTAATCTCGTTTTTAATGACGTGGGTAACATGCAATATCTACCCTAGGTGCACATGAGGTAAATTCATTCTCTTGTGCAATAATAGCATGTAAACTAGGAAAGGTAATTCACACTCGAAATATTAGGTTTCTGGCTTAACCTGAAAGGCATTAGTGAGATTCGCCAACAAACACAAACAACTGTGCACATACAGTCACATTGCATGTTCCTAAAATTATATAAAGAAATACATCTGTAGAATAATTGGATGAAATTCCGTTGGTTTATTGAGTACATCAAGATTGGCTTAACTCCATAGTTATGGAAGAAATTCCGTTGGTTTATTGAGTACATCAAGATTGGCTTAACTCCATAGTTGTGCTATGCCTTTCAATCGTTTCTCTTTTGTTAAACATTAATTGCTGTGAAATTATTTTCTTACTTTATGTCTGTTCAAGTAGAATGATCTTTAGCCATTTAGTGTTGCGAGAAGTTTGAGGCTTGATTTATGGCAACTTGTATGTATTTTATCTTCTAAAGTTGTTTTTGTTGCAATTTTCTGGAATTGGTTTTACCTTTAGCTAGAACAATGTGGCACACTTCGACATATACAAATACAATGTAGCCTTGGGCAATTATGAACTTTCTTTTCACAAAACAACACAACCACACTACACATTTTCTACCAAATAGGGGTTGAGGTTTTTATAGCTTGACCGAGGGTTGTGAGAATTTATAGCTGATAACTCCAATTACTGGTTAATGATAATATTTCAGAACATACTTAGAGGTTGGGAATGTTTGATTAGGAGAATAGCGTTTTCATCCATAGTGGTTTTGTTGAAATCATAAATAGATATAATCAACAGAAAAGTAAAGTTGAAGGAACGGAATCTAATGAAATTAGATTTGACTAATTACAATTTATAGGTGTCTCTATTTTTATGTCGGGTGGAATTGTTTGAGTCTTTCTTGATCTATCACTTAGTCACTTCTGCTACAAAACTCTCAGATCCGTGTTTAAGCTGCACTGTAGACTTCTAATAGTATGATTGGTTCTTGCCTTGTCACCTTTAAGGAAGGAAAATTCCAAATTAGATGGGTTAGATTTTACCCATAAAGAATCCTCTTTTCTTCCTTTGCCACAGGTGATATCTAAAATGACGTTGTCTTCTAGTATTTTTGAATTATGGTGTTGCAACCATTTTGAAATATGCTTGATGATTAGTTAATTATCCAAAGTTTCTTCCATGGAAATCACTTTTCTATCTAATAACAAAAGAAATGTTAAGCTAAAAAAACATTGCTAGTAATACTAATATGTATTCTCCTAGAGAGCATTTGGTTTGGTGGATATTGAACATGGCCCAACAAGTTATTATTATTATTATTTTGTTGGGCCATGTTCAAGATTATCTAATTAATTGCAGGCCCAAATAGTTGATTACATTTAATTAATTTCAATGGAAAATTAATTTCAAGTCCAAAATTTGGGCCCAAAAACCTCTCTAAAAATTGTGTACTTTCTCTCTCTCTCTCTCATTGAAACCCTTCTCTCATTCTTCTTTGAAATTGCTGCCCCTCAATTTGGGCTGTGCAAGCATTGAACCGAACCGAAAAAATCGACCTAATCGATTCGGTTCGATTGGTTCGGTTCGGTTTTTTTGAAATAATCGGTTAGTGGTTCAGTTTATAAATTTTGGTGAAATCGGTTTTCAGTTCGGTTACCGGTTCTGGATTTTTGGTTCGGTTGGAAACCGAACCGAACCGAAACTATTAATATATATACATATATATTTATTTATTTAACATTAATATACTTCATTAAAAAAATTGAAATAAACCCTAATGATCCCATTCCCATTCCCGTCCCTCCCGAGCAGCCCTACTCATTCTCGCCTCAAATCTCAATCAAGTCGCTGCCGCCTCTTCCTCCCACCCGCCCGCCTCCTCCCACCGCCACTCCGGCCGGGCGCCGCTGCCTCCTACCGCCTCCTCCTCTCATTTCACTCCCTCGGCGCGCCGCCCACCCTATCGCCTCTCAGTCCTCACGGTTTCTCCATCGCCGTGACGCCATCCACCGCCTCCTCCCACGGTCCTACCGCCTCGGCGCCTCCTTCTGCCTTTCCAGCGTCGTTGATTAGAGGTAACTTACTCATGTTTTCTTTCTTAGTTCCTATGTTTTTGCTGTAAAGATTCGACTGTTTGCAACAAGATCTGGCATAATTGCGGCCTCCGAAGTTCATTTCCTTTCCTTGTTATTCCTGAACTTGGTTGTTGTGTTTTTGGGATATCAAGAATTCAAGTCAATAATTTTGTTTATTACCGGTGATTCTAATTTCTATGGTTCATAAAGCTTTTGTAAGGATACGATTTAATTTCTAATTGTATTAAGATTTGCTTCTTTGGTTTATTAAATTAATTTGTATTGCAATCTGTTAATTTTTATAGTATATTTTTCTCTTTAAAGTTGCAGTCTTGAAATCCCTCATGCCCCAATAGCTCACCAACACCAGCCACTCTGCCTTTCGTCTTCAAAAAAATTCTCATTTCGGGTGTCTCAGAATTCCCATCTTGATATCAGGTAACTCTCTCCCTCACTGTCCATGTGTGAGAGAGAGATTGGAAGGTAGAATTTGGATTTTCACTATGTAGGGAAAATGGTTTATCAGTTTTAACATAGTGATTTTGTAAAAGTTCTAGGGAAAAGTTGAGGTTTTGTTGAGGGCCTCAATCTTCTTTGCAATTGCCGCCATTTGCTCACTCCCCGAGCTCATTCATTTGGTGCAAATTTTAAGGTATGCATCTGGAGTTGTTCCTAGAGGTATGCATCTTAACTTGATCTTAGAATTTCTCATCCGCTGAAGGATTGCTGGAAGTCATGCGCAGAAAAATCATATTAGGCAAAGTTAAAATCCTTAATTCAAAACGTCCAAGATTAGATTAGATCCCACTCGGTCTTCAGTTGTCAATGTTCAAAAAATTGGATCTGCTTTACTTCGACTTCTATGATGCTTAAATTGGTGTACTATCTTGATATTTTCGTTCCCAGTTATATGTCTATGAATGTGTCACCAAAGAGATTATCCACTTCAGCTTTTATGCCTGGAAGCTCTGAAAAAATTACTATTGTAGCTGAGGCTTTTATATGGTATCTGCAAAATTTTCAATTGCAATTTGGAACGGGTAGTTAGCAATGTACTATTGATTTGATCATGTAAATACCATTCTTTTTACTCATTCTTGGGGTTAGACTAAACAATTTTGACTGCATTTGTGTTTCTGAACTTTACTTTGTAATTGGGTGAGAAATAGTACTGGATGTCCTTTCTGTATTTGTTTCATATTTTCATTTCATCGTTCCTAGAGCAACTCACGATAGTCTTTTTAATTGTCAGCTGCCCCTGTTTCCCGAGTAGATATATACTTTGTAGTTTGTAGTCAAAATTAGGGTACTTTAGTTCAAATGACTATCTACCTGCAGCATGTGCTGCTAATGTGAAATCTTCTGATAAGAATAGTAGGATCGTTTTTATCTTTTAGGAGAACGAAAACAAAATGGAAGTGATAGTACGAGAAGTAGAGTAATAGAGAATTGGCATCAGCAGAAGTTAATGACAATTATTGAAGTAAAGATGTGAATATTATTATATTATAATAAAGATGGTGACATAAGAAAATTAGCATTTTTTGCCTTTCTAATGTGATTATGGTGAAGAAATCTACCATGTGCTTGTGATTAGTCATTACGATTGTTGATAGAATCCTAATTGATATCCCGGGATCTTGAACCTTAGGTGGAAATCAAGCATCTGATAAGCAAATTGTTGAGATCTCCTACGAGAAAATCCTAGCAACTCAAAGATACGCCTCGGACCGCCTCGAGGATTACCGCCTCACCTCATAGAGGTAAAACGCCTCAGTTCCGCCTTAAGCTTTTTACAACATTGATTGCAATATTATTTGATGTCTTGAAAATAAAAGTAAATTTGAAAAATAACATCTTCTTGTATAGTGATAATTGTAGAAATTCTAAATAATTATTATAGCGTTATTATATATTTAGATTATTATTATGATGTTACTGTGAATTATAAATGATTTAGGATTTATTTTAGAAGAAAAATATGTGGATCTAGATCTAGATCCTGGATCATGTGGATTTTATAGATCTGGGTTTAGATCTAAATTTTTGGACCCAATAAATCTGGATTGGATCCGAATCCAAGCAAAAAGTTTCAAATCTAAATCTGAATCAAATAAGATCCGATCCAGATTCGATCCATTGTCATCCCTAACTGGGAGGTTGGGAAGTTTTGCAAAAAAGAAAAACCGAAACTTTACTATTGTAGTTGAGGATTCAATTTTTGGGCAAAATTCATTCCCATAAGGATAATTTTATAGGGGAAAGTGATAACGTGCCTGAAAATTGGTCGTAAATCTTAATCTTATTTGAGACTAATTAATCTGTAATTATAATTGATTATCAAAATATCTGTAGGGAACCAAAGGGTTGGGCTTTTTAAAAAAAAGAATTCCACCCATATGCCTGATGAGACATGCTAAAGAATTCCACCCATATGCCTGATGAGACAACCCCCTATTATTAAAGAAAAAGGTATAATTTAAATTCTCTTAATTTGGAGCCCAATTCCCTTATATCTATTAAGGCCCACATTTTGAAATTAAACTCAAACCACTTTACTTACTTAATCATTGAAAAACTAAAGTAGGATAAGATGTAGGGGTGTGCATGAACCGAACCGAACCGAAAATCGATCGAATCGATCGGTTTCGGTCGGTTCGGTTCGGTTTTTGAATAAGTCGGTTTTCGGTTCGGTTCAAATTTTCAATTAAAATCGATTTTGGTTTTATATTTTAGGTTCGGTCGGTAACCGAACCGAACCGAACCGAAAATATTATTTTTATATATTTATATATTTTATTTAATAATTAATTGATATTTTAATTAAATAATTAGGATTAAAATATGTTTATTTAAAAATATATATGTATAATATATGTTTCGGTCGGTTTTTCGGTCCGACCGAAACCGATCGGTTTTTTCGGTTCGGTTTTCGATCGGTCCGAAACTATTAGTCAGTTCGATTCGATTCAAAAAAATATATTCAGTTCGATTTTCGATTTTAAAAATTTCGATCGGTCGATCGACCGACCGATTCACACCTCTAAATAGATGTACGTAGTCACGTAATAATATTTTTAATAAGCAGGCATAAAATAAATCGAATTTTCTCGTAAGTCGTAAACTTTATTAAAACCTTTTGTTGGAATTAAATGCATTCTTAATTTTTTCTCTGGGCGATAATCGTCTTAAATAAATTCTAATTTTTTAAAAATTCCTCGTAGAATTCTATCGAGTAAAAGACGGGATATTACAGGCGGAGGAAGAAGATTGGGATAATTGCTCTCGTGGTGTTGAAGGTATTCCTCTGCTTCCTTGATCTAAATAGAGATAACCAAATGGGAAAAAAAAAAAAAAAAATTAAAGGAATGGAATCCGACGAAATAAGATTCGACTAACTAGCAAGTTTATCATCCTTTATGCCGAGAGGAATTCGTCATTTTGATAGGTATTGCATGTTGTAATCGAGAAATTGAGCGTCAAACCTCTGGGAATTTATGCTGTTTTTCTCACCCATATGTGTATATAGATATCATTGGCATTTTGTTTTGTGGGAGATTTAGTGTTTGATCTGCTATGGTAGGTTGCCCGATTAGGAGAGGTTAGCAAGTTATAATCTCGTTTTTAATGACGTGGGTAACACGCAACATCTATCCTAGGTGCGCTTGAGGTAAATTCATTCTCTTGTGCAATAGCTTGTAAACTAAGAAAGGTAATTCACACTCGAAATATTAGGTTTCAGGCTTAACTGAAAGGCATTAGTGAGATTCGCCAACAAACACACAAACAATTGTGCACATAGTCACATTGCATGTTCCTAAATTTATATACAGAAATACATCTGTAGAATAATTGGATGAAATTCCGTTGGTTTATTGAGTACCATCAAGATTGGCTTAACTCCATAGTTGTGCTATGCCTTTCAATCGTTTCTCTTTTGTTAAACATTAATTGCTGTGAAATTATTTTCTTACTTTATGCCTATTCAAGTAGAATGATCTTTAGCCATTTAGTGTTGCGAGAAGTTTGAGGCTTGATTTATGGCAACTTATGTATTTTATCTTCTAAAGTTGTTTTTTGTTGCAATTTTCTGTAATTGGTTTTACCTTTAGCTAGAACAATGTGGCACACTTCGACATATACAGATACAATGTAGCCTTGGGCAATTATGAACTTTCTTTTCACAGAACAACACGATCACACTACACATTTTCTACCAAATAGGGGTTGAGGTCTTTATAGCTTGACCGAGGTTTGTGAGAATTTATAGCTGATAACTCCAATTACTGGTTAATGATAATATTCCAGAACATACTCAGAGGTTGGGAATGTTTATTAGGAGAATAGCGTCTTCATCCATAGTGGTTTTGTTGAAATCCTAAATAGATATAACCAACAGGAAAGTAAAGTTGAAGGAATGGAATCTGATGAAGTAAGATTTGACTAATTAAAAATTTATACGGGTCTCTATTTTTATGTCGGGTGTAATTCGTTTTGAATCTTTCCGGTATCTATCACTTCTGCTACAAACCTCTTTTCTCTGTGTTTGTGTTTGAGCTGTACTGTAGACTTCTATTAGTTTGATTGGTTCTTTGGCCTTGTCATCTTTAATGAAGGAAAATCTCCAAATTAGATGGGTTAGATTTTACCTATAAAGAATCCTATGTTCTTCCTTTGCCATAGGAGATATCTAAAATGACGTTGTCTTCTAGTTTTTTTGAATTAAGGTGTTGCAATCATTCTGAAATATGCTTAATGATTAGTTAATTATCCTGAGTTTCTTCCATGGAAAGCACAACAAAATAAATGTTAAGCTAAATAAATATTGCAAGTAATACTAATATTTATTCTCCCGAGAGCGTTTGGTTTGGTATATGTGATAAATAAGATTGGTTGGATATAGTAAGATGTGATTATTATGATTACTTAGTCTTATGTTTGGATTGAGTAATTATGGTATATGATAAATTGTAGGATTCTGTTATGATGTGGGATATCCCACATCGACTACACATGCAAGTGTGGAGTGGTAAATAAGTGAGTGTCAATCCTTTCCCTATAACCATGGTTTTGGGGAGAGTTAGGGCTCCTTGCTTGTATCCCTAACAGATTCTGACTAAAATGTAGCATATTACCAAAATTGTCTTTTGATCCACTTTTATTTAATTTGCTATCACATAAAAGTAATATTATTATTATTATTATTATTATTATTATTATTATTATTATTATTATTATTATTTTGTTGGGCCATGTTCAAGATTCCCTAATTAATTACAAGCCCAAATAGTTGATTAAATAAGCCCAAGAAATTAATTACTTTTCAAGGGAAAATTAATTTCAAGTCCAAAATTTGGGCCCAAAAACCTCTCTAGAAAAGCATGTTCTCTCTTTCTCTCTCACTCTCACTGAAGCTCTTTTCTCCTTCTTCTTTGAAATCGCCGCCCCTCCCTCTTCTTTGCAATTGTTGCCGTTCGCTCACTCTCCGGAGCTTAGGATAGAGCTCATTCATTTGGTGCATATTTTAAGGTATGTATCTTAACTTGATCTTATAATTTCTCATCCACTGAAGGATTTCTGGAAGTCATGCGGATGCGGCAGAAAAATCATATTAGGCAAAGTTAAAAATCCTTATTCAAAACGTCCAAGATTAGATGTCACTACCTTATGTCTTCAACTGTCACTGTTCAAAAAATTGGATCTGCTTTGCTAAGAACTTATATGATGTTTAAATTGGTGTACTATCTTGATGTTTTCGTTCCAAGTTATATGGCTATGAATGTGTCACCAAAGAGATTATCCACTTTAGCTTTTGTCTGGAAATGGGTAGTTCGCAATGTACTATTGGTTTGATGATGTAAATACCATTCTTTTTACTCATTCTTGGGGTTAGACTGGTACACACTGAATTAGACTAAACAATTTTGACTGCATTTGTGTTTCTGAAATTTACTTTGTAATTGTGTGAGAAATTATTTTGGATGCTCTTTCTGTATTTGTTTCATATTTTCAATTCATCGTTCCTAGAGCAACTCACAATAGTCTTTTTTATTGTCAGCTGCCCCTGTTTCTTGTGTAGATATGTACTCTGTAGTCAAAATTAGGTTACTTTAATTCAAATGACTATATACCTACAGCTTATGAGCCTATGCTGCCAGCTAATGTCAAATCTTCTGCTAAGTTAGTAGGATCATTTTTATCTTTTAGGAGAACGAAAACAAAGTGGAAGTGATAGTATGAGAAGTAGAGTAATAGAGAATTGGCATCAAACAGAGTTACTGACTATTATTATATGCAGAAAGAGGAATAATAAAGATGGTGACACGAGAAAATTGGCATTTTTTGAAGAAATCTACCATGCGCTTGTGATTAGTCATTATTATTGATGATATAATCCTAATTGATATCCTGAGATCTTGAACCTTAGGTGGGAACCAAGCATCTGATAAGCAAGTTGTTGAGATCTCCCCGAGAAAATCCTAGCAACTCAAAGATATAATCCTTGAATTAATCTAGTAAGCAGCCGATGTTGTAATTCTCATAAAATAAAATATCCATCCTGCTTCAAATAATGTAGGCAGGGTTTATATAAACCCTATGACTAACTAATAGAATCCTACTAGGAAAAGAAGATAATTACAATGGGAAATAATAAAAAATAAGGAAATATAATAAAACTAAATAAAAGACTAATAATTCACATCCAACGCTGCATGCTTCTCCTTCTCCTTTCTGTGCTCTGATCTTTTCCTTCTCCTCATATAAACCTTGGTTAATAGGTTCTCATCATCTCCTCCCTCTGTGAAACAAACCTTGTCCTGAAGGTTAAGCTCTGGAAATTGAGCTCGAAGCTACTCAATTGGCTCCCACATTGCATTTTCAGGCTCAAGTGCTTTCCACCTTCAAACTTTTACCCACTTGTCTACCCTAGTGCATTTTACACCTGCATTTTCAGGCTCAAGTGCTTTCCACCTTCAAACCTTTGCGCACTTGTCTACCCTGGTGCATTTTCCACCTGTATTCCATGACTTGTTCAGGCTCGATTACAGGAAGCTTGTCCGACGAATAGGGTGTCAACGTTGGCCGAACTTGTGCTATTTTCCCAACCTTACGTTGCAACAAGGAAAGATGGAATACTGGATGAATCTTGGAGTCAATAGTTAGGGCCAAATGGTATGCCACAGACCCAATTCGGCTCACTGACTTGAAAGGGACCAAAAAACTTGTTGGCGAGTTTTTAGTTGACCTTCTTGAACATTGAGCTATGACGATATGGTTGTAACTTAGAATAAACCCAATCGTCAACTACAAATTCCTCATGCCTTCTCATAGCATCAAAATATTGCCTCATTCGGTTTTGTGCGATTTCCAGATTAAAGCATAATTCCTTCAACAAAGCATCCATCTCTCGTAATTGCACGTTAGCTTCATGTATAGCATCCGGGCTTGTGCATGGGAATTGGAATAGCGGGTCATCCATACACCACTTGGAACGGAGTCATATTGATTGTTTGTTGATAAGTGGTGTTGTACCAATATTCTGCCCATGCCAAATATTTTTCCCATCCCTTCAGTTGATGATCATAGGAAAAACAATGAAGATAATGCTCTAAACACCTATTCACCACCTCAGTTTGCCCATCCGTTTAAGGAAGGTAAATAGGGTTTATATGGATATGACATTTTATTGTCTACACTTGTGATGGTAGTATAACTTCTTTGGGGTTCATTAGAATCATCAATGGTATGGACAACAAAAATAGGACTATAAGAAGTGTGGGGAAACGATAAAGAAGTAGGCATGAAGCTAGGTCAGCTTATCTGGAAAGAGATGTTAAGAAATAAAATTGTTGGAAACTAACTGAAAGCTCCTTTTTACTGGTTTTAAAAGTTTGCTGTTTGAAGAGTTGCTTTAATTTATTATTGTTTTTTATTATATAATGAACAGAGAGAGCAGAGACAGTCGAGAACCAGCAATTTGGATTATAACCAAGAGATTATAAGGTCCTACTATGAAGGTGTTTGGTTGAGTTTATAAGCTCCTACAGAGTGTTCGGTAAAATAAGTTCCTAAATAGTTTATAAGCGGTGAAAATAAGCTCCTCCAATATTGTAAAAAGCTTAAGGTGTACTTGCGGCATGTTGTCTCGGCGAGGCGAAGCGGTATGAGGCGTAAGCCTCGGATTGAAGACCAAAAATTAATAAAAATTATAAAACAGATATAAAACAATACATAGCAATCCAAACATTAAATTTAAGGGTTTGTAAGTTTTAAAAGCATCAAGTTAAAGAGGATCTAAGGGTTTATTAATAATATTTTTATATTTTATTATTAGTAATATTATGAAATTATGTAAATACATTCATATCGATATAAAGTAAATGAAATGTCTTAAAATGATAAAATGCAAGCCAAGGACTCAAACGTACGTCTTCATGGTGGTTTCAGTCTTCTATAGTTCTACTTCCTCAACAGGATCAATATGACTTCACACAAGCATCAAAACTTAATAATATTATATTTAAAAGCTTAACACCTCTGTCTTAGACACATGTTTACCACAAATAATAAAATAATATACATCATCAACAATCCTCACTGTAGCAGATACACGTGTATATCAAACAAAATATATCACCAACAACACCCAACTATAAAAGTTCATATCTCTCTACCATAAACAATATAAATCAGATAACACCAAAAATTGTTCAACCCAGCGGTGGCAACGGTTCTGTAAGCAGCAGTGTGGTGGAATGAAGGTGTCCACCAAGGCGGCGCGGAGAAAACCCTATCCAGAAACCTTAAAATCAGTAGAGCCTTACTCAGAAAACCTAAAATGCAAAGAAACGCCTCATCACCCCCTCGCACCGCCTCAGTGCCTTGAGGCAGCCGCCTCATTCCGGGGAGGCTTCAGCCTCAAACTCACCCACAGAGGCGTGCGTCCTGAGTCTATTTCCTACCGCCTAGCCTCGAGGCGCAAGTCTCGAACATTTTTTACAACATTGAGCTCCCCTTAAAATAAGTTGTTCAACCCCCACTTATTTTTTTATAAGTTTATAAGCAAAAATGAATTTACTAAAATAATTTTACTATGGTTTGTTATTTAATACATATATACTATCAACTTCATTTCTCGTCAATCTCTCTAACTCACGATTCTTTCTTTAGCTTATAAGCTCAATTACTCGAACACTTTGACAACTTATAAACTCTTGAGATACATCTTATAAGCTCTCTAAAATAAGTTTATTCAAACGCCCTCTAAGTGTAATGGGAAGGGGATTATTAAGGGATCGATGCTGTTTGAGAACCATTATGCATGTAGGTTACACTTTGTTATTAAAGGAGCTCTCTTACATATTAATATTACTTTTTGCAGGTCAAGCATGGTGAACGCTATTAAAGGATTGTACATCACATGGTAAAATACTATATTCTATAGCATTCTTAGGATAATTATCAACTTAATTACGGCCTGAACTTTGGCGCGTTTTGCAAATATTTCCAGACCTTCAAGAAATGCCAAAAAAAAATCCCAATCTTTCAACTTTTTTTCAAAAATTTCACTGGATAATCAGCATCACATTTTGACTTGGCAGGCTTCAGTTTTGCTTGTATGTCTATCCAATTTCAGAAATGGGTTTACACGTCGCCAAGCCACGTCAGAAATTTGATGGCAGAATTTTTATCAAGTGACATTTTCAAAAAAATGTTGGAAGATCAATGGTTTGATTTATTTATTTTGCATATTTGACGTGCCAAAGTTCAAGCTATAAGTGGATGATGATGATGATTCTATTTCCTTTCTGAGAGTGGTAGAGTATATGTTCCCCAATGTTTTTACATTCACCTAGATTGCCTTATGTCAGCATAGAGATGAAAGACACTGAAGGTGTTTGATGTTGCATTACCGACACTGGTGAGAGCCTTTGTAGTCTAACTTGGTCGATCTTTTCTTGTTTATGCAGTGACATTCCCATGGCCCAGTTTATCATCAACATGAATGCTGGTCTGCCTCAGTCACAGAAGTTCATAATACATGTATTGGATAACACTCATCTTTTTGTGCGGTCGGATATGGCTGGTATGATTAAAAGTGCCATTGCAACATTCAGAGATCAGAATACATACGAGAAGCCCTCTTAATAATCTCCATAGACACATGTTTGAGTGGTTTCTGTCATCAATTTGAACCTACATTGAATGTCTTTGGCCTTAAAATGGTAGCATCTCCAAAGATGAGTTTCAAGAACTTGATGTATTTTGTGCTTCAGATTAAACTGGAATATTTTTCAAAAGAAGTATATATGTTCGTTTTATTTTTTTCAAGTAGATTGATGGTACTAAATTTTTACAGGTACATGTAGCCACTACTCGTGCATGTGAGCTAGTTATCTCGTCTTATAGAATGCGTTGGTTGGACTAAAGAAGTCTCTAGTCTTTGAAAAAATGGATACCTACCTTTTCTATTTCAGGCGAACTTATCAATTTATGAATATTATAAGTCCTCAAATGTGATTATTTCTTTGAAAATATTTTAATTATTTATGAGTTAAACTATATTTAACTGAGAAAATGTGCAGAAATCCCAAATTATTTACCTCAAGGCGCGGATACCCTTCAAACTTTTTTCTTGGAGCAACTGTTTCGTTCATATAAGCTTAAAAATAATATTTATTTGATTTAAAAAATCTGAACTCTTACGCTTATTTGCAATATCACCATTATTTTAATTGGGTAATACCGATTTTTAAAATTCGCCAATTACAAAACCATCTTTCGACTTAGAGCAATTTAAGACAAGCTTTTTCCCCGATAAATAGGCTGTGGTGTGACCGACCTTTTAAACGTAGCATGGCATGTGTACTATTAATGAAAATATTTGGGTCAATTTTAGTTTGCATACTCAAAACTTTGGGTCCCAAAACTTTCGATATCAAAATTGAGGGATGTTGGGAAAATTCCTTAATTGTTGAGAAATAATTCTATCAAAGCATCGATGATTACCCGTTGATGTAATTAATGATGTCTAAGTGTTTTGGAGTTAGACGTTTTCGTTATAGGTTTTAGGAGTAGAATTTTCAACTTGGACAGACCCAAGACTGAAAGAGTCGAGCAGTATTGAAGTCAGTCATACTGATAGGAGTATTAAAGCTCAGCTGAAGGATCGTGTAATCAAGAGTGAAGTCGAGGCCAATCAAATTTAGCGATCTTGATGAAAAGAGCTATGAAGTGAAGTCAAGATCAAGGACGAGTGGAACATCAAGATCGGAGATCAAGACTTGGTGTCTTTGGAAGCATAAGAATCATGATATGATTAAGTGTCATAGTAGCGGTGACTACCCTTGCTAGAAGTTAAAGCTAGCTACAAGAAATCAAAGTTGGCGACTGAAAGTCAAAGCTGCTCATCTATAGTCAAAGCTGGTGACAAGTAGTCAAATTGACTGATAAAAAGTCAAAGCTGAGTATATCTACGTCAAGCTGAAAGCATCAAACTGACTCAGGTTCTCAAACTGACAAAAGACGAGAGTCTAGCCTGTTGATAAAAGACGGAGCAATTTCGATTGGCCCAACCTGAAGTCAACGTATTGATAAAAGACAGAGTCAATTCAATTAGAAAAACACGGAGTATTATAAGCCTTGAGTGTTTGACTCATCACGTGTCGTAGCGTATCCGCAGAAGATCCTGACATGCCAGAAGACCTTTTTAGAGATGCAGAACTATAGTGTATGATGATACAAACCCTGACAATGACGTACGAAGATTCAAACAGGAAGAATTCAAATGACAAAAAGAAGGATGTTATTGGTGCTCCCTCCAACGATACTATTTGTCTTCATCTCTATAAATACCCGTAAAATCCTACCTTTGAAGGCAACGGACCGAAACGCTGCACATTTGTATTGTCTAAAGTATTCAAAGTCCAAAGCTCAAGTACTATCAAACAACAATTTCGAAGAAGGAAGTCTGAGCTATCAGCGAACCTTAAGAGCTTAAATATATTTATCAGCCCAAGGTTTCCATATACAATTCCTTAAGTCTAAGATACTACATTTATATATCTTAAGTCTAGACATCATCAGTTTATCGTTTGTGACAGTTCAGAATTTTAGTTAGAAATTCATCTACAAAAACCCCCAAGTTTGTATAGAAGTTTGGGCAAGTAGGGGCCAATCTATTACGAATTTTTTCTTCAGATTAAAAATTATCAACCTTAACCATATCAGATAATCGATCTATTCGAACCAACCCATGTATTTCGAGCTAGATTAATATCCCTATATATAGGTCAAAACCATTGTGACTTTCCACTATGAGCAAAACATATAACTCCCCATTACTAAAAACTGATTGTTTGTTTTAAAAAAAAACATTTTAGAGACATCCAAGCATGAACCTTTTTTTGTGTGTAAAGATAGAGGTCTAAGCTTCAATTCTCATTATCCTCGTCCCCCAAGTAAAAAGAAAAGAAAAGAAAAGAAAAGAACGAGTATCATTTACCAAAGTCTTGTAACTTAGCGGAATTTTTTCCCTCTTTATAGGGGTAAGAGACCTCGGTATGAATCTCAATTCATCCATCTCTCAATCTCCCCCAAAAAAAAAAAAAAGAAGAAAGAAAAAGAAATTGGTTTATTTTTAATAGGGTATATATTCAGTTAACGCATGAATTTTCACTAATTTTGCTATTTTAATTTGAATATTTGAGACAGTGCAATATTGTTACAACCTTTCAATTGGTTGCAAAAATAACATTTCTTTTGTTTTCTTTGATCAGTGAGTAGACATGTCGAACGTAGTACTGACCAAATCAAAAATACTTTATAGTAACCAAATAAAACATATCAAACATGTAAGACTGATTAAAAAAACGGTGTGTGTTACAATAAATTGTCCGATGTTGATATTTAAACTACATGCACTAATGAACTTAAAATAAGATGTGACTATAGATGCATTTAGCGGAATAATATATATGGATTAAACCAAATCATGTGTTAGTACGAGTACAACTCGATAATTGGTATGTTTGTTGAGTTTGATAGTGTTTGTTGAAATTGACTGGTTGAATTATGTTGATATTTTGACATTGAAGTTCTCCATTATAAAAGTAGATAGAAAACAAGGAACTTAAACTAGACGAAAACAATTGAGCATATGAGATGTAGTTGTATTAGGCTCAAGAATAAACCAACAAATTGAATCTAGCAAAGGTTCAAATATCCAATTAAACTAGGAGGCGCAACAAACAAATTAAAGGCTGATAGGATACGGCCCAAACACTATACCCAAGCATCGGGCCCAATATAAATTGGCCCAGACATCAAGCTCGACCTACGTGAGTTCGGCCTAGGAAGACTCCTAAACCAACTACAACTCAAATCTCGCAAGTGGAGACGCAGAAGATTCAGATATCTAAAGGAATCCTGGATGCATATCTAAAAGAATCCTTATAAGAGAAGACTTTGTATTAGAGTCGAACTCAATAACATTGTGTATAAATAGAGGCTAGATTAGACGGAAAAGATCAGCTACACTCTTTGTAATCGCTCCTCATATTATCAAATACACACATACTCTCTCACCCCATGGACGTAGATCTTTTTAACAGATCGACCCACGTAAATTCCTTGTGTTCTTCGCTTATTTAATTCCCTAACGAAATTAAGATCGATCACTGGTGCCGTCTGTGGGAAGCGAAATTTTGTGTTTTCGATCAATCTTTGTTTACATGGAATCAATCACGACGATGAATACCAGAAGTCTCACATCCAGAGCCGCTATCGGCAACAACAACGGCGGCAGGACGCGCCGAGCTGGCTTGGGAAAAGCCCGGTCAGAGAACCGACCCCCGAAGGGTATGTCCAAAGCCTCGACGAGCAAGGCCATCCCATCCTGCATGAGGAAGAAGAGTATAATAGCGAGGGAGGCCGCAACAGCAATCGAGAGGAACCTCCAGCTCAGCAGATAAGCCTTGACGAGGCAGTTAAAGGATTCCTTGAAAAGAATAAGGAAAGCTTCCTCTAGTACCTCAGCCGAGAGCAAGGTCAGCACCATCACGAAGATAGGGACGCCGAATCCTCGTCAAGGCACGAGGTAGCACAGCGAGGTGAATCCCCCAGCCTCCGGATGATAGACGCTCATACATCTACACGGGTTGGGGCCCAAACCAACCGTGCAAGGGACGAACAGCGGGGGACAGGACGTCGTGATCGCCGCGAGGTCGGCCCCCATCATCAAAACGAGTTCGGTCGACGAACTCCGCCTCACTCCCCGGAAGGCGGGTTCGATGGATACGGGAAAATAACTACCCCGTTCTCAAACGAAATACTCGACACTCCCCTCCCGGACAAGTACAGGGTGCCGAGCATCGCTCCCTATGACGGACTGAGGGATCCGCAAAACTTCCTCTCACAAGTCCAGTACAACGTGATCAATCAATGTCTCAACACCATCCATATGTGCAAACTCTTCCTGGAATTAATGGTCGACAACGGCCGCCGGTGGTTCGACAGTCTACCTTCCGGGAGTATCGGATCATACCGCGACCTGATGGAAGCTTTTCATCGAAGGTTCTTCCAAAAGGCCGAGTCAAACGACATCGGCACATCTCCTCACAGGTGAGGCAAGGTCAAACGAGTCCATTAGTGACTTTATGACCGGGTTTAACAAGGAGAGCACGAAAGTCAAGACGAAGCGATCTCCTCATCATCTCGGCCTTCAAAACGGCATCTTGTGGGGCCCTATACAAAGAGATTGTCGGCACGAACCCCGTCTTGCGTCGGTAGCCGTGGCGCATAGCGCATCCGGTTCGCCAAAGGCAGAGCACCGATAGAAAAAGCGCGGCGAAAAGGTGGAATCCTCTGACAAAGGGAGGAGAGAATATGGCCAAGGAGATCGAAACCAAGGCCGACGAAGTGCCTTGGAAAGGATACATCGCCCAATAGAGTCTAGGCTCGGGCCGCGCAATAACCCGGAGCGACCCCAGTATACACCCTTGACGAAGTCAAGGGCCGATATCTACGAGCTCCACATGAACATGTTCGAGAAGCCTCGACCAATGATAGGGGGGTCAAAGCGCCGATCCAAGGACAAATACTGCTCCTTCCATGAGGATTATGGGCACGACACTGAAGAATGCAGAGACCTCATGGTAGACATCGAAAATTTGGTACAGGACGGAGTCCTAAAGAAGTACCAGGCATGGCCGAAATGGTCAAGATCTGAAGCCCCTACCGAGGTTAGAAGAAGAGGAAGCAGAGAAGAGGAAACCGTGCCTCTCAAGAAAACAAGGCGCGACACTGACGAAGAGGGAGATGACGAGCACCAATATACGACGGGATCATCTCCACCATCACGGGGCTCCCTCGCGGAGTTACAAAGTCCTCACTTAAGGCTGAGACCCGAAGTCCCCATACCAGCGAACCTGTAAACAAGAGGTTTAAAAGGGATGAGATAATCACCTTCTCCGAGGATGACCCCGTACCAGCCGTAGTACCCCACCAGGATGCGATAGTGATCCAAGCAGTGGTCGCCAACAAGCTGGTAAAACGCGTGTACATCGACAGTGATGCGTCAGTAAGCATCCTCTTCAAGGAATGCTTCGACAAGTTAGGAGTTGAGGAGGCACGCCTCGCACCAGCTCCGCTACCACTCAAGCTTTGTGCAAGAAGAGACGCGCCCAGAAGGAATAATAAAACTACCCGTCACGGTGGGAAAGCGTACCGACGAGCTCTACAAGGTGGTATGAGTTCTTCGTGGTAAAGGCCTACTCGCCGTATAACATCATCTTGGGAAGAGGCGGCTAAGCGCAGTGAGGGAGGTATGCTCAACGTACTATCGACAATGAAGATCCCACAAAGGAGGGTAGCCGTGATCCGGGAGATCGTAAACGGGCCAAAGAATGCATGCAGGTCGCATAAGAGGCGCAGGACTTGCCCAAGACCCACAAGCATAGCAATTAAAGAAACTCGATGAGTTGGAACGGGAAAGACATCGCGCCTCGGCGACCCGAGAGGAGGTCGAGCGTATGAAGACGAGCCACTTAAGGTCGTTAAAGTAGGTTCTACCGAGGAACCTCAATTAAAAAAACAGATCATCCAACTCCTAAGGGAATTCAGAGACGTGTTTGCTTGGTCACCCCTCGACATGACCGGGGTCTCGCCAAGTATTATCACTCATCGACTCAATATTGACCCGAGTGTAAAACCAGTTCGGCAAAAGCAACGGATTTTTGCAGCTGAAAGGAATCAGGTCATCCATGACGAGGTAAACCAACTATTAAAAGCACACATATTGTTCGAAGTCAAGTATCCGACCTGGATTGCCAACCCGGTGATGGTCAAGAAAGGAGGAGGGGGATGGAGAATGTGTATCAATTACACCGATCTCAATAAACACCGCCAAGGATCATACTCCCTTCCAAATATCGACAAAAGGTTGACGCCCGGTCGGATACGAAGTCTTGACTTTTGGATTTATCTGAGGATATCACCAAGTGTTATGAGTGACGAGGATGCATCCAAAACAGCCTTCATAACGGATTTCAGAGTCTTTGCATATAAGAAGATGCCCTTCGGACTCAAGAATGCAGGGGCCACTTATTAAAGAATGGTGGACAAGATATTTTAGCCCTACATAGGTCAGAATGTGGAAGTATACGTAGATGACATCGTCGTCAAGAGTAAAGAGGAAGCCACATGTGTTACCGACCTTAGGATCGTCCTCGGCTTACTTCGGAAGGTAAACCTAAAGCTAAATCCTCAGAAGTGTACATTCGCAGTTCGGTGCGGAAAATTTTGGGGTCTTTGGGTCTCACAAGAAGGATTAAAAGCTTGACCGTCAAAGGTTCAAACCATTTTGGAGATGAAAATGCCGAAGACAATCCATGACGTACATAGATTGACGGGCTGCATAGCCGCACTAAGTCGCTTCCTTTCAAAAGCCGCGGATAAGCAGCTCCCATTTTTCAAAATACTCAAAAAAGCTCCGGAATTCTCCTGGGATGATAAACACAAGTCGACCTTCGAAGATCTCAAGAACTACCTCGCCAAACTCCCCACTTTATCCATCCCGAAAGAAGGAGAGGTACTTTCCCTATACCTCGCCACCTCGGACGAAACCACAAGTGCAGTTCTAGTGCGAGAAGACGGATGTCGACTCCTCAGATATTTTATCACCGAGCACTAAAGGGCCAAAACGATCGGCCTTTGGAGAAGCTCGCATTGGCATTAGTAATGCTGCATGAGAGGCTGCGTCCATACTTCCACGCATATCCCATATGTGTTCTCACCGATCATCCACTTGCAAGTATTGACGGCCGAGCTTTCGTGGAGAATTGCGAAGTGGGCATTGAATTGGCGAACACGCTATATCTTTACGCCTCGTCAAGCCATCAAGGGTCAGGCCTTAGCAGATTTCCTTGTTGAGGCTAACTTCACAGAAAAGCCGAAACACGCCGAGCCGACTCCAAACAACACCGAAGCCGAACTCATAAAGAAACCATCTGAAGATTGTTGGCAAATCTATGTGGATGGAGCTTCGGGAAAAACGAGCAGTGGGGCATGCATCTTACTCATAAGTCCAGATGGACAGGAGATAGCCTATGCACTTCGGTTCACATTCAAAAATACGAATAACGAAGTGGAATACGAAGCCTTAATCGCAGGACTTCGCCTAGCTCAAAGTCTCCAGATACGAGCCGTGCAAGTCCACAGCGACTCTCAGGTTATAGTGAGCCACATGCTGGGAAAGCACGAAGCAAAAGGCAACAGGATGAAGAAATACCTTGAAAAAGCCAAAAGCTTGCAACAATCTTTCTCATACTTCCAGTTGGTTCGCATCCCAAGGGAGCAAAATAGTCGAGCCGACACTTTAAGCAAACTGGCCTCGTCGTCAACGAGCCCATCAGTAGAAGAAGTCCAGAGCAGAAGCATAGATGATGCCGAGGTCGAAGTCAACGTAGTCTCGAACGAGGAACCTAATTGGATGACCCCCATCGAAACATATTTGGAGAAGGGCGAATCGCCCATGACAGAGCTCGAGGCTTGGAGAGTCTTGAGCAAATCTCTGCGATATACACTCGAGCAGGGAATTCTCTACAGAAAATCATACCTACAGCCTCTTCTAAGGTGTTTGGGTCCGAACCGAGCTGATTATGTGCTACGAGAAGTACACGAGGGATCATGTAGAAGCCACATCGGGCCCCGCGCCTTATCGAAGAAAGTCATGCGATGAGGATATTATTGGCCAACAATATTCCAAGACTCAATTGACCTCGTGAAGAAGTGTCCGAAGTGCCAAATTCATGGAAACGTGCCGAGGCTACCTCAAACCGACCTCGCAAGCATGCAAAGCCCTTGGCCATTTATGCAATGGGGGGTTGATATCGTAGGCCCTTTCTGCAAAGCTCCAGGACAGTTTCAATTCCTGATTGTCACGATCGACTACTTCATAAAGTGGGTGGAAGCCGAACCATTGGTGAAAATCACAAGCAAAAACGCCCTCAACTTCGTGCGGAAGAACATCGTGTGTCGCTTGGCATCCCTCATATCCTCATTTCGGACAACGGACACGGCTCACGATAAGGTATTCAAAGTGGTGTCAAGAGCTTCAAATCCAACAAAAATTCACCTCGGTGGCCCATCCTCAAGCAAATGGTCAAACCGAAGTCACGAATAGGACAATCGTAAAAGGACTCAAAACTCGCCTCGACCGAGTCAAGAGCGATTGGGTAGAAAATTTACCGTAGGTCTTATGGTCGTACCGTACAACACCTCGGACATTGAACGGAGAAACACTCTACAGTTTGGTGTATGGAACCGAAGCAGTAATCCCTGCAGAGATCGGAATGCCGAGCCCCCGCACCATCAACTTCTCAGCTGAAGTAAATGGGAAGAATCTACGAACCGACCTAGATCCGCTGAGGAAAGAGAGCTCGCCACATTAGAAGCTCGATGCAGACAAGCAACAAGTAGCTCGGTATTACAACCCGCGTGTCAAACCCGAAAATTCTAAATAGGTGACCTCGTGCTTCAAAATAATGAAGTCGATAAAGCCGCAGCTCGTAAACTGGAAGCCACATGGGAAGGACCTTACCAGGTCGAAGAAGTCCTCGGAAAAGGGTCATATAAGCTCGCCCATATATCCGGTGAGCAAATACCCAATACGTGGCACATCATTCATCTCAAGAGATATTTCGCATAAGTGTCAAGGGTTGAGTCTGTTCGGTCATGTCTTTGAGTCTGTTCGGTCGTGTCTGTAACGTCGTCTTTTATTAATAAAATCTTTTTCTTGCATGTTTTGTTTGTCACTTATGCATAATACCTCTTCCCCATTTTACAATACCCTCTCACGAGGACGAACTACCCTCTCACGAGGACGAACTATCCTCTAAGGAGGACGAACTACCTTCGTTTAATATGAGGACAAACTATAAACGCGCGTGAGGGGACCACCCCTATCGATAAAACTCGACAAATAAGGAACCTATACCTTCGTTTATTTCGAGGAAGAGGGGACCACCCCTAACGATATTCCTTGCCAAAACATGAACCTATACCTTCGTTTATTTCGAGGAAGAGGGGACCACCCCTAGCGATATTTCGTGCCAAAAAAGGAACCGATACCTTCGTTTATTTCGAGGATGAATTACCTTCGTTTAGTACGAGGACGAATTACCTTCATTTGACAAGAGGATGAAATGTATACAGAGTTTTCAACAAAAGGCACAGAAAAAAAATTCATTCTTATTTCCAAAGTGTACAACGCATACATTACGAGGACGATGAAGGTCCAGAAGGCTGGGAAAAGCTAAGCCAATCCCTAGGAAAGTCAGGGTTCAACAAATCATCTATGCTAACCCTATCCCTACCTCGGTCTCGTCCTCAATCGATGCCAGAAGTTCGACTAGCTCTTTGCCTCGTCGAACGACCTCGGCTGCACGATGACACACGACCTCGGCTTCTCGATGGACGACGTCGGTCTTGCATAAAGAATTCAAGAGAAGTGTCGTCGACACTCCACGTCGTCGGAAGACAAGAAGGAGCCTCGGCAGGAGGAGGAGCTTCGGCAGATGAAGAAGCCTCGGTCATCAAACGAACCACCTGCTCGAGGAGAGGATGAAGAACTACTACGGTCTTGTACAAGCCACCTATCTTCTTCAGGTCGGCATATTGCTCCTGAAATTGCCAGGAGTTCTGACCGTACTCTTGTCTATACCTCGAGCAGCGGGCTACGAGCTCGAAAACTTTAGCTTCGGCATCGGAGATAGTCATTCCACCACCTCGGAGGATAACCACCTCGTATTCAGCATGTTCCTCGACGACTGACTTGGCCTTATCCTCCGTGATCTCGAGCCTCTCCTCCAACTCCAAGAATCGAGCTTGAAGCTCGTCAAACTTCTCTTGTGAATTCCTGAACTTGACGTCGACCTCCTCCTGCACATGGCCAAGTTTACCCTCCAGGTGCAGGACCTCGATCTCTTTAGATTCGAGAGCCCGAGTCAACGTTTTGATTTGATCCAACCATGGGGACACGTCGAAATGTTCAAGAGAAGACCGAAAATAACAAAAGACAATATTTCTTCCATCAAATTTGGGAATTTATTAAGTCCTTCAAGGCAGGAATTTGTCGAAGTACATATACATTCAAAAAAAAAAGGATCAATCGACCCTTCGAAAGCTCTCGCTCCAGCCTCGGCCTTGCCCGAGCTCCAGACGCCTCAGCCTCTCCCAGAGCTCCAGGCGCCTCGGCCTCTCCCGAGCCTTGGCCCCGCCACTCCCCAAAGATTGGCTCCGCCCCCGGTCTCAATAGCCTCGACCTCCTTCCGGTGCTTGACCTCGGTGAGACGCGCCAACAACTTTCAAGCCACTTCAGCTATGACAGCCTCAAACTGGATGTCCCGATCTACCGGCAGAACGAACCACCTCAGCATTAAGCACGGTCGAAGACGAAGCTAGGCTCTCCACGACGGGCAAGCTCTTCATGCCAGCAGAGAGGACCTCGGCGTACGCTCGCAGCAGGGCCCCATCCTCCATGACCTCATACCCATACTTAGACTTATCCAAATCTGGGTAATCCTCGGCCACTTCGTCCAGCGTCTCTGCTACCACCCTCGTGTTGAGCACCTCGGCCAGCTCGTCGGCAAACCCGCCAAACCTCCTTGACAAGAATAACCTCTCCGTGAAGGCACGAAGAAGCTCTCCTTGCGAGGTCGCCACCGCGGCCTCCCTGGACCGGAAATCTTCCACCTCGGCCTTTAGCTGACTGACCTCCGCCTCCGCCTTCGCCTTCGCCACCTCGGATGCCGCTAAAGCCAAGGATGCATCCCGAGCTTTCATCTCGGCCTCGGCAACCTCTTGGATAAGGAGGGTCTTCTCCTCCTTCATCTCCCTGGCATAGCGAGCAACCCTGTCAAACTGAACGACGACACCCTTCAAGTAGTCCGTCAGTTGGGCGGAAGTCGTCGCCAGTTGCGCGGACACCTTAGCCAGCTCGGCTGACATATCCTCGACCCCCTGTGCAATACCAACCGTGTCAAACAAACACAACGAATACTTCACTTTGTGTCAAGTACAACAATGGCATTACCTTGGGGAAAGACAGGCGAGCGGCTTGAGAACCTACGATCTCGCAATCTGGGTCGTCGGCAACCGTGGCATCGGGAATCGCACGCCTTATCCTTTTAAAGCGTTGGAGGGGCACGGACGAAGGAGACTTCGGGAAATCTTCAGTCCTCTCAGAAGAGGCCTCGGCTACCTCTTTCAATGCCAAGGTGGAGGACTCGAGACCAGAACTCGACCTCGTCCTCTTCTTCTTTCCTTTGACGAAGTCCACTGCAAAGAATAATAAGTTCCAAGTTAGCACAAAAGAGAACAAAAGTAATAAAGCAACAAAGTGAAGGAAGGGGGGGGAGGGCTCACTCTTCACCGTCTCCACCGAAGTGGCAGGATCATAAGGGCTCGGCCCGCGCGAATGAAGCTCGGCCTCGGTAAACACTTCGTCAACAAAACGACCTTGTCCAGCGCCATCTAGGCCACGAAGCTTTCATCGGTGGCCACATCAACAACTTCTCCGGATTCGAGGCGAACTCTATGGACTCGTCGAGCAAGCGGAAGAAGAACTTCTTACGCCGGCCGAGATTTTCGACTTCGTCTTTACTTTGAAGACACGACGGGGTGATACATAATACCACAAGCTAGATTTTAGCAAGAAAAACCTCGGGACAAGCCCGAGGGTAAAGAAAATTATGCCGATGGGCATAGACACAAGGCCGTTAGCGCGAAAGAATTTGGCGTTAAGCGGGCAAGAGGAATCCGAACATTTGTTGTAGTTCGGTATACACATAAGGAAGGGAGGCGAAGACCACAGAAGGCTATCCTCGTAAACCATGACAAAACCCTCCGGGGGAGCACTAGCCCTATCACCCAGTCGGGGAACGACATACTCAAAGGATTTTGGGATAGAAAAATTAGAAGCGAGCTCTAATCTTGCGGGGGCTTCTAAAATCGAAGGAATAGAAGAAACCCTACCAAAATCCCTCAAAGGCGGGAAATAAACTCTACGCACGAAATGTGGGAGGGTACCAAAGGTATAAACTTCTACATCCACCGAATAATTCGGTGGCGACACTGACACAATACGACCATCATGGCCGTGAGACTCCCCAGAAGAAGAAGACGAAGCCATTAAATATAACTTACTGGTTTGTGGGTGGTAGATCGAAGAAGATGGCACAGACGCAGCAAAAACAACGAAGACGACAATAGTGAAGCAACTGACGCGCACTTTTTCAGAAAGTTGGAGAGTTTTGAGGAATTTGAAAATAGAAATGGATAAAGTGATATGAGAAATGGCGTATCATGAAAGATATTCCCCCAATATGCACTTTATCGGGAACCCAACCGCTGTCCGCATTAAATGCGTATTAAATGCACGACGGATCCGTATTGACATCGGCGAGAACACCCCGTGTTCGACCTCGTCACGATGCTACATTCAACCATAACGTCGTACATATGACTTCGGCATAACGCCTCGGTATGGTGAAGCCATGCAACATATGACTTCGACATAACGCCTCGGTAAGGTGAAGCCAAGCAACATATGACTTCGGCATAACGCCTCGGCAAGGTGAAGCCAAACAACATACGACTTCGGCATAACGCATCGGCAAGGTGAAGCCAAGCAACATACGACTTCGGCATAACACCTCGGCAAGGTGAAGCCAAGCCACATACGACTTCGGCAAGAAGCCTCGGCAAGGTGAAGCCAAGCGACATTTAAGCTCGGCATAAGACCTTGGCAGCACGGAAAGTATTCAACTTCGGCCAATTGGAGCCGAATACGCGATCCACTTCGCCAAGATCGCGAACTCCAGCCAACCACTATCCCCCATCCATCATGACCTCACTTCTACGTCTTTTTTTTTGGGGGGGGGGATATGATAGGATACGGCCCAAACACTAGGCCCAAGCATCGGGCCCAATATAAATTGGCCCAGACATCAAGCTCGGACTACGTGAGTTCGCCCGGAAGACTCCTAAACCAACCGCAACTCAAATCTCGCAAGTGGAGCGTAGAAGATTCGGATATCTAAAGGAATCTCGGATGCATATCTAAAAGAATCTTTATAAGAGAAGACTTTGTATTAGAGTCGAACTCAATATCATTGTGTATAAATAGAGGCTAGATTAGACGGAAAGATCGCCTACACTCTTTGTAATCACTCCTCATATTATAAAATACACACATACTCTCTCACCCTGTGGACGTAGATCTTTTTAACAGATCGAACCACGTAAATTCCTTGTGTTCTTCGCGTATTTAATTCCCTAACGAAATTAAGATCGATCAAAGACCAATCATTATCCGAATTTGCTGAAATACAATTTCAGTCTTCACAGTGTTAACGATAAAAAGGTTCACAAGATAACTTATCCATCACAAAAACTCATTTATATCTATTCGTACCGTACGGACATCCAAAAATATTATTCACATTGAAAAAATTATCATTTATTTTTTGTGCTATAGTTATATAGTGTCATTTACATTGAAGAAAAATATCATTTACACTGAAAAAAAATATCAATATTCACTCATACAAACATCCACACATGAGACTTCATCTATTAGACTAGTTATAATCTTCTACCAATACTAAACTAACGGAAAAAGAAAAGATTGTATAGTTTTGGGTTACAAGTATATTCAATTGAGATATCGAAAATATCCTTCAATGTCAACTCTTGGCACATAGCCCGCGTGTGACGTGTTAATTAAATATATATATGTGTTAGGTGTGGCATCCATATCATTAGAGCCGGCAAAATGAGCCCGGCCTGAAAAGCCCGCCCGGGGTACCCGGGGTTTGGGCCGATTGGGCTTCAAAATTAAAGGCAGAAAAAATCGGGCCTAAAAGCGCTGAAAAAAACCCGGGCAGGGTTTTGAGCTAAAAACCCACTCGATTTCTATTAAATATATATATTTATAATATTATTTAATATACATTTCTATACTTTTTTACTAATATTAATTATATTCTATATAATTAATTATTTTTTATAGTAATAATTTTCTTACTAATTCACATACTAGTAAGGAAAATAAATTCTAGAAAAAATAATAACCTCATAAATCATTCAAAAATAATTCATAAGAGAAATGATCTCCAAAAATATATAACATTGATGATTATCTAATTAAGTAATTGTTTTTTTAAATTTAAAATATTAATATTATATATTAAAAAAATTAAAAAATTATCTAAAAGCCCGCCTTGAAAACCGCCTGGGGTTGGTTTGGGCTTCATATTTTAGGCAGAACAATTTCGGACTGACCGACCCGACCCGACCCGACCCGAAAAATGTAAAATCCCGACGAGCAGGCAGGGCCGGCCCGGCCCGCTACTTTGCCAACTCTACATATCATGATGACCTTAACTTACTAAAGCTATAATGGCAAACGCGTATACATAGCGAGAGTCAAAATTGAAGCAGTTTTTAGACGGAAGACTTTTCTTGACAAAAAAAAAAATAAAATACTCCCTAGATCCACTAAATTCGTTTTCTTGATTTTAATGGAATGAATTTTAGTAAATTATAATGAGTGTAAAGTAAATAGATATAAAAAGGTAGACAATCAGGATAATAAATGAATATATTAATGAATAGTGGGTTTAAAAAGATGGATCATGAGTGATTTTTTTTATAAATAAGTGAATAAATTTAGAGTAAAAATATGAAGTTGATGTTTTAAAAAAAGGGAAACGAACATTTTTAGGGACGGACCAAAATGAAATTAAATGAACGTATTTGATGGACGAAGAGAGTATAAGTAATCCCAATTCCTAAGGAAAGGGTCACAAGTTCGATAAAGACAAAATTGTGTTGGCGGCGGCAAGGCAAGGAAGGGCGATCACGACATTGGCGGCGACAGGCAGGAGGACGACCCGCAACGATTGGATGAGAAGGTCGAGGCGGCTACCGTTCTTGTTTCCCAAATTGTAGGGTTAGAAGGTATGTAGTATGTTATCCGCTCAAGCAGGGAGGAAGATTGGGACTTGGGATGGGCTGCGCTGGATAGTGGGCGTAATGAGGTGATAGACCACGCGTTTAATGACCGTGGTATTTAATCAACACGAGAGGAAGAAGACGTGGGCTAAAGCCCGTTGTCTATAGAATTTTTACGCTAATAGACCACGCAGAATTAACCCCGTAGTCTATAATATGAAAACTACGCTAATAGACCACGGATTTTGGCAGCCCGTCGTCTATAACCGATTGAAAAAACGGTTATAGACCACGCGTTTCACCCTATACGTTGTATATATCATAATAGACAACTTTAGTATTAATGTATGTGGTCTATTACATATGGTCTATAAGCTAAATTCTTGTAGTGAAAAGAAACAAGTTTACATTTAAACTATATTACATCGTTAATATCAAACCAATTTAGAGGAGCCTATAATCAGAACTTAAAAGAGTTGTAAAGACTGCTCAAATTGTAAAGTACAACCAAATAAGTATAAGAACTCGATGGCGCTTTGAGCGATCCATCTAACAGAATCGCAGCAGCAGTGAAGTCAAGTGGTGTCGTTGAAGAAGTACAAACAAACACTAAAATGAATGCTCATCGTCTTCAAGTGCATGTAAATCATCCTACACCATACTGATTGTGTTTAAAGAGTTCATCCTTTGAAAATATCGGAAAAAATGGTAAGCAGGAGGAGATCATTGCGAGAATTCACGTGCAGAACAAACAAGAAAAGAAGTAGTATGATATAACCAAGCTTGAAAAGTCTCCTTCTTTCCCAATTTAACAAATTGAAGATTTCATGACATCTACAAGGTGCTCTCTTTGAAGGTACACGATGATATAACATTTCCATAAACAAACAATAACAATCAACTCGAGGTCCAATAACAAACTTGCATATGACCAATAACATTTGATAAAAACTCCATAAAATCAATGACTATCTAGCTAATATGAGAAAAGTACTAAGATTCACACACTCAACGCCCAAAAAGATGTACAGCACTAACAAGAGATGGACAGCAATTACACAAGTCGATCTTGTTAATGCTCATCCTAGAGTGTCGAACTTGAATTTCTGTGTGTGTGTGTTGTAGAGTAGTTGAAGCACAAGGCCAAAGGTCTCGGGTTCGAATCCACCATGACACGGCCTTTAAATTTCTGTATTTAATTGACAATTTTTTTTTTAATTTTTCATCTAGCTTGATGCTTAGATTGGATCTAATCTTTTGCCACTTAAATTTGTATTTTCTTTTGTTATTCTTAAGAGAAAATTTGAGACAAGTGAAATGAAAAAGAAACCAAAACTGACCAAAGCCATATGATGCTTCCATCCCGCAATGTTACAAAAACTGAAGTAAACTAAAACATATTTGAAATGAATCTTTTTTTTTCATTAGTAACAACCGAGAGTTTAATTTACACAATATTTATAGAGAAAACTGAAACAGAAACTTAACAAACTGTTTAACAAACTAACTAACATACTAACAGCTAACAACTTCTTTTAACTACTTAACAACTACTATCAGAATATCAAGCGCCATGCAAAGCATGCAACAGTAACTAGATAAACCAATACACTCGGACATTCTTACCCAATACCGGCCTCTCCAAGATTCAAAGCGATCCACGAGCATGAAAAAGCGTGGAGCGAGATAAAGGTTTGGTGAATAAATCGGCAACTTGATCTTGAGAAGGAACAAAACCAACTTCAATCGTCCATCCATTACTTTTTCACGCACATAATGAACATCAACCTCTATATGTTTGGTTCTAGCATGAAAAAAGGATTTCTGACAATGGCAATGGCACTAGTGTTATCACTCCAAACCACGGACGGGAAGAGAGATGAACACCTAACTCCACACATAATGATTTCAACCAAACAAGCATCCATAGTGGCGTGGAAGGCTTGATATTCGACTCGATCGCTTCTTGATACAACATCTTGTTTCTTTGCCGACCACGTAACCAAATTCGAACCAAGAAAAATGCAGTGTCCACCAGTGGATCGCCTATCATCAACACAGCTAGCCCAATCCGCATCAGCATAACATTCTAACTTCGAAGAGGAGGAAGATCGAAACATAAGTCTCATAGAGGCAGTCCCTTTAAGATATCTTAATAGCCTCTTGCAGGTAGCCCAATGTAAATCAGTTGGAGAAGACAGAAACTGACTTAATTTGTTAACCGTGAAAGCTATATCGGGCCCGGTAAGACTGAGATATTGTAAAGCTCCCACGATGCCGGTATAGCGAGGATCATCAAAGCATTTACCTTGACTTTAGACAACTTATTGCGGGAGTCATAGGAGTTAGACAAGATTTAGACTCTAGCATCTTTGTTTTGGTCGATAAATCATGAATGTACTTCTATTGACCAAGAGCAAAGCTGCTGCCAATTTTCTGAACTTCTACACCGAGAAAATAGTTCACATTTCCCAGATTTTTCACCGAAAACTTAGCATGCAGACGATCAACAATATTGGATACTATAATCGGATCATCCCCAGTGACTAATATATCATCAACATATACAAGAATTAGAGTTAAGCCAGCACTATCTCTTTTGAAGAAAAGAGAGAAATCAGAAGTTGACCGCTGAAACCTAAGAGCATATATTTCAGTTCGGAGAGTATCATACCAAGCTCTAGGGTCTTGCTTGAGACCGTAGATAGCCTTCTTGAGCTGACACACATAATCAGGATGGATGGGATCTTCAAAACCACAGGCTGCTGCATATAAATGATATCAGTAAGCTCCCCATTTAAGAATGCATTGTTCACATCAATTTGATGGATCGACCACCCATATGTTGCTGCAAGAGAAAAGATTAATCGTATAGTGGAATGCTTAACAACTGGATTGAAAGTTTCGAGGAAATCAACTCCAGCTAGTTGCTCAAAACCTCTGGCAACAAGTCGAGCCTTTAACTTGTCAAGAGTATCATCCGGATTGAGCTTAACCCTAAACACCCATTTGTTACTTATGACCTTGAGATCAGTATTGGGAGGTATTAACCTCCATGTGCCTTTGCCCGTAATCGCATTAATTTCCTTCTCCATAGCATCCAACCAACCTGGATCCTGAAGCGCTTCATCAAGAGATAATGGTAACGAGGGAATAGATGATGGGGAAGAGGTGGAGATGAAGGCTGTAGGAGAAGTAATAACAGCATAGTAAACCTTTGGTTTGCTAATGCCATTTTTAGCTCTTGTGACCATAGAATGAGTATTGGAGGGAAGGGATAACAAGGGAGTAGGAGACGAGGTAAGAGCGGGCTCGACGGAGCATGGATGTGAAGAAGAATAATTTAAGGTGGAATCTGACCTAGATGACATAGGAGGCATGGGAGAGGAGGGAGGAGGAGAGGAAGGAGATATAGACTCTGAATCTGATGTTATCTCAGGAGAAGAAGAGATATGGAGATATGGAAGCAATGGAACAGGAACGTGAGATAAGGATTGAACCGAGGGAGTTGGAAAAAGAGAGGAAAAAGGAAATTCGTATTCATTAAACTTTACTGTATCTGCAATGTCGATTCTACCAGATGCACTTAGACACTTGTAACCTTTGTGGTGGGAACTATAACCAAGAAAGACACACTTGGCAGACCTATATGCAAGTTTGTGAAGATTGTAGGGACGGAGAAACGGGTAACACGTGCAGCCAAACACCTTAAGATGGGTATATAGAGGTTGTTTGTGAAAAAGGATTTCATAAGGATACTGCAAATGTATTTGGGACGATGGTAACCTGTTTATAAGGTAAGTAGCAGCCTCAAAGGCATGCCACCAATACTCAAAAGGTAAAGAAGCTTGACTGAGAAGAGTTAGACCAAGATCAACAATGTGTTGATGTTTGCGTTCAGCCTTTCCATTTTGTGAATGAATATACGGACAAGGATGTTGAAAGTGAACTCCTAGACTTGTAAAGAATAAAGATAGAGGTCGGTATTCACCTCCCAATCCATTGAAAAGATTGTATTGAGCAAGAAAACCGACATGACCATTTGAAAGAACTGTTGAACTACTTTGGTGGTTTGATTTAAGGGTTAAAGGATAAATCCAGTGAACCGATCGTAGTCATCTACAAAATGGATGTAATATCTAAAACCTTGTGTGGAAGCAACATGAGAGGGTCCCCAGAGATCAGAGTGAACAAGTTGAAAAGGTTGAGTGGTTTTCATGGACTGAGATATGTGTGGCTGTTGATGTAGTTTGCCAACGGCACAAGCATCACAGAAATCAGTAGAATCATTTTTTGCAGATATTTTAAGTAGTTTAAGAACATGAGAAAGAGTTTTAGAACTTGGGTGCCCTAATTTTTGATGCCATAGTTTTATTTCTCAAGAAGTAGCAGAATTACATGAACTATGGAAAGCTGAAACTTGTTTTCTACATTTAGTTTGTTTACTAGTACAATGAGGACTAGTCGATACACAGGTGGAAACAGAAACTGAATGCTTAGGATTTACAGAAATAGAAAAGCAGGCACCATTATGGATTGACCGAGAATTTAGAGACCTTGAGGGATTTGTGGAGTGGACACACAGTTTGGAGAGAAGAGGTGGAAGAGGGTTGAATAGAATTGTTACCTATGGACTGAATGGGATGGGACTTACCATTACCCACTGTGAGAGCTTCAGATCCAGTGTATGGAGAGGCAAGATGCAGATTGCTCACATTTTTTGTGATGTGATTTGTAGCACCACTATCAATATACCAAACACCCTCTCCCTCATCAAAGGCACAGTCATTTTCAGCTTGCAGATCAGTGAGATAAGCTTGAGGATTGGACCGTGAGGTTTGAGTTTCAGCTCCGGTAAAATGAACATCAAAATGTTTATAGCACTTGAGTGCCACATGATTTGGGCGACCACAAAGTTGACAAATCACTGGATTTTTGCTATAGTTTTTGAGAGGTGCAGAGCGACTGCCATTAAAAATGCCACGGCCACGAAAATTTCGACCACCGCGTTGGACAAAATGAGCCATATGATCATATTGTAGAGGAAACACTTTGTTGTAGTATGATTTCATGGCATTGCGGAGCATCTTGAAGCTCACGGAGATTTGGGAAACCGACCTATGAACAAGATTAATCACAATAGATTCATACTCAGTTCCAAATCCAGCAAGTATGAAATCGCAAGATCATTATCATTAATTTCATGCCCAATCGCACTGCGCTGATCAGCATAGCTGCGCATCCTGAGGAAGTATTCATCCACAGACATTGCTCCTTTCTTTTGAGAAAGAAGCAACTTCTTCAATTGCAGAACACGAGCCCTGGATTGCGAATGAAAAAGCTGCTCAAGAACACTCCATACCATGCTCGCTGAGGTGCATCGCACTACATGACCTAACATTGATTCACCGATAGATGATAGCATCCAACTCATAAGGAATTGATCCTTGCGAATCCACTCCAAGTATTCAGGATTTACACTAGATACAGCCGCAGATGTAGACGGAAGACGTTGCAGGGGAGGCTCCATGGTAGACGACAAGAAATCTTCAAAACCATGAGCTCTCACTGTAGTAAGAACTTGAATTCTCCAAAAAAGCATAATTTGTGCGATCCAATCGTAAGAACATTGGATGCAGATTTGGGAGAGAAGAAGGTGTTGTCGAGGAAGACGGAGCCATTCCGGAAGAGGAAGAAAATACAGCTCTAATCACGAAAAACACAGATTAGAGTGCAGAAAAATGTAAAGCTCTTTTTAGCTCTGATACCATGTTACAAAAACTGAAGTAAACTAAAACATATTTGTAATGAATCTTTTTTTTTCATTAGTAACAACCGAGAGCTTTACACAATATTTATAGAGAAAACTGAAACAGAAACTTAACAAACTGTTTAACAAACTAACTAACATAGTAACAGCTAACTACTTCTTTTAACTAATTAACAACTATCTAACAAAATATCAACTGCCATGCAAAGCATGCAGCTGTAGCCTAGATAAACCAATACGCAAAAAGTGAAAACATAAATTAATTATTATTATTATTATTATTTTGTATCATGGAGAACCTGCAGCCGCTACCTTTAGGTGCGCACTGGGTAAATCTCACGTTCCTGTGCAATAGCCTGCAAACCACACAAGATAGGTAAACCACACTTGGAAAACCAGGTATAACAGACTCAAACCCATAAAGGCATTTGGTGGGGTTCGAACCTACAGAAACCCAAATTAACCATTGGGATGTCCCTAGGGGACATTAATTATTATTTTTGTTCCTTGATAAATGAACATGTTTAGTTTAGGATCATGGTCACATAAAAAGTCATTGATGGCGGTCAGTTAGAAATTATCATGACTCAAGACGATGCTACTGTTTTCTCCACTCAGCGTGAGACAAAATATTCCACTATCTTTCTAATACAACCATTAGGCCACCCACGCAAACGCCAGTACATTTTTGTTCCTTAAAAATGAGTTTTAGTAGAGAGGGAAAGATCTTCAATATCTTCTCCCTGCAACCTGTTCATAAAATTGAAGTGATTTTTCTTTTGTCCATAATCAATTGCATTGCTGTTTTGTAATTGATTGGGATTGCAACCGATAATTTGGAAAATATATTTAACTCTTCCAGGAAACCTGCTTTATACGTCAAGTCTCTTCAAATATGATATCGACATATTTATAAAAAAAAGATGATAACCTTTTTTGCAACTATTTTCAAAAGATTGTGTTATATATTTTTTAATAAATAATGTTTCAAACGACATCTTTTTATTTTCCAGAAGTTATGTCCTAGATTTTTTTGATGGGCACATCAACTTCTGTTGAATATTTTTAGAAATATTAATAATTCTTCCTCAATCCCATCGAACGACATATATTTCTTTTCGAGTTATTCCATTGAACTTGGCTCATTTCATTTTTAAGAAACAATTATCACTTTAAAAGGTGTAAATCATATATATTTTTTATTAGTTTAATCACTTTATACCATTCTTCTACTGATTTTTTATCCATTAAATCACTCCATATCATTTTCCTAAATAACCTGTATTAAAAAGAAACAAATCATATTCGGCAGGACGGAGGGAATATAACATTGAAAGTTTACATTATTAATGCATAGATTTAGAATTTATATCTAATTTATAAGTAAAAAATTACAATTTCTTGGTACCAATAAGCCTTTGGATGCCAGTTGTTTTTGCAATTTTTTTTGCAATTTGGATAGTCAAAGCTATTATATATATGCTATGTATAAAAAGTAAGGACTACTAATTAGCTTTAACAAAACTAAAATAAAATTGATTTTAGTTAGATGTCAAAATAACAATGAACAACGTTACTCGATTAGTAATTATTATCTGATTACTAAAATTTAAAAACTATAATACTTTATTTTGATTCATTCAATTAAGACATCAGTAAGTTTGTTAGGAAAATAGTTCTGATGACTATGAACTTAGTTTGAAATAATATTATCTTGTGGTTATCAACATAAGCATAACAACTTGATTTATCGAATACACTGGATTCACTTTATTGAATATTTGATCAACAATTTAATTGTGAAAAATAAAATATTTGTATTGTAATAATTACAATAGAAACGACCTATTACAATCGAATATAGAAATATACTCTATCCGTCTCTCAAATTCCTTCCTGAAAATATTGAGCACGGGTTTTAATAAAAGTTGTTGAGTGTATTGTGAATGAAGTAAGAGTCTCACATTAATGTAATATTAAGTTAGTTAATGGTGGACCATAGATGGTAAAATAAGTAAATAAATGGATTGTTGAGGGTAACAAAGAGAAATAGTGGTGGGCCATTAGTGGTAAAAATATGTAAATAAATGGTATTGTTAAGGATAATAAGTGGGGATGATAGTTACTATAAATGAAATATGAAGAAAATTGGGAAACGTAAAAAAAAATTATGAAGGAAATTGAGAGCAGAAAAAGTATGATTTATGGTTGTTATAAAAGAAAATTTTGATATAATATATAAAATTTATTAACACAAAAACAAGTATAATTTATGTATCTCTGAAGCATTGATGTATATACAAAACACATTATTGTATTTATATTTTTTAATAAATAAATTAATTGCATTTGAGGGCATAAATTTTAGGTCAAATTGCAATTATAACACCATTTTAGGATCTTTACAACGCGACCCTAAGAGGGTGTTTGGTGAGCTTATAAGCTCACAAAGCAACTTATAAGCTGCTTTTTGCTTGAAACCGACTTATAATTTGTTTTGGGAAGCTTATAAGCTCACCAAACACCCTCTAAATCTTTGATATGTTGCAATTATGATCATCCTTCATATTCGACCGATTTATCGAACTTTTAATTTCAAACAAATCCTCATTGTTTAAGCACTTGTTTCGAGAAATAAAAAACTTGACTTTGATGTGTTCGAATAAATGAACATTTTGACATATGAGTCAATGTTCAATACTAGCTGATCACCACAAATTTCATAAAATCTACAAGTGTTAGTAGTGGTTGAATATGTTGCTGTTCCGACAAAATTCATCGTGACTAGGGATGGATGGATCCTGGATTCGGTCCAGATCCGTAGACCAAGATCCATTTTGTCACGGCCGGTTTGGCTAAACCTCACCGGACCGTGACTCGGGTTCGGGTTAAGTGAATATGAAAGAATAAGGTTTTCAACTTATTTCATCTCTGAAATTTAGGTGTTTCAAAGCGAATCGAGAATCATGATGGAGCAAAACGAATTATATATATATATAAGAAGGTTTCACGGTTTCAACAAAGCGGTAGCTTTACAAAGCTTAACATAGTAACAAAATATATGAGTCTCAAGAGTTTGGCAATGAATAAAACGTGTGAGACATGCATATGAAGATGCATTCTCAAGGTGAACCAAAAATACTTCATACTTCAAAAGATTCCGCTCAACTCTCGCTCTGTTCCATCACCTGCTCAACCTGCACATTTAAAAACAAATATGCAGGGATGAGTACAAAGATGCACTCAGTGGACACATGCCGAAAACATTTTACTTTACGAAATATTGTACTGCCTACTTCACAAGAAGACTGAGGGTTTTGTTTGAAAAGGCCTTGTGCTTACCAAATACATTTTCTATACTTTCTCAAAATCATCGCCTGGCCAGGCATTTTCTCATCACAACGTATAATCCAGTCGGCATATGGATTAACGCGCGGAGGAGGCCTCCTTCACCGGACGCACGATCGACCGCGAACGGTTCGAGGTGAATCATCGACCGTAACTCGGTTCGAAGTCAAGTGTACACAACCCTAAGCTAGGATTCCCTTCACCTCCGACTTAGGATCCGAATTGTAATACTTTTCCTGTTGCCTGTGCAACCCGAATGGACATATACAAAACATAAAACATTTTGGCGAGACAATATCGTACTTCATCATTTGCGAGAATAAAAGCGATAAAGTAAACTTTTGTAAAAATCATTTTCAAGAAAGCTCATAAATGGTTTTGGTAAGAAAGCCCACCTGGAACTTAAAGTTCCTACGTCACTAGTAATTAATGGTCATCTTCTTTTTCCTCCGAAAGCGGGCCCTTTTTCAATCGTGAGAAACGAGGTTTAGTATATCGCTATATTTTTCGATAATCATCGATCCGAAAACAACGGAGTTACTACATCAATCCTTTTAACGTCAAGGATCCTATTTTCATACCTTAACCACTATTATATTTATTGCGTCTCGAAAAGATATAATATCCTATCTTTTCATTCTTTCCTCAGTTCAAACCATGCAGCGTGACGTATGAATCTTAATTTCATACCTAACGTCGTTACGTACTGACTTTACTTCTCAGCTTACATATATACTTAAATTTTATGTATTCAGACGTATTTTCCTACGTCTCAACTTTTCACGTATCATATCATATGATCCGCATATCACGTATCACGAGACATCATAATCTTTCATTTTTCACAATTTTCAAAAATTCCACATATAATTTTTCAAAAATTCTATTTTATTCACATAATATATTTTTATCATCATATATTAATAATATGACATAATATTCATTATATACAACTTGTACATCAATATTTCACGCTTCTAGTAATTTTGAAATTACTATCTTATAATATTTCATATTTTTCCAAGAAATTCCACATAAAATCATAAAATTATAAACAAGAATAACTATTATTATTTCATGTTCAAAACAACAATTAAAATTCATGTACATCAACATATTCCTCATGCTTAATTTCGGCCATACATAATATTTTTAGTACATGTTTAACTTTGTATTAAAATCATAATACATGCTTATAAACGTCATATGAACATATTTAAATCATAACTTCGACACATAACATAATTTTCACGTATTTCACATAATTTTCGAAAGCATGTAACAAAACATATCACATATGATTTTCTAATATTTTTACATAAAATAATAAGAAGTGTAGAGTTTCTAACTTTCTAGTTGATTTTGATCGACGTTTACGACGTTTTTCGAACTATGATCGAAGGGAACTCTTGGGAACACTCTCTATTTTTCTCTCTAATTCTTAGTGATTTTCGGTTATATGGTGTATGGGGGGGGGTCTCCTATTTATAGATGTTATAAAGTGATTTTAATCATTACTTTATAAAATATCTTAATATAAAGTCAAAAATTACAACTCATACTTATCTCATAAATTTTCGGTCCTCTTGAATTGTCAATGAGTCATTTTTGATCTTATCTTATAATTTAATTATTCATCTTATCTTATCTTTTTGAAATTATAACATATCTAGTTGTAAAATCAAAATTTACAACTCATACCTTATCTTATACCATTTTCGGCCACCTCCATAGCTTATGAGACAATTATTTTGTTTTATCCTATAGTTTATTTTGTTATTTTATTATTTAAATTAATGTATCTCATATTTATCATAAAATAAATAAATTACCACTTTATACAATGTATATGTAAATTTTCGGCCACTATCATATATTTAGGATAAATTTTATTTTTTTCTATATCATATACTTTAATATTATCATATAATAATATCATATTTGAAAAGTCAAAGTTTTCAACTTAGGATAAGATATCATTTTCAAAGAGTTTTAAAAATATTTCCAACCTTATTTTAAGTCAACATTTTCGGCTACTATGATCCAAAACCATAGGTTACTTGTTTAATTTGATAACAATCTCTACTTTACACCTAATATACCTTATCTTTATAATTATGACCCCTCATTAATTAAAGCATGATATTTATCAAGTATATAATTTAAATAAATTATTTAATACATTTATCACATAATATTGTGATTTTCGAAAAATCACATAAAATTATGGCAATATTTTCGAAAATTAACTATGAGCTTTTAGAAACAAATATTATCTCCTATGATACTTATCACATTATCACACATTTTTATGAGATAAACATTATCTTATGCTTAGTCATAACCTTATCTTATCATTTTATAAAAATATCATAACATACTTATCTTAAAAATGTCATTTTCAAACCTTATCATGTACACCTATGATTTTCGAAATTCATGCATGATGTACAAGATAATTATCTTATCATATACTATAAGATAAACATGACAACTCATCACATAAAATCAAGTGATCACATATTAAATCACAAATAAATTATTTATTCCCCTTATTTTCGAAAATCTTCATATAATAAGGAAAATATTTCTTTTTTCTTCCTTAGTGTAAATAATATCCCAAATATACTTAAAAACATATTTAAAAATTATTTCGTTCAAATTTTCAAGAGAAATTTCGATTTATTCAAAATCGACAATTATCGACGTTCACTTTCATACTCGTTTCTATCGTACTGTTCCTTCTTTATTTTCAAAATTTTTAAGCCCAGAAATTCGGGGTATTACATTCTACCCCCCTTAAAGAAATTTCGTCCTCGAAATTTACGATATTCTCATGATTCTCTTCTCCGCCTCCATATTGCATTTTCCATTCGACGTTGGTACCTTGTACCCATTTTAATCATCGTATGATCCTTAACTTTCATTCGTATCTACGCAACTATCGATTCTTATAGACGGTGAATCCTATGTCCAAATCTAAGTTTAAGCGAACTTATGCTAACGTCGTACCTCCTGCCTTTGATGAAGATTCATCTCGTTTCGTGCTAAGTTCTAAAATACTTGCGTATAATATCGTGGTTCCATAGCAATAATATAATCACAAGTATGTTGAAAGCGTATTTGTACCTGTCGGGTTGTTCTGGTCATTTTCAGGTTGCTGGTTGAGAGCATAAGCCCTTGGTTGGCGTGACTGCTGCATTGCCCTTTGCGGTGGAACTTGTCGTGGCGGGTTAGGTTTATCTATTATCGCTTGTCCTTGTTGTGGACAGTTATTCGCAAAATGTCCTTGCTGTCCACACCTAAAACAGTTAAAACGCCCAGCTAGACAAGTGCCAGAGTGATACTTACGGCATTGAGGGCTAGTTAGTTGGCGTTGAGTGTTTCCACCTTGCCCTGGGGCCCATTGCTGCCTTTGATTACCTAACCATGGCCTCTTCTCAGCCTGGTTATAGTAATTGCCCCTTTCCTTATAACGACCTTCCTCCCATTTCCTTTTTCCCTTGTCCATTTGGACTATAGCTGGCTTATTCTCTGGCAATGCTTCCTCTATATCCAAAGCCCTTCCTAAGGCTTCGGTATAGGTCATTGCTCCATGGCTGGTAAGAGATATCCTAATCTCAGGCCGTAGTCCAGATCTAAATTTGTCAGCCATCTTTTCGTCGGTATCTACTAGATTCTGAGCAAACTTTGACATGTCACAGAATATCCGATCATATTCTGTTACCGACTTATCTCCTTGTTTGAGACTGAAGAACTCGTTTTCTTGTTTCTTTCTATAACTCTTTGGAATATACTTGTCATACAGTACCGTCTTAAAATCTTCCCAAGTAAATTCCTATGTTCTTCAGTCATAATTTTCCTTCTTGTTTCCCACCAGAAGTCTGCTGAACCCGTTAATTGGAAGGTAACGCAAGAAATTCTTTCTTGATCCGTACAATGCAGGAAATTGAAAATTCGTTCTATTGACCTTACCCAAAGTTCAGCTTCATTGGGAGTTCCAGTCCCATTAAATGTGGGCGGGTTTTGTTTGAGAAACAGTGTCTCTATTTTACGAGGCGGTGGTGGTGGTTGGAGTTCTGGTTCCGGAGTTTCCTCTCCTCTCCCTCGTCTCAATTCTCTTCTAGGAGGCATTCTTAATATTTTAAATAAACAAATGTCAATTTCTAAATTGATACTTAGCACATAATTTTATTATGGATCATGGAACAACAAACATATCATATGCCAGATACTTTTCCACAACAAGCCATGTAATATCACGTATTCATCAAAATGCCTCAATGAGGACTTTTCTATATATTAGTTTTACAACGACTAGTCTCTTTAACTTAGTACATAACGTGATGTCATATTTACACCAAAATTTTGACACCACTAACATACTTACTACAAAATGTCGTCAACTACATTTTCTCTATATACATGCTAACCATACTATCTATATCATAACTGACTTCATAAGCCTTACTTTATCTAAGTGTTCTATGCCCGGAGGGTCCTCGTCAATCGTTCTTCTTTTAAAATTTTCCGTCTCCAAATATGTCTTTGCCTCTTTTATGAGGCAGTCCAAATCCTTCAAAAACGATCAAGTCCTTTATAGTGTTGGTTTGTTTATTTCTCCATGTGGTGGCTCTTGTCTCCACCGGTCGCTCTCCCAATCCCTCGGCGATAGGATCACATCCATTGCCCATTTTCATCTATTTCTTGCACAACCGAAGGAACATAACGTGGCGGTGTATAGAACATCCCGATCTGCCATTCCTTTATCTTCTCATCTTCGTTTATCCAACACGGAAAATGCGGTTCCATTGGTGCTACTTCATATACATTGTATGTATATCCGAAATGGTGATAAACTCTGGTAAATCCACCAGGACCTCTGAGTTTTCTTTAGAAAACATATTCCCTTACTATTTCTCTTGCATAATGTTGCCAATCTGTCGGCAAACGGCAGATGAGTCGCTGGATGCCATCCAGATCCGTTACTCCATGATTATGAGCCTCTGTCCACAAGCGTAAGAACTCATCCAAGAATTGTCCTAGATCGGTGCCTATTTTGTAATAGAAGAGTCGGTACTCCCTTGTGAGTTCTAAGTCCGAAACGTACGTGTCCGTACTCTTACCCTTATCATTCCCATTTCCTGCCATCTGAATACAGATAATTCTAAGTAAGTCTTCCTTAACTTATAAGCAATAGGGGGGGAAAACATAAATCATAAGTTTTTCTTAAGGAACTAAACTTCACAAAACACAAAGTTTGTGAACATCCCTTAGCATAATCTTGCAAATACTTATTCTAATTCCCAAGTTCATCTATCACTCTAGATTAATTTACATGAGCAAAAGTCGATTACGTCGCGTAGAATCTCAAGTGAAGAAACTGTGCCCTACGTTGCGAGTGACATTCGTTCGTCAAAGCCTCCATTCCTTCGTAGCTTTCCATTTTACGTTCGTCAAATTGAACCTAAAAGCGTTCTAGGTTCTCAAGTTCTCGTGTATCATCAAACACTACGTTACTCATAGAAGAGAATTTCTTATGCTTTCGTTCAATCTAAGTTTTTTGTGAAACTTAAAGCTTATCTATGTTCTTTTGAAAATCAAAACAATTTCATAATTCAACTTCGTTTCATAAACATACTTTATTGACATATAACTCTATATATGTCTATCATCAATACTCATATACCCCCTGGGTATAAGCTTTAATCTCCTTTTAATTTCATCAAAATGATCACATACCAATCGGGTATGAGCTTAATACTTCTTCAGACAAACCACTTGTTGTCTTATCAATGAATTATGAAAATTCAAAGCTGTTTACTTTTCAACGGCATGTCCACTTTAAAACATTTTTCACAAATACTTCCTCAGAACTGTTCATAACTTTCTCAAAGCTTTTAAAACATACCTTTATTGTCAGAAACTACTTTTCCCTTGCTGGTTGAGCGTGATGAACATGAGCGTTGAGCGGTGATGTCTGCTTCATAAAGAGTCTAGTGATTCAAGCTAGACTTTGGATAGAAAGAATATTTTTGGTTCAAAGCAAACGAACTGCTCTGATACCACTCTGTCACAGCCCGGTTTGGCTAAACCTTATCGGACCGTGACTCGGGTTCGGGTTAAGTGAATATGAAAAGAATAAGGTTTTCAACTTATTTCATCTACGACGAAATTTAGGTGTTTCAAACAGAATCGAGAATCATGATGGAGCAAAACAGCTTATATATATATAAATATAAGAAGGTTTCACGGTTTCAACAAAACAGTAGCTTTTACAAATCTTAACATAGTAACAAAATATAACAGAGTCTCAAGAGTTTAGCAGAGGAATAAAACGTGTGAGACATGCATATGAAGATGCATTCTCAAGGTGAACCAAAAATACTTCATACTTCAAAAGATTCCGCTCAACTCGCCTGTTCCATCACTCGCTCAACCCGCACATTTAAAAACAAATATGCGGTGAGTACAAAGATGCACTCGGTGGACACATGCCGAAAATATTTTACTTTACGAAATATTGATCGCTTACTTCACAAGAAGCCACAAGGTTTTGTTTGAAAAGGCTTGTGCTTACTAAATACATTTTCTTTACTTTCTCAAAATCATCGCTGGCTGCATTTTCTCATCACAACGTATATTCCAAGTCGACATATGGATTAACGCGCGGAGGAGGCCTCCTTCACCGGACGCACGATGACCATGAACGGTTCGAGGTCGAAATCATCGATCGTAACTCGGTTTAGAAGTGAAGTGTACACAACCTAGCTAGGATTCCCCTTCACCTCCAAACTTAGGATCCGAATTGTAATACTTTTCTGTTGCCCTGTGCAACCCGAATGGACATATACAAAAATAAAAGATTTTTGGCAGACAATATCGTACTTCATCATTTGCAGAATAAGAAAAGTGGTAAAGTAAACTTTTGTAAAAATCATTTTCCAAGAAAGCTCATAAATGGTTTTGGTAAGAAAGCCCACCTCGGGAACTTAAAGTTCCTACGTCACTAGTAATTAATTGTCGTCTTCTTTTTCCTCTGAGCAGGCCCCTTTTCAATCGTGAGAAACGAGGTTTAGTACATCGCTATATTTTTCGATAATCATCGATCCGAAAACAACGGAGTTACTACATCAATCCTTTTAACGTCAAGGATCCTATTTTCATACCTTAACCACTATTATACTTATTGCGTCTCGAAAAGATATAATATCCTATCTTTTCATTCTTTCCTCAGTTCAAACCATTCAGCGTGACGTATGAATCTTAATTTCATACCTAACGTCGTTACGTACTGACTTTACTTCTCAGCTTACATATATACTTAAATTTTATGTATTCATAGACGTATTTTCCTACGTCTCAACTTTTCACGTATCATATCATATGATCCACATATCACGTATCACGAGACATCGTAATCTTTCATTTTTCACAATTTTCGAAAATTCCACATATAATTTTTCGAAAATTCTATTTTATTCACATAATATATTTTTATCATCATATATTAATAAGATGACATAATATTCATCATATACAACTTGTACATCAATATTTCATGCTTCTAGTAATTTTCAAATTACTATCTTATAATATTTCATATTTTTCCAAGAAATTCCACATAAAATCATAAAATTCTAAACATGAATAACTATTATTATTTCATGTTCAAAACAACAATTAAAATTCATGTACATCAATATATTCCTCATGCTTAATTTCGGTCATATCATAATATTTTTAGTACATGTTTAACTTTGTATTAAAATCATAATACATGCTTATAAACGTCATATGAACATATTTAATTCATAACTTCGACACATAACATAATTTTCACGTATTTCACATAATTTTTGAAAGCATGTAACAAAACATATCACATATGATTTTCTAATATTTTTACATAAAATAATAAGAAGTGTAGAGTTTCTAACCTTCTAGTTGATTTTGATCGGCGTTCTGACGTTTTCGATCTATGATCGAAGGAACTCTTGGGAACACTCTCTATTTTTTTCTCTCTATTTTTCTCTCTAATTCTTAGTGATTTTCGGTTATATGGTGTATAGGGGGGGTCTCCTATTTATAGATGTTATAAAGTGATTTTAATCATTACTTTATAAAATATCTTAATATAAAGTCAAAAATTATAACTCATACTTATCTCATAAATTTTCGGTCCTCTTGAGTTGTCAATGAGTCATTTTTGATCTTATCTTATCTTTTTGAAATTATAACATATCTAATTGTAAAATCAAAATTTACAACTCATACCTTATCTTATACCATTTTCGGCCACCTCCATAGCTTATGAGACAATTATTTTGTTTTATCCTATAGTTTATTATGTTATTTTATTATTTAAATTAATGTATCTCATATTTATCATAAAATAAATAAATTACCACTTTATACAATGTATATGTAAATTTTCGGCCACTATCATATATTTAGGATAAATTTTTATTTTTTTCTATATCATATACTTTAATATTATCATATAATAATATCATATTTGAAAAGTCAAAGTTTTCAACTTAGGATAAGATATCATTTTCAAAGAGTTTTAAAAATATTTCCAACCTTATTTTAAGTCAACATTTTCGGCTACTATGATCCAAAACCATAGGTTACTTGTTTAATTTGTTAACCATCTCTACTTTACATCTAATATACCTTATCTTTATAATTATGACCCCTCATTAATTAAAGCATGATATTTATCAAGTATATAATTTAAATAAATTATTTAATACATTTATCACATAATATTGTGATTTTTGAAAAATCACATAAAATTATGGCAATATTTTCGAAAACTATGAGCTTTTAGAAACAAATATTATCTCCTATGATACTTATCACATTATCACACATTTTTATGAGATAAACATTATCTTATGCTTAGTCATAACCTTATCTTATCATTTTATAAAAATATCATAACATACTTATCTTAAAAATGTCATTTTCAAACCTTATCAATACACCTATGATTTTTGAAATTCATGCATGATGTACAAGATAATTATCTTATCTTATACTATAAGATAAACATGACAACTCATCACATAAAATCAAGTGATCACATATTAAATCACAAATTAATTATTTATTCCCCTTATTTTCGAAAATCTTCATATAATAAGGAAAATATTTCCTTTTTCTTCCTTAGTGTAAATAATATCCCAAATATACTTAAAAACATATTTAAAAATTATTTCGTTCAAATTTTCAAGATAAATTTCGATTTATTCAAAATCGACAATTACCGACGTTCACTTTCATACTCGTTTCTATCGCATCGTTCCTTCTTTATTTTCGAAATTTTAAGCCCAGAAATTCGGGGTATTACAATTTTTTAGGATTTGGATCTTCAAAAAATAGGATCCAACTGGACCGGATCCGGACCATTCCTTTGAAATTCATATCTGGATCTGGATCTTTATTTCTGAGATCCAGATCAGGGCCGGTCCTGACAAATAATGGGCCCTGGGCAAAATAAAAAAAAAGGGGCCCTTTTTCCACTATGAAGGTATAACTGAATATATCTAAAAAGATGCACAATATATCATTTATAAAAGAATATTTTTTTACAATATTTGGGCCCCCAAAAGTTTATAACAAAATTTTGGGACATTAAATATTTATTTTTTGAAGAAATATTTATATTAATATAAGAGGATATATAAAATTTTGGGCCCCTTAAAATGATGGGCCCTGGACGGTCGCCCATGCTCGCCCGCCCTCAGGGACGGCCCTGATCCAGATCCAGTCCAGATCTGGCCGTTGACCCATATTTATGTATATATAATTTTTATTTTTATTTGTAAGTCTATTATATTATTTTTCTTTTTAGTCGAAGTTGGATAACTCGGTTATGAAATTGAATAGTATGCCAATATCATTAGAAAATTATACCATGTATTTGAAGAAATTCTGTATATGAATGGTCTATTTGCTAAGATATATGTGTTACTTCTTCTATTCATATTGCAATATTATTTGTTGTCATGAAAGTAAAAGTAAATTTATAACTAACATCTTTTTATATAGTGATTAATGTATAAATTTTAAATAATTATTATAGTGTTATTGTGTATTTAGATTATTATTATGGAATTACTGCGGATCTTATTTTTTTATAGTGATCAATGTATAAATTCTGAATAATTATTATTAGATCATGCGGATCTGGATCTGGATCTAATTTTTTTGGACTCAATAAATTTGAACCGGATCCGGATACAAGTAAATTTTTTTGGATCTGAATTTGGACTTAGCAAGATCCGGTCCATTATCATCCCTAATCGCGACGTCAACCAATATGCACAAATGTTCATTTCCTCGCATTTGTCAAAGTTCGGCCTTTGTGTTAGAACTAAGGGCTCGAACAATAGTAATTTGTTTGAAATTTAAATTTTGGCTAATCGATCGATCCGGAGATAATCCCAAACAACGGGTCAAAATTAAGATCGAGTATTGCACTACCAAGATCTGATAATGATGTTACATATTTACAATTTAACTAAACTTTTGCCTTCAAATACAATTGAACCCATAAAAAATAATAAACTTATAGTTTTACCAATTTCTTTTTATGTATATTGTAACTCATCACTATATATATAAATATTCAATTCCAGGCCGAAGTAGGATGATTCCTTTAGCAGATTTCAACCACAATCGACAAGGAAGTCGTCTCGGCAATAGTTTCTTCTTTTGCCTGTATTCTGATGTATATTCATAGATCAGTCTTAGACACTTAAAATGCGATATAGTTATTTTTATTAATAAATAAATTGGACTCGGCAGCCCAAATTCGCAAGTTTTAAGGACTAGAGTTGTTTAGGCAGCAGCTCATTTCCTCCTCATTCACTTCAGTTTCCAATTCACAACAATCAGAGAAACTATGAACCTCTTATCCAATTTCTGGTCACGGTGGTTCAACACCGATGACCAAGCTCGACTCATGTTTAGCTTGATTCTCGGTCTGGTGGCCGTATTATGGATTCTGATATTATTGGTCAAAAAATCCAATAATCAGAATCCACCACTCCCACCAGGCCCGCAGGGATTGCCCATTCTGGGCAACCTCCTCTCCCTCGACCCCGAGCTCCACACTTATTTCGCGGCGCTCGCTAAATCATACGGACCCATCTACACACTTAAGCTCGGAAAAAAGATCGGCGTCATCATCACCTCGCCAGAGGTCGCGAAGCAGGTGCTCAAGGACCAGGACACCGTCTTCGCCAACCGGGACATGCCGGTGGCCGGGAAGGAGGCCGCCTATGGCGGCGTGGACATCGTGTGGACCCCCTACGGCCCGGAGTGGCGGATGCTGCGGAAGGTCTGCGTGCGCGATATGCTTAGCAACACCACTCTCGACTCTGTCTACGGGCTGCGGCGGAGAGAGCTCCGGCAGACCATCGGCTACCTGCATGGCAAGGCGGGGCGGCCGTGGACGTCGGCGAGCAGATGTTCGTGACGGTGCTGAACGTGATCACGAGCATGTTGTGGGGCGGCACGGTGAAGGGGGAGGAGCGGGCTGGGCTCGGGGCGGAGTTCAAGGAGGTCGTCGGGGAGATGACGGAGCTGCTCGGAACGCCGAATTTCTCCGATTTCTTCCCGGCGCTGGAGAGGTTCGATCTTCAGGGGATTCAGAAGAGGATGAAAGGGCTGGCCAAGAGATTTGATCAGATTTTCGAGAAGATGATTGAGCAGAGATTGAAGATGAGTAGAGATCATGAGAGTAAGGATTTTCTGCAGATTTTGCTGCAGATGAAGGAAAGTAGTGGAGATGCCAACACTCCTTTCACCATCACTCATGTTAAAGCTCTGCTCATGGTATGTATGATTTTTACACCATTAGTTTTGTTATGCTTTTCTTTGCCTTTTGACTTGAATAACCAAAATCCTATGCAGATAATTAAGTAAAACACAACACAAATATGTGTTGCTTTTTCATCACTTCTTAATTTGTTTATGACATAAATTTTTGTATTGATTTGTTCATCATCATACAAGCTAATCTAGTTAGGGCTGTGCAGGATATGGTAGTAGGAGGAACGGACACAACATCAAACACGGTGGAGTATGCATTGGCCGAGATCATGAACAACCCACAAGTCATGAAAAAAGTGCAGCAAGAACTTGAAAATGTAATAGGCAAAGACAACATTGTTGAAGAATCCCACATCAACAAACTGCCCTATTTATCTCTAGTGATGAAGGAAGCTCTGCGTCTGCATCCGGCTCTGCCTCTGCTCGTCCCCCACTGCCCCAGCTCGACGAGCATGGTGGCCGGATACACCATCCCTAAGGGCGCCCACGTGTTTGTGAACGTGTGGGCGATCCACAGGGATCCTTCCATATGGGAGAACCCTCTGGAGTTTCGTCCCGAGAGGTTTTGTGATCGGAAATGTGACTACAGCGGCAATGACTTCAATTACTTCCCGTTTGGGTCGGGGCGAAGAATATGCGCTGGCACGGCCATGGCTGAGAGGATGTTCATGTATTCACTTGCTTCGTTGCTTCATTCTTTCGATTGGAGTGTACCTGCTGGAGAGAATCTGGACTTGGAAGAGAAGTTTGGGATTGTTTTGAAGAAGAAATTGCCTCTTCTTGCTATCCCAACTCCAAGATTGTCTCATCCTAGTTTGTATGAGTGAAAGTTAGGGGATTTTGATTGTTGTTCTTGATATTTTGCATTGTAAAACTTGTTGTCGTTTCCTAAATTTTATACTACTTTACTAGATATTGCACCATATAGATATCTTGGATCATATTGATATATAATGGTACAATCCCTTTGTGAAATAAACGTTATACTTCCTTTGTCCACCATATTTATTCATTGATTTTGGTGACACGTGTTTTAATAAATTGTAATGAATGTAAAGTGAGTGTAGGTAATAAATTAATAGATTAATGAATAGTGGGATTAAAAGATGGGTCATAAGGATAACAAATGAATATATTAATAGATAGTGGATGTAAAAATGTGGGCTATGTATGCTTTTTTTGTAAATAAGTAGTTAGGTTTAGGATAAAAATGTGAAGTTGATGTTTTTAAAAGAGGAAAATGTATATTTTTTGTGGACGGATCAAAATATAATTAAATGTATGTATTTTGTGGACGGGGGAGTACCAAATTCATTTGATTACTGGGCGCCTATTTGCCTTCTATTGCCTTTTAGTCCGACATCTCCTATTATACTTGTGGATGATCGACATGTGGTCATATTATATATATAGAATTTAGTATTTCTATAAGAAAAATATATACCTAACATTTGACAATCTTAAATCTTTAAGCATCGAGCACCAATGTAACACTACATGTTCTATTTTTACTATTAAAGCCCGATATAAATATATGTAATGGCATGATGTGAACAAACAAGGCAAGAGGACTATAATATTAGTAGCGTAACCAAATCTTGCAAGATTAATTAGATCGACTTTGAACGAGGCACGAGACTATTTAATTTCTTTCTAGCAGGTTTAGGCCTAAGGTAAACTAAACAATTGGTTATTAATTTGATCTTAATGTTTCAGACAGAATCTCCTCAAGGCTCCAGCTATATATTCCTTGTGCTTTGTAATGCTTGTGATGACGAAGAATCTTATTATAAACAATATTAGAACTGCCATTGATACCTTTGATATTATATTTTGGTAACGGACAACACATGTGAAGCCAACATCACATTTAGTCTCAACTCAAAATCAAGATTCCCATCCGATTATTGTATCATTTTACTCAAGATTAACAATACGATGTGTTGTTAACAATCTTTATCAATCAATACAAATTAAGTATATGTTGTCCATTGCCACCAACAATGAGTTAATATTTATAAATTCTAAGCCGGCCTGATTTTGTATCATTACAACCTTTTCAACATAACTCATATTGTCCATTGCAATGCAGAAACTAACTAATCTCTTGTGTGAGGGAATCTTGAACAGCGGAGCTATTTTCTATGCAATTCCCATCTTTACAGTGATCTGGTACGCATGGATTCTTGTAAAATATTCACAAAAACATCGGTATCCTCTGCCCCCGGGCCCATGGGGGCTGCCCCTCGTCGGCAGCCTCCCCTTTCTAGATTCGAGCTCCATTCCCATTTCGCCAATCTGGCCGCAACGTACGGCCCTATCTTCTCACTGAGGCTTGCCGGATTGATAAGCGTAGTGATCACTTCGCCCGCCGTGGCCCGCGAGGTGCTGAAGCAGAACGACATCACTTTTGCCAATCGGGATATCCCCGCGGTGGTGACAGCGATGGAGTACGGCGGTCGTGACATAGTGTTCACGCCATACGGGCCGGAGTGGAGGATGCTGAGGAAGGCCTGCATGCGTGACATGCTCGGCCAGGCCACGCTCGATGGATTCTACTGCTACCGGAGGCGTGAGGTTCGGAGCATCGTCAAGTATTTGTATGGTTTGAAGGGCGCACCGGTGAATGTTGGCGAGCTGATGTTTTCGGGGTGCTCAACGTGATCACGAGTATGCTGTGGGGTGGGACTATAGGGGGCCGAGAGGGGCATGGTGGGGGCCGTGTTTAGGCAGGTTGTCGGGGAGATCACGGAGCTGCTCGGGAAGCCTAATGTATCGGATTTCTTCCCTAGCCTTGCTTGGCTGGATTTGCAGGGTTTGAAGAAGAAAATGAAGGGGGTGATTGTGAAACTTGAGCTTGTGTTTGATAAGATAATTGAAGAGCAAATGGAGAAGGGAAGAAGGGGGGTTAATGGAGGCAATCTTGGTAAAGCAAGCAATTTCTTGCAAGTGTTGTTGCAGCTGAGAGAAGGGGGTGATACTGAGATTCCTCTCACCATGATGCACATCAAAGCATTGCTCGTGGTAAGTTTGATTATTGGAATACAAGAATTTACTTGTTTAAAATAGGTGTCTGTTTTGGATGATAGTTTAGATAGACAAAATTATACAATCTAATTTACAACATACACTGATGGATTGAGTGATTTTGAACTTGCTGGATCATGTAATATTTCAAATATTCAATCTTATGTATTGTAGATCTGATTGTGATAGGATATGATCGTGGGAGGCACGGACACGACCTCGAGCACAGTGGAGTTTGCAATTGCTGAGATGATGAACAAGCCGGAAGTCATGCGAAGGGCGCGAGAGGTGGACACCGTAGTAGGCAAGAATCGGGCAGTGGAAGAGTCCGACACCACCAAATTGCCATACCTAAATGCGGTGATAAAGGAAGTTTTAAGGTTGCACCCGGTGCTTCCGCTCATGGTACCTCATTGCCCAAGTAAACCGTGTATTGTTGCAGGCTACACGGTCCCAAAGGGTGCTCGCACGTTTGTGAACGTGTGGGCGATACATAGGGACCCTGAAAACTGGAGTAATCCGAATGAGTTCGTTCCAGAGAGGTTCTTGAATGGTGAGGGGGATTGTCGTAGTGACTTCAGTTACTTACCTTTCGGTTCGGGTCGAAGAAGTTGCGCCGGCGAGGCGATGGCTGAGAGGATTGTTATGTATTCTCTAGCTTCACTTGTGCATAGCTTTAGATGGGAAGTGGGTGAGGGGGAGAGTTTGGACCTTTCAGAAAAGTTTGGGATAGTGTTAAAGAAGAAGGTGCCTCTTGTTGCTGTTCCTCTGCCACGGCTATTTGATTCTCAGGTTTATGAATAGTTGTTGTGGTAATCTTGGTGATTAATTGCAAAATTTGTTGTTTGTAGATGTTGATAATCTTACCATGTTTCACCTACTATTTGGTCTATTGATACGAGCTAAGTTAAGTACTCATTTCGTCCCATTTAAAGTGTTCTATTTCTTTGTAGGCACGAGTATTTAGAATAAATGTATAAAATAGTTAAAGTGTTAAAAAATGGATAGTGCCTACATTTTTTAAAGGGATAATTACTTCCTAAAATAGAATGTGACATTAGTAATGAGATAACCCAAAAAAGAAAATAAGATATTTTAAATGGGACAAATGGAATAATAAATACATCGATGATATTGTAATATATAGTGTGCCTCGATGGGGAGGGAAGTTGTATCTCAAATTGAAAATGGAAATTGAATTGTATGTACAACTATTTTATGGGAGTGATGTGTTATTTTTAACAATTATTATAAACTAAGAATATGATTATTGAACAATTTATTTAGAATGTTATTACTAATAACTTAAATTTTAATTGATGAATAATCAACACTCGTAACAGTTAGAAGCGTAGTAAATGAGATGAACTAACTCGCAAGCTACTCGGGATTCGACTCGACAAAAAATCGATAAAACTAGAACTTGCCTTAATAACCGAGTCAATCTCGAGTTTGTCGATATTTGACTCATTTACATCCCCATTTACAATTATTGACTAAGACGAATATAGAAAATAAAATACATTGGTTCTAATTATGATGCAGATAGTCCTATTTAATGATTGTTAACTAAATAAAAATGCTAAAAATAAAATTGAAAATTATTTTGTTAAATTTGAATAGAGGAATAATTTTGATACAAAAACTTATGTAGTGGTATAAAGGTATTGGTGTAGTGGAGTCAAGTCGGATATTGTCGTCCTCAAACTTGGCTCGTTTATTATCAAGTCGAAGTTGAGTATTAGTTATCAAATATTTTGAGGCTCATTAGTTTATTCAAGCTTAATCGAGGATAAACAAGCTTTAAATTTAAATGACTAATTAAAAAAATAATTATATAGTTCACAATAATATAATGTATTTAGTAAATTCAATATCTTCTGGTGATAAATAAAGTTAGAGACATATGTGCTCTTCCAAGACAAATTGGATTTTTTTTATCTTGTCCTTGTTTGATATTATTGTTTCTAAAATAGTTTAAATTTCTTTGCCTATTTTAGTCACAATAAAATGTATAAGAAAATATATAGCTTATGTTTCCTTGTCCTCCATTGATTCCGCAATCTCCAGCCCCTCCATATCATAATGAGTTCCAACCGATTTTTTTATCAAATAGCAAAATTAATAGGCATGACCCATAGATTTATTTTAAATTTCATGTCATCGAATATGTTGTAAAATGATTTTGCATTTTAGATGCAAGCTCTTTAGCTAATGTCAAGGCTGATTGAAAACCGTCCTCAAATTCCAATGGGCCTGTTTTAAAGTTTTTGGTATAGCATTGTTGATAATATTGTTACTAATGGGTAGAGCTGGCAAAGTAGCGGGCCGGGTTGGCCCGATCCCGGGTCCGTCGGGCTTTTAAATTTTTTGGGCCGGGTCGGGCCTAAAAATATGAAACCCAAACTAACCCCGGGCGGACGGGCTTTTTTTCAAATATTTTTTTAATTTTTTTAATATATAAAATTAATATTTTAAATTTAAAAAAATTAATTACTTAAATAAGATCTCATAACTCCTTAAGTTAAATAAAGAATCAGTGATGAGAATATTTCGAGCTTACTTATTCTTATGATAATATTTCTTGTATATCTTGACCTATTTATGTATTCATGCGATGATGTTGTAATGCAATATAATTTTAATTTTTTAACTTAAGGAGAAAAAAATTAGTAATTACAAATCAAAGATAAATGATATTATTAAACGTCAATCCCACTTATACGCATAAAATAATAAAAGAAAATAAAGTAATTATAGTATATATTTAAAATCAAGGATTCAAAATAGATTTTACATATTATAAGGTCATTAATCATCAATGTATATATTTTTGGAGATTATTTCTCTTAGGAATTATTTTTGAATGATTTATGAGGTTATTATTTTTTCCAGAATTTATTTTCCTAACCAATATGTGAATTAATAAGAAAATTGTTACCATATAAAATATAATTAATATTATTAAAAAATTATAGACATGTATATTAAATAATATTAAATATATATTTAATAGAAATCGAGCGGGCTTTTTTAGCCCAAAACCTCGGGTTTTGGCCCTGGGCCCAGTGGGCCGAGGTTTTCGGGTGAGCTTTTAGGCCCGATTTTTTCGGCCTTTAATTTTAAACCCAAACCGTCCCAAACCCCGGGTACCTCGGGCGGTCTTTTCGGGTCGGGCTCATTTTGCCGGCTCTACTAATGTGTATAGTGTTATAAATAATACTAGAATGGCAAAAGAAATGGGTCGGGTCGGCCAGGCCCAGTTCACCAGGCTTAGTGATTTTTATCGGGTCAGACTAGGATGGGGCCGGGTCAGGGCCAAAATGCTACCAGGGTGAAATTTTTGCGGCCCGGCCCAACCCTATCTGAGTCATCAGACCACAGGACTGAACCCGCCCAATGTTTATTTCAAAAAATATATTATTTGTAATTGCAAAAAAATGATAACAATTAATAAGTTAAATCTACTAAGATCAATTCAAATAACAATGATAAATTAATAAAAAATAAAATAAAAAAACTATCATTTTTTTACTCCCTCAGTCTTTGAAAAATATTCAGTTAATTCTGTTTTGGTCAATCCAAAAATAAATATTCACTTTTCATTTTTGTATATGGTCTCCACATAAAATTCATAACTTTTATCCATAATCTACTCACTTATTTACAAGAAAATCATCAATGACTCACCATTTCGCTCACATAATAAATTTTACAATGTGGGTCCTCTTTTTCACTTATTTTATATTCATTATATTTATTAAAACTCGCATTGCTAAAATCAAAGAACAATTTTCAAAGACGAAGGGAGTACAAATTATCCGTTCTTTTACAAATAATCAAATCAAACTATGTAAACCCTTATCTAAACATACATACTAAGGACAGAAAAGTTTGGTAAGAATTTTGGGCACAGTGAAATATGTACGCTGTATTTTATTTAGCTTCAATCTTCCTTTTAATTATTTATTGTTTTTCAATTGTGTATTCTAATGACTAGTACTTATTGAGACAATTTAATATTTTATTAACAAAAGAGAAAAACAAAGAATACTAAAAATATAAAATAATATAATGTTCATGCTCTATTTTCTTAAGTTTTGAAGAACCTAATTAATAAAATTGACGGACAATGAAAGAAAATCCAATCAGACCTCTTAACTAATTATTATGTTAAGATTAAAAATAGTTGGACTGATAATATTGTAAATTATGAATATATACTCTGATTATGGGGAGGAGAGATTACCCACTCTTATATTTTAGCAATATGAAATCTTTTGTCAACAAGAACTTCCAACTTGCATACGCAAAGGAAAATGTGCTCATGCACACTATTTACATCTCTTTTTTTTGGGTAAGTACATTTGTATTATCAATTTTCATGATATTTTAAAAAAATGACTCCAAACTTAAACGCCATTTAGATTCCAGGTCGGGTTGATAAGTCAGAAGAAAAAAAGGACCTCCCAACCCAGAAGCATATTTGGTACTTGAACAACGGATGTTCAAAGCATATGACTGACTGCAAGGAGTATCTGGCTGATTACATGGAGAAGGAAGGCGCGAAGGTTGCTTTTGGTGATAACTCCATTGGATACACCAAAGGCTACGGTACACTTTCGATTGACAATGCAAAAAATTTCAATGTCAATTACATTTTTGGTCTTAAGCATAATCTCTTATCTGTAAGCCAATTCTATTATAACGATTTCATTGTCAAAATTCAAAAGAATGAATTCACAGTTAAGAACAGTCAAAGACAGGTCGTATTGAGAGGAACAAGGCATACGAACTTATACGTTGCATCATGGGATGATTGCCCTCCAGATACATGTCTGGTGTTAAAAATCCTCAAAAGAGATCAACTGACTTTGGCACAGAAAGGTGAACCACATGAACTTCAAGACCATCAACAAATTGACCAAACATTCGCTTGTCAGAGGATTACCAAATGTAGTTTTCCACAAGGAGCAAGTGTTAAGCATGTCAAAAGGGCAAACAAATGAGAGTGTCATTCAAAAGCAAAACTGCCCACTCAACTGACAAAATTCTTCAACTGTTGCACATGGATCTCTTTGGACCAGTTACTCCAGTCAATTATAATAGTAGAAAATACACCCTTGTTGTTATTTTTATTATTATAGATTTACCTGAGTTGTATTTTTGTATAAGAAAAGTGAAACGCCGAGGACTCGCTGCATTCTTGAAGAGGTTCGACCAGAAAGCAGACTCATATTATCATAATAAGATCGGAGAGAGGAACTGAGTTCTTGATTGCTGTCATCCGCAAACATTGTGAGAAGAAATGAATCAGTCATTAAACGTATGCTGCTCGCACGCCTCAACAAAACGGAGTAGTTGAAAGAAGAAATCGAACACTGAAAGAGGCAGCGTACATAATGCTTGCCAGTTCGAAGCTACCTCCTAAGTTCTGGGCTGAAGCTATCAACACAGCCTGCTACACCTAGAACAGATCATTCCCACTCAGAGACATGAGAAGACACCACACAAAGTGTGAAATAACAGGAAGCCTTCCATCTCTCACTTTTATAGTTTCGGTTGTCTGTGTTACATCCACAACAATGAAAAAGTACAGTTCAAAACTTTTGACAGCAAAGCTGAACAAGGAATTTGATTCGACACTGATCGTTATATTTTCTACCAATTAAATGATAGTAAAACAGCAAATATATATATATATATATATATATATATATATATATATCGTATCCACGAGACTGTAACTTGAGTACACAGCAAATAATCAACACAAAATCTTTATTATTATTCAAGCAACAAAAATATCAAGAGAGATGGTTATAAAACTAGACACAAATAAAATACGAATAAACTTATATATGAAAGACTAACGACCCAAGGGATGTACTTAACCTAATCAGATTCACACAATTAACCTATTAATCTGTTCACTAATTTAATCTGCATTCATATAAAGGATCACTAATGTAACTATAGTTTCCGCTAGGACAGCCTATAGTAGTAGGTTAGTCTAAACTCTATCTCCGTCGGGTCTCAATAGAAGTAAGCTAATTACCAAAAGCACACAAAGAATAACCTCCTACAGTCACCTATCTCCGTCAGGTCTCAAGGTGAAAACTGTATTATGAATTCAAGATATCGACTATGCAATTAATTCCTTCAGGACATCAATCACATAACTAGCATGCATTAATATTGGCCAGACACCAACACATGAGAATTAAAGCCAAGAATCATAAATCATGAATGAGACGACAAAACAGTATCAACAGATCAATCATACAAATCTAGTCAGACATACAAACCCTAGGATCAATATGGAATTTAGCTACTCATAATGAAAATACTAAAGCAATAAATAAATAAAGATAACATCAACTGAATTAAATAAATAAATCCGTAGGAATCCAAGATGAACAATTGTAGCAACTCTGGATCCGTAATATTCTCGAACTCTTGAATAAAAAGCGAACTCTGGCCGGAATCGAAATAGCGGAAATAAAAAATCGAAAACTGATCTAAACTAAACTGGAATGAAAAAAGTGCAAAGGAAAAGAATCAAAGCTAAAGTATGTGTTCTGTCTCGTAAAGTGTGTAAGATGTCCCCACTCTCTGCTCTGACTGTGCCCATATATCAAACCCTAGGACGCGACGGCTCGCGAGACTCTCTCGCTAGCAATAGTCGTGATGGAAAGTCGCAAACTAATCCTTCCGGCGCGCAATCTGTCACACCCCGTTTCCTTGAATATAAACGGAAGCTCGTAAATCGGTATGACGAATAAAAAATAATAGAAAATGTGAAGTAAATGAGTTGACTCGAATGATCGAGACAATAAACCCTTAGAATTTGGGAATAGCTTCCTAAATGAAAATGGAAGACATCGAAGGATGTAATCCAATCAAAACAATATTTATCCTCGGGATCACAAGTTTAGTTTCGTGCTTCTAATAGCGAAATCGTCGAATGCTAAACATCAAAGATTGAGTCTAAGCTCATCAAAGGTACAATTCAAGTCATAGACAAGAAGGAAAATAAAATTAGAGTTAATTTATCGGTGAAGTCTAAATGCGAAATAATCCACAAATACGGAGTGAACTCAAATCTCATTTCTGCCGTCAGCCCATTGATCAACACGAAAACATTTGGAAAATATTTGGGCTAAGTACTAATGTACTCGGTGGGCATGCATTTTCATAAACATTTCATAAATCCAGAAATCGGTTTATCCAATCATGATAACATAACTTAGAAGGTTTTAAAAAGGAAACCACTTCTAAGCATGCAAAATATTTCATTCGTTTGGGCCCATTGTCACGACTCTTACATTACTCGCTTTGATCCCGGACCTCTAGCCACCGTCGGATCACATGCTCCCATTATTGTCATCGGGGCGTAACCGGACAATCCATGATGTGCCAGAACGTATCCGCATAAGCACCATAATAACATGGCGTACTCGGAACACATCCGGACAAGCACCCTTATAACGCCTCATTACTTGGTTAGTGCCCGATGGAGATCAACCCACGAAACAACTAACGGTGTACACAATTCTCAATTAACGTGTTAGGTTTAAAGAGAATCTCGATCGATACATTTACGAGCCTTAAAGCAGTAGAGCGCACAAAAACATTTTGTTGGATAAACAGTTTGCATTTCATGAAATATCAGAGCATATAACTCAAATATACTTTTGTAAGATAAGCCCACCTTGATAGGACAAAGCCTGAAGAAATCACAATAATATGCGTCTCGGGAAAGCAGGGCTAATCCCCTTGATCGATAAAACCACAAGAAGCACTAATCTTAATAGGTCTCAAAAGCTAGCCTTAAATTCAAGTAAAGGAGGATACTAGCTTATGATTCGTTAAGCTTAGAGTTTTCAAAATATAATTAAATTTGAAAACTAATTTATATCGCTAAGGCACCAACAATACCCTTGCTCGACTTTTCGTTTAAAAACAATTTAATTTCATAATCTTCTTTTGTTAAATACTTTTTATAAAAGTATAATGCAATTAAATTGCATACTAAAGTCATATATATATTAAGGACTCTTGCTTAATATAATACATAATATAATTATCAAATTATGCACTTATCTAGCATAATTTAATTTATTTAAAAATTCTAACTTAATTAATTTCATTAAAAGAAATTAATTACATTAATTAAAGAGGTCTTAATCATAAATTAAAGATAATTTAAACCTGACTTAACCTTATCTTAATCAATCAATTAATTAAACTTAATATTGATTAATTAATTTATTAATTAATTAACTTACCATAATTAAATCATTTAAACTTATATATAAGTTTAAGTTAATTGTTTAATTAATAAGACTTAATATAATTTAATTAATTAAGTCTTAAAGTTAAACTTATTTATTTAATTAATTAAAATCTAAGGATTTAATTAATTAAAGCAAATCCAATTACTAATTAAATTAAAGCCCAAACATTAATAAATCAAAGTCCAATTATTATTTAATTAATTGAGCCCAAAGATTTTAAATTAATTAAGGTCCAACATATTAATTAAAATTGAATCATTGATACATTAATTAACTAAAACCACACTTTAATTAAAATGGGCCCACCCATTTAATTTAATAAAACGACCCAATTATTTAAAATAAGAACAGCCCATCATTTTAATAAATTCACCCATCCCATTTAATAAAAATGGAAGAAGCCCAATACTTAAAATAAAATGGCCCAACTAGCATTTAATCACACAAACCCAACCCATTTAATTTAAACACATGTCCAACCCAATTACCTCAAACCCTAAACCTAAACTCTCATAAAATTTCATTCCGGCTGCCGGCCATCGTCGGCCGTCGTCGGCTAAAAATTCAGCGACCTCCATTATTTTATTTTATTTTCTTTCTCCTCCATCTCACACGCCTCATCTCTCTCTAGCTCATCTTTCCTTTCTCCTTCACTCATCCCCATTCTCCTCTCTCATCGCCATCACGCAGCGTTGGCGGACTCGGCAACCGCGCGCCTAAGCCACCTCCTCTCTTCTCTCGCTGCAACACACACAACCGCATGCGACACGGCCACACGACGTCGCAAACACACGGCGACACACGGTGACACGCCGTCGCAGCTCAAGCCAGCTGCCGACAACGCGTCTTCGCCGGGCGACAGTCACCATCACCGGCGATTCGCCTTCAGCTCCCTCTCCTCTCACCTGTCTCTCCACGCACACACACAGCAGCCCGCACACACACACGTCGTCTCACACACACACGCCGGCGACCACCCCGTTGCCGACGCCGAATTTCGGCATCCACCGCCGCCGACAGCCACCCATCTACACCTCAACACTCATACCCCCTTCCCTTCTCACTGTAACTCAAGCACGCACAACACATATCTATATACGTATACATACTAAAATTAATAGAGGATTTAAAGTTGAACCTTTGTAGATCCTTTCTTGTTGATCTTGGAGGAATGGGTGTGAGTGAATTTCGAAAATGGAGGCTAGGGTTCCAAAATGGAGAAGATGAGTTTATATAGTTAGGGTTTCCGGTGGAAACTTCTCTTTGGGCTTTTTCAATTAAACCCATTAAACAAATTATTCTTACGGGCTCAAAGTCCGATCTTAAAAATTACGAATTAATAATTAAACATTAGCATAAAATTATTAATATAATGATTTATAAATATATATATATACATAAATCATATTCGATTATTATATTATATATAATAATTCTCGAAATCATTTCATAATATTTAATGAAATAAATTCTTTTGTTGGAATTTAAAAATTTTCTTTCATCGGGCACGAATCATCTTATAATTCTAAGTTCGAAAGTCCTTCTAATCTTATTAAGAAAGACGGGATATGACATCCCTACATCCTTATAAAATTTAGCCTCGAAATTCCATACCTTGGTAATCTAAATCGGGATACTTAGTTTTCATCTTTTCCTCAAGTTTCCACGTGGCCTCCTCCGTACTGTGATGATTCCACTTTACTTTGACGAGAACAATTTGTTTGTTGTTCCGTAAAACTTGAACTTTCTATCCAAAATTTGGACATGTATTTCTTCATAACTTAAGTCCCTGGCTAAGACTACTTCATCGTGCTTAATTACATGTTTCGGATCAAACACGTATTTTTCTTAATTGCGAGACATGAAACACATTGTGCACGTCTCAAATGCTTGGTGGCAAAGCCAACCTATAGGCTACAAGGTCTATCCTATCTAGGATCTTGAAAAGTCCTATATAGCGGGGTCGTAACTTTCATATCTTGCCAAAACGTATAACTCCCTTTGAAGGAGAAACCTTAAGAAAAACTCGATCCCCGACATCGAATTCTAAGTCGGATCGGCGTTTGTCGGTGTAAGACTTTTGTCTATCTTGAGCTTCTTTGATTCTTTGTTTAATGTGATCGACTTTCTCGACCATCTAATTGTACTAGGTCGGGACCTAGCAGACTTCCTTTCTCCCACCTCGTCCCAATAAAGGGTGATCTACATTTCGACCATACAATGCCTCATATGGGGCCATCCCAATCGTCGCTGGTAACTATTGTTATAGGCAAATTCCACTAGCGGAGTAAGTCTTCCCAACTTCCACCCTTGTCGAGACTAGAGTTCGTAACATATCTTCTAAAATTTGAATCGTTCTTTACGATTGGCCATCGGTGCGAGGATGAAAAGTCTTTGAAATTCATTGGGTTCCCATGGCTCCTTGCAAACTCTTCCAAAACGCGATGTGAATCTTGAATCTCGATCGGGGCGTAATAGATACAGTACTCCATGAAGGCGTACTATCTCCTTAACGTATAATTTTGCAAGCTTCTCCAAACCAAGCGTCATCCGGATCGGTAGGAAATCGTGACTTTGATAGGCGGTCCACTATGACCCAAATGGCGATATTCCCGAATTGACTTTGGTAGGCTTACCACAAAGTCCATGTTGATATGTTCCCACTTCCATTCACGCACGGTGGGGTTGTAACATCCCATACGGTCTCGGTGCTGACGCTTAACTTGTCGACAAGCCAAACATCGCTCAACAAAAGAGGCTACATCTCTTTTCATTCCCTTCCACCGAACATTTCTTCAAATCTTGGTACATTTTGTACTTCTGGACGCTTGATATATGGAGTATCATGAGCTTCGCTCATGATCTCGTTTGAGTTCTTCCTGTACGGCACACACAATCTTTCACCAAACATCAAAGCATTGTCTTTTGCTTAGTGAATCCTTTTGTTTCGTTCGTTCGCGCGAGACGCATCTTTCGAGAACCAATCTCCTCTTTGTGCATCAATGATCCTTCCTCGAGGTCGGTGTAGGCGTGAGACTAGCTATACAACCGACATCGTCTTTGGAGGATGAACTATTTCTAAACGGCGTGGCGTAAGTCATGAATCGATTCTCTGTTGGGTAATTAAATACCTAGCTTTGCCTTAGTCTTTCGATCGGGGCGCCCGCCACAACGCTCGCTTTTCGGGATGGTAGCGATAGTGCGGTCGTAATCCTTTACTAATTCGAGCCGTCTTCGTTGTCTCGTATTCGGATCCTACGCTCGAAAAGTACTTCAAACTCTTATGATCCGTGAAGATTTCACACGACTCCATAGAGGTGGTGTCTCAGGATCTTCAAAGCATGCACGATTGCGGCTAACTCTAAGTCATGAGTCGGATAATTGACTCATGGGACTTCAATTGACGAGATCGTATGCTATCACCTTCGGTTTTGCATTAGTACACAACCTAGTCCCAACTTTGAGGCATCCGTGTAAACCACGAATCCTTCATTCTCCTTGGGATTGCTAACTTTGGAGCGGTGGTTAGCTTTGTCTTGAGCTCTTGGAAACTCTTTTCACGGTCTTGGTCCAAATGTACTTGGACCCTTTTCTTAGAAGTCGTGTCATTGGTCTAGCCAATTTTGAAAATCCTTCAATGAAAATGCAGTAGTATCCCTTAGCCGAGAAAGCTTCGATCTCATTGGCGTTTGAGGTGTCCTCCATTCTTTCGACGGCTTCTACTTTAGCGGGATCTACTTTGATTCCATCTACGACACGATATGTCCGAGGAACATCACTTCCTTTAACCAAAATTCACACTTCTTTGAATTTGGCGTATAATTTTCGTTTCGCAAAATCTCGAGTACAACACGCAAGTGCTCTTCATGTTGTTCCTCGGTCTTAGAGTAGATAAGAATATCATCGATAAACACTAAGACGAAACTATCGAGATCTTGATGGAATACTCTATTCATCGATCCATAAAAGCAATTTGGGCATTTGTCGACCCAAGCGGCATTCGTGAACTCGTAATGTCCGTAACGTGTTCTAAACGCTGTCTTAGGAATATCATCCTTCTCATTTTGGTGATGGTATCCGGACCTTAGGTCATCTTGGAAAATACTCGACTCCTTTCGGTTGGTCGAACAAGTCGTCTATCACGGGAGAGGATATCTATTCTTAATAGTGAGCTTGTTCAATTCTCTCGTAATCGATACACATCCTTAATGTTCCGTCTTTCTTCTTGTGAATAGGATAGGTGCTCCCATGGCGATACACTAGGTTGTATGAAACCTAGGTCCAACGACTCCTGAATCTGAATCTTTAATTCTTGTAATTCGGGTGGGGCCATCCTATACGGTGCTTTCGATACTGGAGCTGCTCCGGGTTCTAAGTCGATTGTGAATTCTAATTGCCGATCCGGTGGCATACGGCAATTCTTGGAAAAACATCTTCGTACTCTCGAACCAGGAACTTCTCAATTGTCTTCTCCACCTCTGGTTTTGTTGTCAAGCTGACGAGAATTGCATAGCAACCTCCTTTCTTCATAATCTTGGTGGCTTTCATGGCAGATATCACTGGTACTCCTTTTCCCATTCTTATCCCATGAAAATTCGTCCCTTCCTTTCCAAGGGTTTGGAAGGAGATCTTTCTTTCGTTACACAAGATTGTGGCATTGACTTTGGTGAGCCAATCCATTCCTAAGATGATGTCAAATTCTATCATAGAGATGACATATAAGTCGCCCTAAATTCTTCCAGCACCTATGTTCAATTCTAAGTTCGAAACAATATATTCGTGAGACATTCTTTCTCCACGGTGTGCTAATCACTAAAGCTTCACTAGATGGTTCGTGAGTTAAGTCTAAAGCCTTACAAGCAACATGTGAAATGAAAGAGTGTGATGCCCACTGTATCGAACAAAGCTATAACGGTATACGATCACGTTGACCATACATCGAGTTTCGTGCTCGAGCGACTTGCTTACGGGTTTAAGCGTAGGCCCTCGCATTTGGTGGTTGTCCTTGGTTTCCTCACGGGGCGGATTTGCCTTTGTTGATTTCGAGGTTTGGCTGTTGGGGTGCTTTCCATTTTCTTTGGACATGCTAGAGCAAAATGTCCAATTTCTCCATGATTATAACAAGCATTTGCCCTTGAGACATTTGCCTAGGTGGAATTTCGGCATTAAGCAAGGTGTTCGACCCATCATTGGAGGCGGATTTTGATTACGATTCGTGGTTTCTTCCATTTCAAGTTTCCCCATTACCCTCATTCCATTTTCTTTTCCCTTGCCATTGTCTTGAAATGGCGATGCACACCTGTAGAGCTTTCCTTTCTCTCTCGTGAAGTGACTCGATGGTAAGAGCCCCCTTTCGATGTGCGTGCATATGTAAGATCACCTTGACTTGCTAGGGAAATCGCTATCTCGTGGCGTAATCCGTTTACGAACTTCTCGGTAGCGTTTGCATCGGTGTCCACCGATGTGGAGCATACCTTGACAGATTGGTTGAAAGCTGTCATATTCGATGTTATTCCAATTCTACGCTTGATTCGAACTCGTTACGTTTCTTCCGACGGTAGCATCCCGGTATGTACTTCTCATATAATTCGATCTTGAATTCTTCCCGTGAGGTCATCGAGTTCTCTTGGTCGTGGTGCGTCTCACCGACTCCCACGGAGTCGACTTCTTCCACGAGTGGTAGGTGGCGCACTTCACTTTTTCCTTATCTTCACATCGGATATAGTTGAAAATCCGTTCCACGGCTCGTATCCATTTCTCGGCATCCATCGGATCACCTAGTCCATCGAGCGTCGGAGGTTTCTCTGCGGAACTTTTCTTGATTCGTGCGGTCCGGTCTACTTGTGGATTAGGTTCTTGATGAACAAAACCTCTTCCTTGTACACGACCACGTCCCTCGTCCTCGTCCTCGTCCTCGTCCTCGACCCTACCATTCCCTTACGGTGCGTCTCTCATGCCATCTCCTGTTGGTGCGTCTTCCATTACGAAAAGATAACACCTATATGAGAAACTAATCATAACCATAATGGTATAACTCAGTGAATCCTCAATCTTTTCCATGTTACTTCTATGTTCAAGCGCTTCTATGTGAAACCGTGAACTAGTTCTTTCTAAGTTGTTATAGCGAGGCTATCACGACTTACGTTTTCATCTTGATCCTTGAGTACACAAACAGTTCGTGAGAGAACCCATAACTTATTACGATCATTTTAGGACATGAATCCAAAATATCGTCATCAAACATTTTCCTTTTTGTGAAACCTATTGTCATGTAAGTTCCAAAGTCTCATGCATGATCGAAAAGATTTGAAAATCGATTCGACAATCAATTTCATTTAGGTCGTTAAGGGTTGGGTTGTCCCTAACACGACATTTAACGTAGCTATCTCGAGTCTGATGACTCACAAAACAATGTGAAAGCAATTAGACAATTCACAAATCATCACATGAAAATAACTTGTAATCCACATGGAAACATTCATCAATGGCGTACATACTTTCATAATCTCACTTTGAAACATTTAAATCATACCTTTATTGATCGGTTAGGCGTGACGGTGGTGAGAGTCACCGAGATTACAAGAAATCTAGAGGTACTATTCTAGACTCGACATGAAAAGATTTTGGATGGTCGAGACACGAAAGAAAACTTATGCTCGATACCACTCTGTCACTTCGTTTCCTTGAATATAAGCGGGCTCGTAAATCGGTATGACGAATAAAAATAATAGAAAATGTGAAGTAAATGAGTTGACTCGAATGATCGAGACAATAAACCCTTAGAATTTGGGAATAGCTTCCTAAATGAAAATGGAAGACATCGAAGGATGTAATCGATCAAACAATATTTATCCTCGGGATCACAAGTTTAGTTTCGTGCTTCTAATAGCGAAATGCGTCGAATGCTAAACATCAAAGATTCGAGTCTAAGCTCATCAAAGGTACAATTCAAGTCATAGACAAGAAGGAAAATAAAATTAGAGTTAATTTATCGGTGGAAGTCTAAATGCGTAAATAATCCGTCAAAATACGGAGTGAACTCAAATCTCGGCTGCCGTCCCCATTGATCAACCGAAAACATTTGGAAAATATTTGGGCTAAGTACTAATGTACTCGGTGGGCATGCATTTTCATAAACATTTCATAAATCGTAAAATCGGTTTATCCGATCATGATAACATAACTTAGAAGGTTTTAAAAGGAAACCACTTCAAGCATGCAAAAATATTTCATTCGTTTGGGCCCATTGTCACGACTCTTACATTACTCGCTTTGATCCCGGACCTCTAGCCACCGTCGGATCACATGCTCCCATTATTGTCATCGGGGCGTAACGGGACAATCCATGATGTGCCGGGCGTATCGCACAAGCACCATAATAACATGGCGTACTCGGAACACATCCGGACAAGCACCCTTATAACGCCTCATTACTTGGTTAGTGCCGATGGAGATCAACCCGCGAAACAACTAACGGTGTACACAATTCTCAATTAACGTGTTAGGTTTAAAGAGAATCTCGATCGATACATTTACGAGCCTTAAGCAGTAGGCGCACAAAAACATTTTGTTGGATAAGCAGTTTGCATTTCATGAAATATCGAGCATATAACTCGAATATACTTTTGTAAGATAAGCCCACCCGATAGGACAAAGCACGAAGAAATCACGATAATATGCGTCTCGGGAAAGCGGCTAATCCCTTGATCGATAAAACCTACAAGAAGCACTAATCTTAATAGGTCTCAAAAGCTAGCCTTAAATTCAAGTAAAGGAGGATACTAGCTTATGATTCGTTAAGCAGAGTTTTCAAAATATAATTAAATTTGAAAACTAATTTATATCGACTAAGGCACCAACAATACCCTTGCTCGACTTTTCGTTTTAAAACAATTTAATTTCATAATCTTCTTTTGTTAAATACTTTTACAAAAGTATAATGCAATTAAATTGCATACTAAAGTCATATATATATTAAGGACTCTTGCTTAATATAATACATAATATAATTATCAAATTATGCACTTATCTAGCATAATTTAATTTATTTAAAATTCTAACTTAATTAATTTCATTAAAAGAAATTAATTACATTAATTAAAGAGGTCTTAATCATAAATTAAAGATAATTTAAACTCGACTTAACCTTATCTTAATCAATCAATTAATTAAACTTAATATTGATTAATTAATTTATTAATTAATTAACTTACCATAATTAAATCATTTAAACTTATATATAAGTTTAAGTTAATTGTTTAATTAATAAGACTTAATATAATTTAATTAATTAAGTCTTAAAGTTAAACTTATTTATTTAATTAATTAAAATCTAAGGTTTAATTAATTAAAGCAAATCAATTACTAATTAAATTAAAGCCCAAACATTAATAAATCAAAGTCCAATTATTATTTAATTAATTGAGCCCAAAGATTTTAAATTAATTAAGGTCCAACATATTAATTAAAATTGAATCACCAATACATTAATTAACTAAAACCCACACTTTAATTAAAATGGGCTGACCCATTTAATTTAATAAAACAGCCCAATTATTTAAAATAAGAACAGCCCATCATTTTAATAAATTCATTACGTCCCATTTAATAAAAATGGAAGAAGCAATACTTAAAATAAAATGGCCCAACTAGCATTTAATCACACAAACCCAGTACGTTTAATTTAAACACATGTCCAACCCAATTACCCTCAAACCCTAAACCTAAACTCTCATAAAATTTCCGTAGCTTTCAGGCCATTGTCAGCGTCGTCGCGGCGTGAAAAGTCAGCGACCTCCATTATTTTATTTTATTTTTCTTTTCTCTCCATCTCACACGTCTATCTCTCTCTATTCATCTTTCCTTTTCTCCTTCACTCATCCCCATTCTCCTCTCCTTACCGCCACCGCTGCAGTGGCCGGACTCCGGCAACCGCCGCGCCTAAGCCACCTCCCTCCTTCTCACTCGCTGCAACACACACAACCGCATGCGCACGGCGTCACACGGCGTCGCAAACCTGCAGCGACACACACGGTGACACGCGTCGCGGCTCAACCCGCCTGCCGACAAGCGTCTTCGCCGTGGCGGTCACCATCACCGCGATTCGCCTTGACTCCTCTCTCTCACTGTCTCTCCACGCACACACACAAGCAGCCCGCACACACACACGTCGTCTCACACACACTGCATGGCGACCACCCGTTCGACGCCTTGATTCGGCATCCACCGCCGTGACCACCCATCTACACCTCAACACTCTTACCCCCCTTCCCTTCTCATCAGAACTCAAGCACGACAACACATATCTATATCATTATACATACTAAAATTAATAGAGGATTTAAAGTTGAACCTTTGTAGATCCTTTCTTGTTGATGCTTGGAGGAATGGGAGTGTGGTGAATTTCGAAAATGGAGGCTAGGGTTCCAAAATGGGAGAAGATGAGTTTATATAGTTAGGGTTTCGGTGGGCTTCTTTTTGGGCTTTTCAATTAAACCCATTAAACAAATTATTCTTACGAGGCTCAAAGTCCGATCTTAAAATTACAATTAATAATTAAACATTAGCATAAAATTATTAATATAATGATTTATAAATATATATATATATACATAAATCATATTCGATTATTATATTATATATAATAATTCTCGAAATCATTTCATAATATTTAATGAAATAAATTCTTTTGTTGGAATTTAAAAATTTTCTTTCATCGGGCACGAATCATCTTATAATTCTAAGTTCGAAAGTCCTTCTAATCTTATTAAGAAAGACGGGATATGACACAATCCGTCTTGGCTCGCGTGGCTTGGCTCGCGAGTTATGGTCGCGATAGAAAGTCGTGAAACAATACTGCTACCGCGCGTCCTTCTTTACTTCGTGAGTTTGGCTCGCGACCTTTTGTCGTGAGCACATGTCACGAGGTTTCTCTTTCTCTTCCTCGCGTGTTAGCATCGCGTGTGTTCGTCGCGAGAATAAGTTGCGAAGCGTCGTGAGCCAGAATTCCTCTTTATCGTGATATACCTTTTTGATATCAAAACCTGTGCTATACTAACACGAAATACACAAGGCATAATATCTTTCAAAGAAAATATAAACATATCAAATGGTAGCTCAAATGATCACTTATCAATTATAAACAAGACAAATATGGCTTTATAAATTAGGTAAAAATGAGGTTTATCAGACACGTGCAGTAGAGTATCTGTAGGAGATCCTGACATGACAGAAGACATTTTCAGAAGTTGCAGAGCTACAACGTACAATGATGCAGACACTGATAGCGACGTACGATGATTCTCAACGGAAAGAATTCAAATGATAAAATAGAAGGATTTGAATGGTGGTCCCTCCAAATGCTCTATTCTTACTCCTCTATATATATAAATACAGGTAAAATCCAACATTTGAAGGTTACCGAAACGCTACCCAATTGAATTGTCAAAAGTATTCAAGCTCAAAGATTAATTCTATCAAACAGTGATTTCAAAGAAAGAAGTTCATAGTGCTATAAGCAAATCTCAAGAGCTTACACATTCTTATCAGCTCGATATTTCAGTATACACTTCCTTAAGTCAGAATATCCATCTTTTATATCTTAAACCTAGTCATACTGAGTTTAACTCATGTGTCAACTTACAATATTAGTTGGAAACCCATCTACAAAACCCTCAAAAGTTTGTGTAGAAGTTTGGGTAAGTAAACAATGAAGTGTCTATTACTAAAAGCTTGGTTATCTAACACCACAAGCTAGAGGTTTAGGTCAACTGCACTCGTAAGCAGTCAAATGTTTCCTAGCACCCGCAAGCATAGGAGGAATGCCAAGTGAGGCGGGATACTGTAAGATTAACTCAGTATCTAGGTTTATATCTTGTACCCGTAAACAAGACAAAATCTCAAATTAATAGATTAACTGAGCAATCAATCCGTGTACGTATGAGCTGATCTCTCTGAACCACGTAAAACTCAACGTTATTTACTTTCAGTATCACTATTTAAATTGCATGTTATTGAACTGTCATCACCAGCACACATCAGCGCAACATAGTTTTGAAACCCTCTATCAGTATCAGTTTGATATTGAAAATATATATGACTGAAAAATGACTAAACAATATTTGAATAAGTGTTTGAACGGCCAAGCTTTAAGTAAGACAAACATGAAGAACCATCATATTTCGCAGGCACATTAGTTATCATTCCAACCGATTTGCTGCCTCAACAATAAGTGGGTTTGCTAACTAATACTCCCTCCGTCCCACCTAAAGTGTCCCATTTCTTTTGGGCACGGGTAATTTATAAAGTAGTTAAAGTGTTAAAAAGTGGATAAGACCCACACTTTTTGAAGGGATAATTATTTCCTAAAATGGAATGAGACATTTGTAATGGGACAACCCAAAAAGGAAAGTTGGACATTTGAAATGGGACAGAGGGAGTATCACTCAGTACAAGACGTCCCTTATCTCGAAGCGATCATTATATCGACATCGATCTTTGGTTGTCGATTCTGACCAATTCTGCTTGTAGCCAGTCAATCTTGTTAAAAGAAAAGATTTTAAAATTTACCCGATTGCTATATTCCTCCCCTCCTCTGAGTCCTCTCCATACATCAATACATATCCAACAGAATCCATCAAATATTGTTCTTGCTTTATAATTTTGACTTTACTTTCGTTAATAATAAAGTCTTTACGGTGGAATGGAATATTGTTGGGGCCTTAGGTTATTGGAAAAGGCGTTTTATAAAAAAAACAAAAAAGGAGTCCAAAGAAAGGTTTTGAATTTATTTATTAGCATTATTTATCAACTCAAATAAATAACAATTAATGCTAAATACGTAAATATATAAATGAAAATACAAATTGTTAAATAATTAAAACAACAATTTCAAGATCTATTAATGCAACGATCATTAAATCAAGATTTCGAGAAGCTCTCAATTATTTAACGAAAGACAGATCTAGATGTCAAACGAAATAATGTTGTGAAATCGGTCAATAATGGAAAATGTGCCCGATTTGTAAGAATAAAAATAGAGACCCAATTTTGATAGCGATTGTTTTCTTTTCTTTTCTTCCATTTTTGTTAAGGGATAGCCAAATTTTGTAAACTATTTTAGCCTTTGTAGTGGTGTTTGGAAGTCTATCTTTCTTTTTATGGCTTCTTAACATTATACATAATTATTTTGCAAGTTTAATGTAATATAATTTCTCCTAAAAAATAAAAAATAAAGAAAAGAGAGCCAAGGATAGATATTCTCTAGAGAACAACCTTAACTAATTAAAAGATTGCCGGACGAATTTTCTGGTTATACTATTATTTTAGATCACTGGATTCATGGCACGTCACAACTTAATAAAATACACCAAATTGCTGCAAACCATTGAATTCGTATAAGAAATTAAATATTCCATTTTTCATTCTATGCAGGGAAATAAATTCAATTCTTTTTTTTTTTTGAATTTAGTATTAACTTTAATACAAGTCCAAGAACATGAAAAAGGAAAGCCAATAAATTTTAAAATAAATCCCAAAAGATTGAAAAGTATACCCTAAAAGTTAAATATAAGCCCAAGAAAAGAGAAAGCAACCGAATAAATTCTTAAAAAAGCCAAAAGGTTAGAAAAGTGAACCCAAAAATAATATATAAAATGTAAAACCTTACAAAAATACAAATTGAAAAGTAACAAAAGAAAGTTTAGAACACCTAGGAAATAACTTACAAGATTGAATAATACAAGACACATAATACTTGTCAAATTAAGGAAATTAGGCTACTAGGTGTATACTCCATAGATTAATTAGGGATATTTCTAGTTTTATCAATGGTTAATCAAACCGTTGAATTCATGAAATCATTTATTAAGTCATTCTTGTTAGGCTTAAAAAATATGACTTAGTCATGTGGCTTAGATTTTATTAATTACATTGAGAATATATATATATTTTCGTATTACAAAAATTAAAGGACGGTCAGAAATTAATAAAAACTTGAAATCGACTTATGACAGCACTATCAACTAATTCATCATCATTGAATTCTCCATATTAAATGAAAATCAAACATATTAATTTATGTTTGGGTCATCCCTTCTAACAAGACCGGTCACCTTCTTACTTCAGGGTTATTTACATTCTACGGCCTATTTGAGTTAGAACGGTAAAAGTGATATTCTTTCGGGGTTTTTTAAGTATTCTCTGTTTTCAAATTATACAAACTAAAAAAGGAAGTAAATTTATATTTATAACCTTATTAATTATCATGATAAATACAACAAGGAGTTAAATAGCTACAACAACAAGGAGGTGGCTAAGCTTGTGTGGGCGAAGAGTACTCATACATTGGCTAGAAAGAGAGATTGAAGGAAGCCGCACCTGGAGCTCCTTGTTGTAGCTAGGCAGTTAGGACTCATTTAGCATACAGCGAGCGAGCAGCAAGCACCTACCTACTCCTAACAAAATAAAAAGCAGCAAGCAGAACTTTCAGAAGCGAGCCCCCACAATACATCATATAACTAATGATCAAAATTCAAGAGTATTAAATAAGACTAAATAGAATATATCAGAATTTACTCTCAAACTGTGAATGAGAACACTTGTTAAAAAACAAAAAAAAATGCTAATAGAAATACTTAAAAAAGAACGGAGTGAATATAATTTAAAATTATTCTACAGAAACTCTAAACTTTTTAAAAAGTTGCAAAAAGGCTCGGACAAAATTTTTAGGATCGAAAATATTAAGTTGGATTGTTGGGGTCGGGGTCGGAGTCCTACGTGGATATTGAGCCGTATTTTGTGAAATTATGTAAAAATACTAATTACACTTTGTGACTCGATCTTTGGACAAAATAACAAAAATGGCCTAACCTTTGAGCTTAGGTCCTTCGGTAATTTCATTTCTCTGTCCAACGACGTATTGTCCGTCAATATTTTTTTAATATTTTACTTATATACCTATCAAGTTTCGATAAATTTACAAGTACCTCAACATGTTAATAATTTTCCTAACTCTGAAGCAGTCAACAATAGTCCCGAATATCTAAATTACCCAACCAACATGTCAATAATTCATTCCTAATCCAAAAGCAGTTAACAATAGTCCCAAAATATCCAAATCGCCAACAAATATAATATAAACATCATCATATACACATAGTCCGAAAGTATCTAAGACGTGTATCAATCAGAGCTAAGGGCGGGGTACTGCGTCCTCCTGTGAACGAGTCATCGACATGACGGTGACTGAACATCTGTTTAAGGGGCTCAACATCGCATTGCAGTTGGAATCTCTCATCGAACTCTGATTGCAGCAGTTGCTACATCACATCAATACGCTCATTACTTTGTTGATGTGTCTGAGAGTCCGCTGCAGTACTCATACTCGATTGTCCGATGGCTAAGCTTCGTGCTAGAGATAAAAATGAGAAGAGAGAGAGAGAGAGACGAGCTCATAGCATGACGGTGACAACAGGATGGGCGGACAACGGTGAGGTGGCCAGAGGAGGCGGTAGGGAAATCTGATTTTAACCATCTCCCGAGGATCTATCTTGGATGTTTAATTCACCATACATTGATTATATATCTAGCATGCACCTATATAATTAATTGCAACACGTAGGAGTTTTCGTGTTTACAGCGTGAATCTGTCGGGAAAGAGTAGATCAAGACTCGTGCTTTGATCTTCCTGATCAGTATTCCGATTGCCTAAACTCCAATGCCGAGTGAGGACAATCTATGGAAAGCGCTATAGAAAATCGTCTTCTTCCTTTTCTCAAAGTTTTCGAAAATCTCACTATTTTGGAATAACAATTCTCGAAAATATTAGCTAAGAATTAACCTTGATTTTCTATCTCACCTTATATTTATAATGCATCCCTAAATCCTATCTAGATAGGATTTATGCATATCTAATAAATATAATCATATCACTTAAGATAGAGAGGATCAAGTTAGAGTCGGAAGGACTCTACTAGGAAGTGGACAATTTTCACTAAGCTCAGGGCGCGGATGGACCACCGAGGGATCAAATCTGAGGAATAAAGATGGGCCTCAAATAAATTAATTATCTTATATTGATTGTAACATAAATTAATTCATAAACATTTATTCATGCCACTAGAGAATAAATCTTGACTTACCCCATTATTTCGAGTTGAGTCGGGCCATAATTAGACTTTGAATCCCAGTATTTAAGATATCGACGTCCATTAATTATTTACTGACATTACATTTGCTTAAAATAATTAATTACTTTAATTCATAAGTAGTATCATTGACCTTATTATTGTACTTGAGATAACTCGACTGCGGGGTTTAGTACAATAAACCTTTGAGCTCTCATGAGGGGCGTCATCATCCTAGCGGATACGGTGACTCGACCACGGATAACTAGCATGACATCTGACACTTGCCACCACCCAAGATCACGGAGAATATTGGGTTAGAACATATAACCCTCAACCATAACAAGTCAGTGATGGTCAAGAACTCATACTGCACCTAATACCTTATCGAGGTTTAGATCAGCGTAAAGTCATCGAGATCTAGGTTCTTCACACGGTCAGGATAGAAGAACTCATCTCGCGTGATCCATCAATACGTCGAGGCGTATCAAGCAGAACAAGCAACCAAGTTAAGTCACTTTTATCTATACCGCTTTATCCGACAACTCGTCTTCAAGTTGTCTTACCGTGATACTTTTATTGTTGGTTGTATCTTTGAGCGGTATGGTTGAGCTTGTATACAATGTTTCCTGTTACCACTATTACAATCTCCTATCCGAATTGAATACTTGATTGCATATATCGTGTCCCCTTATCTCATATATAAGTGAGATCATACGATGATGTAGAAGATCACATAAGTCCGTATGATTGGTCGAGCTTAATGAGATATAGAAAGTTTCTGGTGAGACAACTTGAGGACGAGTTGTCGGTATAATTGCGGTATAGATAGAAGTGACTTGACTTGGTTGCTTGTACATCTTGATGCGCCTCGACGTATTGAAGGATCACGGTGAGATGAGTTCTTACATCCGACCGTCGTGAAGAACCGAGATCTCGGTGACTTACGATGATCTAAACCTCGATAAGGTATTAGGTGAGTATGAGTTGCCGACCATCACTTTGACTTGTTATGGGTGAGGTTATATGTTCTAACCCAATATTCTCCGTGATCTTGGGTGGTGGCGGTGTTGTATGTCATGCTAGTTATCGTGACGAGTCACCGTATCCGCTAGGATGATGACGTCCCAAGGAGCTCAAAGGTTTATGATGTACTAAACCCCGCGGTTGAGTTAGCTCAATGCAATAAGGTTGAGTGTGCTTAGGAATTAAAGATATTAATTATTTTTAGCAATGGAATGCTCTAAATAATTAATGGACGCGATATCTTAAATACGGGATTCAGAATGTCTAAGTGCAGGCCGACTCACCTTCGGCAATAAAGGGGTGAGTTAGCATTTATTCTCTAGTAGCATGAATAAATGTTTATAAATTAATTTATGTTGCAGGCATAAGATAATTAATTTATTTGAGGCCCGTCTTTATTCCTTGCATTTGATCACTGGTGCCCCATCTGGGCCTGTAGCTTAGTGTGAAAATCGGCCCCCTCTCTATGGTAAGATTTGATCCTCTTTATCCATAAGGATATTATTATATTTATGGGATATGCATGGATCCTTTCCTAATGAGATTATGGTAATGCGTTATAAATATAAGGTAAGAGATAAGATCAAAGCTAATCCTCGTTTTAACCTAGCATATTTTCGTGTATTTCCATGAGAGCTTGGGAGAGATTCTAGAAAATCGTGAGAGAGAGAGAGTGATTTTGTGGCATTCTCCATAGATCGTCCTCACCGACATTGAGTTTGAGAAACGGGATACGGCCCGGAAGATTAAAGCGCGAGGCTCGACCGTTCATCCGTTCATCCCCGAAAGCAGTTCAAAGGTAAACACGAAAACCCCTACGTGTTGCAATTAATTATATAGGCGCATGCTAGGAATATAATCAATGTATGGTGAATTAAACATCAAGATAGATCATCGGGAGGGTTAAATAATTTCCTACAATTGGTATCGAGCACGGGATCGGAATCTTGGCTCTGTTGGATTAATTCACGTTTGATTATAACGTCGTAATTAATTAATTGTTGAATCATGCGTTCATCGTGGCTCGGTTTTATTTTTGTCGAATTTTGTTTTCACCACGAGAAAATCCGTGGTTAGATTAGATTTTTCCTGTAAATCTTATACGTAAAAAGAAACGAGCAAGCACGAAGAGCGAGGCACAAAGACACGTCGGGAGAAACGGACGCGACGGGCGCGAGCATGTTGTTCGGCGCCATGCGCGCATTTCGGCGGCATCGGCGGACAAGGCGGTTCTTTGGGCGCATGGCTCGCGGCCGGGCGGTGCGGACAAAGCGGTTCTTTGGGCGCATGGCTCGGGCCTCGGCACCGCTTCGGCGCCGCGGCGCTCGGTGAACCTCGGCGAGCCATGGGCGACGCGATGAGGCACGCAAGTTTATCGTGTGGGAGCCTCGGCAACGCTCGGTAGATGGTGCACGGAAACCTCAATGAGGTCTCGGCGGCCGGGCGGCGTGGGGTCTTGCGATTCCGCACGGATGCCCCGATGGCGCTCGGCGGATTCCTCGGCAGCGCCGGGCGATCTCGGTAGGTCGTCCTCGGCAGCGCTCGGCGACCTCGGCAGGTCATCCTCGGTAGCCTCGGTAGCAACAGGCGATGCAGCTCGACACGCCTCGGCGAGTCGAGCTCGGCAACGCTCGGCGACCTCGGTAGGCGGTGCGGCGACCTCGGCGGTCGTCCTCGGCGGCTCGGCGGTTGCAGCGCAGCGCAGCACTCGGCGGTCGGCTCGGCATTTCGGCATCGGTGAGGCGGCGGGCGCGGCTCGGCGAGCGAGGCGATGCGGGCGCAGGCCGCGCTGTGGATGCCTTAGCACCGCTCGGCGCGGCGTCGCGCGCATCCCGCGGACTTGAAGCGCACGCGAACCACAACGAGGTGGCGGCGCGGGGGTTCGGTAGCGCATGCATGGCCTAAGCTCAGCGTGACCCAGCCATTTCGGCCCAAACCCTGCCCAAACCCGTTTTCCCGAATCCGGTTTGACGGTCGGTCCGTGCCCGTCTGTGAGCCCGTTTTGACTTAATGAAGATCATGCTTTGCAATTCTATGTAATAGATTAGGCGAAAGTGCGAGTTCCACAGTGGGCCACGATGAACGTTTTATTTTATTTTATCGTTCATTGCATGTCGTGGATATTTAAATTATCTTGATGAGCATGCTATGTATGTTTATATTACGTGAACAAACATTTTATATGTTTTCGTGATTGGATCTTGATAGTAAGCATGTTGGGTTTATCGCGTTTTTCAAGCATATTTTAGAATTACTGCGAGCATGTTTACATGTTGAGTTCTATAGAAAAGCATGCTAGGATTACGTGATGCATGGATAAACCTTTTGAATCAAAAGACTAAGCAAGCAACCCGACATATTAATTTTCAAATTAAAATGTCAAGACCTCCACTTTTGATCTCTAAACAAAGTGAGACGCCTTTGTGAGTGGCGATCCACGCGCGTGGCTTGCTTGCCTTTGTTTATCATAAGTTTGTTAGATGAGATTTCTAAATAAAACCTTTTAAATCTATTGAAAGTGGGAGTTTCATGTGTAGCGTCCACACGTGGCTTGCATGTGCGATTTTCATAAGTTCTCTAGAGATAGTTTTAAAGGAGATAACAAAAGAATTTGAATTGGAGCGGTATGGTCCGAGTGGTATGCGATTCTAAAATTCATTTCTGCTTTGTTAAAATTGTGGTCATTGCTTGAACATCACCTCGAGTACAACTTACCGTGAAGTCCATTCTTGCGATAGTGATGTGGTCAGTAAGGTCCAATCATTAATTTCATTTGTCATAAGGATAAGTTGACATGGATTGAAATTAAGCGACTAAAGGTATATTTTAGTGCAGTGGGGGTTCGTGTATGGCGATCCACACGCGTGGCTTGCGTGTGGGATTCCTTGGGCGATTGGAGGTTTCGATCAATATTGTTTTATCAAAAGGTTACAATATTGTTATTACAATTATGTGCGATAGTATGATTATGTGTTTACATTGTCTTTTCATATATGTCTCTTACAGATTATCAATATGCTCGCACAAAATCCTTATGCGGTCCAAATTTTATCGGTGGAAGCGAAACATGGAATATGTTCTTATCATTTGAAGAACACATGTTTGTTCTCACTACTCTAAACCCGATGCCTTCTACGATCGACTAATGAGCGGCGAGTCGGCGGACTTTGGCATAAGTCGAACAATATGGCCAAATGCTATATGATGACTACAATGTCCAAAGGCTTGTAGCTGCGACATCGATCGATGGTGAGCGACGAAATATGGTCGAGTCTCGAGGTAAGTTTGGGCGATCGGATGGGACGATCGACTTCCACAATGAGAGAAATCTTGGCGTGTAAGATGGAAGAAGGAAGTTCGGTCCATGAACATGTCTCCCATGACTCGTCTCATGGATAGTCTTGATCGGTTGGGAGGAGGTATTGGCGGTAGCGAGGTCGATATCATCCTCAACACCGCGCCAAGTCTTTGAGAACTTTCGGCGTGAATGCGATCATGAGCAAGACCGAGTATACACTTAGTCGGTTGCTTAATGATCTCGTGGCGCGGAAGGAGTCATGGGTAAAGAGCACATGCTCTTGCTAGCACATCTAGGGCCCCAAATTTTCCGTTGAAAAATGGAAAAGAAAGGGGCACCAAAGGTGGTAGAAGCGAGGAAATAGTGGGAGTAATGGGAACAAAAACATCATGCCACGAGGCTTAAAAAGCGAGGAGGAAGGCGAGTGCTTCAGTGCGGCAAGGCGGGCATTGGAAGGCTAAGTGCCCCAAGCTCAAGGCTCAAGTACGCCATTTGCTTTTAATGTGAAACATGTTTGGCGACTTGTTCTACCCGTTCTTGGGTAGTGACACGATGCGATGATCATGTTTGTTACACCTGCGAGGGTTCACAGTGGACAAGGAGGTGGTGATGGCGAGATAACGATCTCCATGGGCAGCGCGAAAGTCGAGGCCGTTGCGGTCGGAGATGTTACTTTATGTTTTGAGAGCAGTTTAGTTTTAAAGACATTTTATATGTCTTTGGATTTTGGTGAACCTTGTTTACATTTGAAATTGTTTATTCATGGATATTACATTATTTTTGATAGTGGTGTTTCTATCATAAGAAATAGCGAAGTTATACGTGTTGGCACTTTATATAATTAAGCTTTATACTATTTACGCAAAACATAATACCTATAACTATGTTGCATCTATGTCGAACCTTAAAAAGAAAGTTTTCTTGCAGATGACACCACATTTCTCGGCATCTTAGATTAGGTCACGTTAATCTAAATAGGATCCAAAGGCGGCTAGGAATGGGCGTTGGGTGATCTCACGGTTACTCCGTTCCCGATCTGCGAATCCTGTATAGAAGGAAAGATGTCGACCGGACCCTTCAAAGCGAAGGGTTATAGAGCCGAAGAAGTGTTGGAGCTAGTCCATTCGACAGTGTGACCGATGTCCACACAAGCTCGTGGAGAATGCAGTATTTTATCACTTTCATTGGCGATTACTCAGTGCGGATACATATACCTCTTGCACCACAAGTCCGAGATGCTTTGAGAAATTCGAAGAGTTTAAGGCGGAAGTGGAGGCGAAGCTTGGTAAGAGTGTCAGTCAACTGCGGTGCGATCGCGGTGGCGAATACCTCGATGTGAGTTTATGGACTATCTAGTGAAGTGTGGGATTACCTCCCGGTAGCTTTACAAGGCACACCACGGCAAAATGGTGTGTCGAGGCGAAAAATAGGACTCTTTTGGAAATGGTTAGATCGATGATGAGTTATGCGGCATTGCCTATTTCATTGCGGGGTATGCCTTATAAGCGGCATACTTGCTGAATCTAGTACCATCAAGTCGATCGAAAAGACCCTTCGAGTTGTGGTTTGGGCGTGACTAGTTTAAACCACATAAGGATATGGGCGATCCGGCACATGTCTTTGAACAAGAGGCGACAAGTTGGGCTAGATCCGATGCAAGGCTGTTTATTGGCTATCCTGAGAGGAATGAAAGGTGGTTTATTCTATAGTCTAAGATTAGAAGGTCATTATTAGCACTAATGCCGATTCTTAGAAGAGGATTATATAACAAACCACAAATCGAAAGTTGAAATCATTCTTGAGAATTAGAAGATGATCGTATTCCACCACCGATTAGGCCAAAGGTGCGTGATGTCGTGTCTAGTGGGAGGGATGGACACGGATACTTCAAGAAATTGAAGTGGGTGAGTTCACTTGGAGATACCGACCGTCTGAGTGGTACCTACCGGCCAAGTTGTGCGAGATGAGAACCACAAGTTCTTTGCTTCGTTGCCATTGTGCATGTGGCGCCTCGTCGTAGTGGGAGGTTGTTCGTCAACCCGGCGATTTATGTTCGTGGGTGAATCTTGAATTTAGTCGAGGAAGCGGCGGGGCAATAATCGACCCATGGACATCTGTGGCGTCTGAACATTGATGCAAGATCATGGCACGCGCTATGGACTTAGAAATTGAGTCCATAATGACTATGGATGTATCGAAAGACACCTCTACCGGATGGCAAGGAAGCCATAGGTAGTAAGTGGGTATCAAGAGGAAGAGATTCGAGATGGAGGTTTGGCTTTTAAAGCCGAACTTGTGGCGAAAGGGTACACTCAGTTGAGGGCATCGATTTCGATGAGACCTTTTCGCTGTAGCAATGCTCAAGTCCATCGAATTCTTACGGCCATAGACCCCTTGAACCTAGAGGTTTGGCAAATGGATGTAATCGCTTTTCTAAGCGGTTACCTTGGGGAAGGTAGAACATCTATATGCTGACAGAAGGTTATGTGGTGAAGGGTGAAGAGCATCTAGTATGGAAGCTTAAGAAGTCCATTTATGGGCTTTAGCAAGCCTCACGATCCTGGAACTTACGCTTTGGCGAGTGGTAAAGTCTATGGATTTACCAGGTTGCCTAGCGAGAGTTGTGTGTATCGTTTAGATGTCAGCAGTGATGTGGTATTTCTTGCACTTTATGTAGATGACATTCTTCTAGTTGGCAACAATGTGAAGTTGTTATCGGGGCGTAAAGAGTTGGTTATACGATCGGTTTGAAATGAAAGACTTAGGAGATGCAGCGTACATTCTTGGGATCGAGGTTTACGAGATCGCGAGAGGAAAATATTGAGCTTATCTCGGGCGTCTTACATTGATCTTTGTGATTACTCGTTTAGTATGCGAACCGCCGAAAGGATTGCTACCTTTCCGACATGGCGTTCCTTTATCTAAGGAAGCGATCACTATGACCGCAAAGGAGATAGAGAAATGAGGCGATTCTTTATCTTCCGGTAGGAAGTCTCATGTCTGTGATCTATATACGAGACCGATATACGCTATCACGGTGGCATAGTAGCTAGATATCGATCTAACCTGGACAAGCTCATTGGATGCGATAAAGCATATACTCGAAGTACACGAAAAGGACTCGAGATTATAAGTTTGGTTTACCATGCAGATAGTCTAATGCCTTTGGGTTATCTGACTTCGGTTCCAAAGTGACCGTGATGAGAAAAATCTACCTCGGTATGTGTTTACCTTGGGAGGTGGGCCGTATCTGGCGGAGTGCAAAGCGGCGATGCATTGCGGACTCTACCATGGGCCGAATATATATCCGCTTGAGGGCGCTAAGGAGGGTTGTATGGTTCGAGAACTACCTCGTGGATCTAGGTGTGATACGGTTTGCCCAAGAGTATCATAGTTCTTGTGATAACTTTCAGTGCGATGGCAAGCTTCGAAGGAACCACGGACCCACAGGCGACCAAACACATAGAGAGAAAGTACCATGTCATACGAGAAATCGTTAGGCGAGGGGCGTGCTTATTGAAAAGATTGATCTGACGGATAACCTAGTGGATCCATTCATAAAGAGCACTGCCAAAAAGTCTCTGAAGTGCGTTCGAGGACTTGGATTACGACGATGACACCACTTAAAGGAAACTTTTGTATAAGTGGGAGAAGCAAAGTGATGGTTTTTATTGTAATAGCTAGTAGAGAGACACATTGTATACTAAAGTTTGCTTTAGTATAAGTGGGAGATTGTTGGTTGTATCTTTGAAAGCGGTATGGTTGAGCTTGTATACAATGTTTCTGTTACCACTATTACAATCTCTATCTGAATTGAATACTTGATTGCATATATCATGTCCCTTATCTCGTATATAAGTTAGATCATACGGTGTGTGAAGATCACGTAAGTGCGTATGATTGGTCGAAGCAATGAGATATAGAAAGTTTCATGGTGAGACAACTTGAGGACGAGTTGTCGGTATAAGCTGCGGTATAGATAAGAAGTGACTTGACTTGGTTACTTGTCTATCTTTGATGCGTCTCGGCGTATTGAAGGATCACGATGAGATGAGTTCTTACTGTCGACCGTCGTGAAGAACCAAGATCTCGGTGACTTACGATGATCTAAACCTCGATAAGGTATTAGGTGAGTATGAGTTCTTGACCATCACTTTGACTTGTTATGGGTGAGGGTTATATGTTCTAATTGATATTCTCCGCGTCTTGGGTGGTGGCGGTGCTTGTATGTCATGCTAGTTATACAGTCGAGTCACCGTATCCGTTTAGGATGATGGCGTCCCTTAAGGAGCTCAAAGGTTTATTATGCGAAACCCTGCAGGTTGAGTTAGCTCGAAATACAATAATAAGGTTGAGTGGTACTACTTAAGGAATTAAAGATATTAATTATTTTAAGCGATGAATGCTCTAAATAATTAATGGACGCGCGATATCTTAAATACGGGATTCGTAATATCTAAGTGCAAGCAGAGCTCACCTTGAGCAATAAAGGGGTAAGTCGACATTTATTCTCTAGTGGCATGAATAAATGTTTATAAATTAATTTATATTAAAATTTGAACATAAGATAATTAATTTATTTGAGGCCCATCTTTATTCCTTGCATTTGATCCCTGGGCTGGCCTATCCAGGCCCGTAGCTTAGTGTGAAAATCGGCGCCCCCTACTCTCTATGGTAAGGATTTGATCCTCTTTATCCATAAGGATATTATTATATTTATGGGATATGCATGGATCCTTTCCTAATGGGATTATGGTAATGCATTATAAATATAAGGTAAGAGATAAGATCAAAGCTAATCCTCATTTTTAACCTAGCATATTTTCGTGTATTCCCATAGAGCTTGGGAGAGATTCTCGAAAATCGTGAGAGAGAGATAGGTGATTTTCTGTAGCATTCTCCATAGATCGTCCTCACTCGACATTGGAGTTAGGCGGCCAGGGATCTGATCCGAAGATCAAAGCACGAGTCTCGACCCGTTCGTCCCGTTCATCCCGAGCAGTTCAAAGGTAAACACGAGAAAACCCTACGTGTTGCAATTAATTATATAGGCGCATGCTAGGAATATAATCAATGTATGGTGAATTAAACATCCAAGATAGATCCTCGGGAGAGGGTTAAATGAGATTTCCCTACATTTATATCTCATTAAGCTAGACCAATCATCTGACTTCATGATCTACAACACAATCGTATGATCTAACTATATATGAGATAAGGGGACATACATATGCAATCAAGTAAACAATTCGAGATAGGAGATTGTAATAGTGCTAACAGAAACATTGTATCAAGCTCAACCAAAGCTGCGCCCGAAGATACAAATCCAACAATCTCCCACTTATACTAAAACAAAACTTTTAGTATACAATGTGTCTCTACTAGCTATTACAAACAACACCATCACTTTGCTTCTCCCACTTATACAAAGTTTCTTTTCTAAGTGGGTGCCGTCTTCTGCAATCCAAGTCCTCGAATATGCTCTTCGTAGACTTTTTGCGAGGCTCTTCGTGATTGGATCAGCTAGGTTATCCGCATGATGCCAATCTTTTCTATCGGCACGTCTCATCGTCTAACAATTTCTCGTATGTGGTACTTTCTCTCTATGTGTTTGGTTGCCTTGTGGGTCCGTGGTTCCTTCGAGTTTGCCATCGCACCGAGTTATCACGATAAACTATGATACTCTTAGGCAAACCAGTACCACATCTAGATCCATGAGGTAGTTCTTGAACCATCTGACCTTTTAGCGACCTCGAGCGGCTACATATTAAACTTCCATGGTAGAGTCTCGCAATGCATCGCTTTGCACTCTGCCAGATACTGCCTCTCCCAAGGTAAACACATAGCACGAGGTGACTTTTCTCATCACGGTCGACTTGAAACCGAGTCGGAATAACCCAAATGCATTAGACTATGCATGGTAAACCAGCCTATAATCTCGAGTCCTTTCGGTACTTGAGTATATGCTTTACCGCATCAATGAGCTTGTCAAGGTTAGGCGATATCTAGCTACTATGCCTTCCAGATAGCGGATATCGGGTCTCGTACATAGCATTGTAGGAAAAACATATGTTTAGCCCTCGCCCGGAGGATCTATCTTGGATATTTAATTCACCATACATTGATTATATTTCTAGCATGCGTCTATATAATTAATTGCAACACGTAGGGGTTTTCGTGTTTACTTTGGATCCGCCGGGTGGATCGAATGGGATGAGCGGATCGAGCAGTCGAGACTCGTGCTTTGACCTTACGGATGTATCCCGGATGCCCAATCTCCAACGTCGAGTGAGGGCGATCTATGGAGAATGCTTGGAAAATCACCCTTTGCTCTCTTCACTATTTTGAAAATCACACTCTTTTCTCTCAAGAGGGGCGAAAATCTTGTGGTCGATAATGAAGCATTAACTAGACTTTATCTCATACCTTATATTTATAATGCACTACCTTAATCCCATATGGAAACTACCATAATCCTATATGAAAATTACTATAATCCTATATGGAAAATTACCATACTCTAGGATTATTACCATACTCGTGATTATTACCATAATCTTATATGGAAAAGATCTATGCATATACCATAAATATAATTATATCCTTGTGGGATAAAGAGAATAAAATCTTACCTTTGGGAGCATAAAGCGCCGATTTTCCTTGGCTACGGGCCCGGATGGGCCGACCCTGGGATCAAATGCAAGGAATAAAGATGGGCCTCAAATAAATTAATTATCTTATGTTCAACCCGAACATAAATTAATTTATAAACATTTATTCATGCCACTAGAGAATAAATCTGACTTACCCCTTTATTACGAAGTTGAGTCGGGCTTGCACTTAGACATTCTGAATCCCGTATTTAAGATATCGAGCGTCCATTAATCATTTGTAGCAATCATTGCTTAAAGCGATTAATAACTTCATTTCCTTAAGTAGTACCACTCAACCTTATTATTGTACTTGAGCTAACTCAACCTGCGGGGTTTAGTACAATAAACCTTTGAGCTCCTTAAGGGGCGTCATCATCCTTAACGGATACGGTGACTCGTCTGAGATAACTAGCGTGACATACTGACCTCGCCACCACCCAAGATGTGGAGAATCTTGGGTTAGAACATATAACCCTCGCTCATAACAAGTCAAAGTGATGGTCGACAACTCATACTCACCTAATACCTTATCGAGGTTTAGATCATCGTAAGTCACCGAGATCTTGGTTCTTCACGACGGTCGGAAAGAAGAACACATCTCACTGTGATCCTTGATACGTCGAGAGCGTACCCGGCATAGACAAAGCAACTAAGTCAAGTCACTTTATCTATCTGCGGCTCAAACCGACAACTCGTCCTTAAGTTGTCTCGGTTGTGAAACTTTTTATATCTCATTAAGCTTGACCAATCATACGGACACGTGATCTTCACACACTTGTATGATCTAACTTATATATGAGATAAGGGACACGAGATATATGCAATCAAGTATTGATTCGGATAGGAGATTGTAATAGTGGTAATGTGAAACATTGTATACAAGCTCAACCAAAGCGCTTCAAGTATACAAATCCAACAATCTCCCACTTATACTAAAGCAAACTTTTAGTATACAATGTGTCTCTACTAGCTATTACAAACAACCATCACTTTGCTTCTCCCACTTATATAAAAGTTTCCTTTCTAAGTGGGTGCCATCAAGCGCAATCCAAGTCCTCTAACGTGTCCATCGTAGACTTTTTGCGGCAGCTCTTCGTGAATGGATCCGCTAGATTTTCCGTCGTGTCAATCTTTTCTATCGACGTCACCTCGTCTAACGATTTCTCGTATGACATGGTACTTTCTCTCTATGTGTTTGGTCGCCTTGTGGGTCCGTGGTTCCTTCGAGTTTGCCATCCGCACCGAAAGTTATCACGAGAAACTATGATACTCTTGGGCAAACCGGTACCACATCTAGATCCGTGGTAGTTCTTGAACCATCTGACCTCCTTAGAAGCCTCCAAGGCGGCTACATATTCGGCTTCCATGGTAGAGTCCGCAATGCATCATTGCTTTGACTCCTTGAGGATCGGCTCCACCTCCCAAGGTAAACACATAGCCAGAGGTTGACTTTTTCTCATCACGGTCGACTTGGAAATCCAGTCCAGATAACCCAAAGGCATTAGACTATCTCGCATGGTAAACTAGCCTATAATCTCGAGTCCTTTTCGGTACTTGAGTATATGCTTTCTTGATCAATGAGCTTGTCGAGGTTAGGCGATATCTAGCTACTATGCCTACCGCATAGCGGATATCGGCCTCGTGCATAGCATTGCGTACATGAGACTTCCTACGGCGAAGCGTAAGGAACTTGTCTCATTCCTCTATCTCGCTGCGGTCATGGGTGATGCGTTTTGAATAAAGGAACGCCATGTCCGAAGGTAGCAATCCTTTATTGGCGGTCTGCATACTAAAGCGAGTAATCACAAGATCGATGTAAGGCGCCCGAGATAAGCTCAACATTTTCTTCTTGCGATCTCGGTAAACCTTGATCCCAAGAATATGCGCTGCATCTCCTTAGTCTTTCATTTGAAACCGATCGGATAGCCAACTCTTTATGTCGATAACAGACTTCACGTTGTTGTCGACTAGAAGGATGTCATCTACATAAAGTGCAAGAAAACCACATCACCGTTGACATCTAACCGATACACACAACTCTCGCTAGGCAACCGGGTAAATCCATAGGACTTTACTACCTCGTCAAAGCGTAAGTTCCATGATCGGAGGTTCGCTTAAGTCCATAAATGGACTTCTTAAGCTTCCATACTAGATGCTCTTCACCCTTTACCACATAACCTTCGTTGTTCTGCATATAGATGTCTCTACCTTCCTCAAGGTAACCGTAGAAAAGCGGTTTTAACATCCATTTGCCAAACCTCTAGGTTGAGTGGGCTGCTATGGCGGAAGAATTACGATGGACTTGAGCATTGCTACAGCGAAAAGGTCTCGTGAAATCGATGCCCTCAATCGAGTGTACCATTTCGCCACAAGCACGGCTTTAAAAGCGAAACCTCTCCATCGGAATCTCTCTTCTCTCAGATATCCACTTACTACCTATGGCTTCCTTGCCATCTGGTAGAGTGTCTTTCATATCATCCATAGCGTTATGGACTCGTTTCTAAGTCCATAGCGGTGTGCCATGATCTTGCATCAATATCTTGTATCGCCTCCTTGTATGTCCATGGGTCGATTATTGCTGTTCGTCTCACGGGACTAAATCCAAGATTCACCCATGAACATAAATCGCTCGGGTTGACGAACAACCCTCCCACTACTGACGAGGTTCTACTGAGCACAATGGCGGCGGTGGGTGCGAAACTTGTGGTTCTCATCTAGCACAACTTCTTTGGGTAGGTACCACTTATGCGGTCGGTATCTCGGTGGAACTCGATCCACTTCAATTTCTTGAAGTATCGGTGTCGATCCTCCCACTAGACTCGACATCTCGTACCTTTGGCCTAATCGGTGGTGGAATACGATCATCTTCTAATTCTTGAAGAATGATTTCAACTTTGGATTTATGATTTTCATGTAGTCCTCTTCTAAGAATCGAGCATTAGTCTAATAATGACCTTCCGATCCTTAGGACTATAGAATAAACCACCTTCGTTCCTCTAGGATAGTGATAAACAGACTGCGTCGGATCTAGCCTCCAACTTGTCGACCTTCTTGTTCAAGACGTGTCCGGATCGCCCCATATCCTTATGTGGCTTAAAGCGGGCTTCTTACCAAACCACAACTCGAAAGGGTCTTTTGTGACTTGGATGGTACTAGATTTAGCGGTATGTCATTGTTTCTAAGGCATACCCCGTAAGCGAAATAGGCAATGTTGCATAACTCGTCATTGATCTAACCATTTCCAAAGAGTCGTATTTCTTCGCTCGACACACCATTTCTTTGTGGTGTGCCCGGTGAAATCTTGTTGGGATGTAATCCCACACTTCACTAGATAGTCCATAAACTTCGTTCGAGGTATTCGCCAACGCGATCGAGCATGATGACTTGATACTTTACCTAGCTCGTCTCCACTTCCGCCTTAAACTCTTTGAATTTCTCAAAGCATTCGGACTTTCGGTGAAGCGGTATATGTATCCGTACCTTGAGTGTCGTCGATGAAAGTGACAAAATACCGTACCTCACGAGCTTGTGTGGACATCGGTCCACACAGTCGAAATGGACTAACTCCAACATTTCTTTGGCTCTATAACCCTTCGCTTTGAAGGGTGCAGTCGACATCTTACCTTATCTGAGATTCGCAGACCGGGAGCGGAGATAACCGTGAGATTACCCAACGCCCATTCTTAGCCGTCTTTTGATCCTATTTAGATTGATGTGACCTAATCTAAGATGCCGAGAAAAGTGGTATCATCTTCTGAAGAAAACTTTCTCTTTTAGGGTTTGATGAAGATGCAACATAGTTATAGGTATTATGTTTGGCGAGAAATAGTATAAAGCGAATTATATAACGTGCCAACACGGATAACCGTCATTTCTTATGATAGAAACACCACTATCAAAAATAACGAGAATATCCATGAGTAAATAATTTGAAAGCGAAACAAGGTTCCATGAAAATCCGGCACATATAAAACGTCTTTTAAAACTAAAGCTGTTTCTCAAAACATAAAGTAACATCTCCAACCGCAACGGCCTCGACTTTTGCGCGTTGCCCATGGAGATCGTTATCTCGCCATCAAAGCACTCCCTTGTCGCGGGAACCCACGCAGGTGTAACAAACATGATCGATTGCGCAGTATCTACTACCCAAGAATGGGTAGAACAAGTCGCTAAACATGTTTCCGTTACTAAAAGCAAGCGACGTACCTTGAGCCTTGAGCATAGGGCACTTGGCCTTCAATGCCAGTCTTACCGCTTGAAGCACTTGCCTTCTCCTTTGGCTTCTTGAGCCTCCGGTGCAACCATGTTCTTGTTCCCATTACTCCCACTATTTGCCTTGCCTCTTCCACCTTTGGTACCCTTTTTCTATTTCCATTTTGCAACGAAAATTTTGGGCCCTTAGATGTGCTAGCAAGAGCATGTCTCTTTTCCCATAACTCCTTCCATGCCACGAGATCATTAAGCAACCGACTAAGTGTAAACTCGGTCTTGCTCATGATCGCATTCTGTAGTTCTCAAAAGACTTGGGCGGTGTATTGAGGATGATATCGACCTTGGCTTGCGTCAATACCTCCTCCCAACCGATCAAGACTATCCATGAGATGAGTCATGGGAGACATGTTCATGGACCGAACTTCCTTCTTCCATCTTACACGCCAAGATTTCTCTCATTGTGTGGAAGGCGGTCGTCGATCCGATCGCCCAAACTTACCTCGAGACTTGACCAAATATCGGTCGCGTCTACCATCGATGATCTTTGCAGCAATGCAAGCCTTTGGACATAGTAGTCATCATATAACATTTAGCCGTATTGTTTGACTTATTCCAAAGTGCGCTTGACTCATTGCTCATTAGTCGATCGTCGAGAAGGGCATCGGGTTTAGGAGTAGTGAGAACAAACATGTGTTCTTCAATGATAAGAACATATTCCATGTTTCGTTTCCACTCGATAAAATTTGGACGGATAACGGATTTTGTGCGAGCATATTGATAATCGGCGTAAGAGACATATCGAAGCGATAATGTAAACACATAAGCATACGATCGCATATAATTAGTAACAATAATATTGTAACCTTTTGATAAAACAATATTAATTGAAACCTCCAATCGCCCGAGGAATCCACATGCAAGCCACGCGTGTGGGCGTTTACATGAACCCTCGACCGGACTAAAAATACCTTTTAGTCGTTTAATTTCAATCCATGTCGACTTATCCTTATGACAAATAAAATTAACGATTGGACCTTACTAGACCACATCACTATCGCAAGAAGGACTTGGCGGGAAGTTGTACTTGAGGTGATGTCTAAGCATTGACCACAATTTTAACAAAATGAAATGAATTCTTAGAATTGACATACTCACTCGGACCATACCGTTTCAATTCAAATTCTTTTGTTATCTCTTTTATATCTATCTCTAGAGAACTTATGAAAATCGCACATACAAGCCACGCGTGTGGGCGTTTACATGAAACTCCCACTTCTCAATAGATTTAAAAGTTTTATTTAGAAATCTCATCTAACAAACTTGTGATAAGCAGTGCAAGCAAAGCCACGCGGGTGGGCGTTTACTCACGGTCGTCTCACTTTGTTTAGAGATCAAAAGTGGAGGTCTTGACATTTTAATTTGGAAAAATTAATTTGTCGAGTTGCTTGCTTAGTCTTTTATTCAAAAGGTTTGTCCATGCGAGATCACGTAATCTAGCATGCTTTTCTATAGAACTCGACATGTAAAACATGCTCGCAGTAATTCTAAAATATGCTTGATAAGCGCGATAAACCTAGCATGCTTACTATGCGCATCAATTCGTAAAACACTTAAAGGTTTGTCGGCGTAATTTAAACATAAATAACATGCTACTTGCATTATTTAAACATCCACGACATGCATATGAGCGATAAAAATAAAATAAAGCGTTCATCGCGCCGATCGTGAAACGCACATTTATATCTAATCTATTACATAGATTTACAAAGTGCAATTAAACTTGAAAATGGGCCTCGCGTGCAGGCACGGACGGATTCAACAAATGGGCCTCGCGTGCCCGCACGCGGATCGAAAAAATGCGGGTTGGGGTGAAAAAGGGTGCGGGCGGGTCGGCCCAATCTGTCTTGGGCGGCGCGAAGGCAAAGCCCAGCCGCGCCGACCTTCAAGCGCCGCGCCGCGTGTCCTCGCGGCCGCACGTAATAATCAAGCGTGAATTAATCCAGCGAGGCGAGATTCGATCCCGGGCTCGATACCAGTGTAAGGAAAAACATATGTTTAGCCCTCGCCGAGGATCTATCTTGGATATTTAATTCACCATACATTGATTATATTCTAGCATGCGTCTATATAATTAATTGCAACACGTAGGGGTTTTCGTGTTTACCTTTGGATCAATCGGGTGGATCGAATTGGATGAGCGGATCGAGCGGTCGAGACTCGTGCTTTGACCTTACGGATCAGTATCCGGATGCCCAATCTCCAGCGTCGGTGAGGACGATCTATGGAGAATGCTTGGGAAAATCACCCTTTGCTCTCTTCACTATTTTGAAAATCACACTTTTTTCTCAAGAGGGGATGAAAATCTTGTGGTCGATAATGAAGCATTAACCTAGACTTTATCTCATACCTTATATTTATAATGCACTACCTTAATCCCATATGGAAACTACCATAATCCTATATGGAAATTACTATAATCCTATATGGAAAATTACCATACTCTAGGATTATTACCATACTCTCGGGATTATTACCATAATCTTATATGGAAAAGATTATGCATATACCATAAATATAATTATATCCTTGTGGGATAAAGAGAATAAAATCTTGCCTTTGGGAGCATAAGGGGTGCCGATTTTCCTTGGCTACGGAACTGGATGGGCCACCCAGGATCAAATCTGAGGAATAAAGATGGGCCTCAAATAAATTAATTATCTTATGTTCACCCGAACATAAATTAATTTATAAACATTTATTCATGCCACTAGAGAATAAATCTTGACTTACCCTTTATTACCGAAGTTGAGTCGGGCTTGCACTTAGACATTCTGAATCCCGTATTTAAGATATCGAGCGTCCATTAATCATTTATAGCAATCATTGCTTAAAGCGATTAATAACTTCATTTCCTTAAGTAGTACCACTCAACCTTATTATTGTACTTGAGCTAACTCAACTGCGGGGTTTAGTACAATAAACCTTTTGAGCTCCTTAAGGGCGTCATCATCCTTAACGGATACGGTGACTCGTCTGAGATAACTAGCGTGACATCTGAAAGATCGCCACCACCCAAGATCACGGAGAATCTTGGGTTAGAACATATAACCTCGCTCATAACAAGTCAAAGTGATGGTCGACAACTCATACTCACCTAATACCTTATCGAGGTTTAGATCATCGTAAGTCACCGAGATCTTGGTTCTTCACGACGGTCGAAAGAAGAACACATCTCACCGTGATCCTTGATGCGTCGAGGCGTACGGCATAGACAAGCAACTAAGTCAAGTCACTTCTTATCTATCTGCGGCTAAGCCGACAACTCGTCCTTAAGTTATCTCGGTGTGAAACTTTTATATCTCATTAAGCTTGACCAATCATACCGACACGTGATCTTCTACACCTTGTATGATCTAACTTATATATGAGATAATGGGACTCGGATATATGCGATCAAGTATTGATTCGGATAGGAGATTGTAATAGTGGTAACGAAACATTGTATACAAGCTCAACCAAGCGCTTTCGTTATACAAATCCAATGACATTGCATAGATGAGACTTCCTACGACGGAGCGTAAGGAACTTGTCTCATTTCCTCTATCTCATTTGCGGTCATAGGTGATTGCTCCTTAGATAAAGGCGCCATGCACGAAGGTAGCAATCCTTTCTTGGCGGTTTGCATACTAAAGCGAATAATCACAATATCAATGTAAGACGCCCGAGATAAGCTCAACATTTTCCTCTTGCGATCTCGGTAAACCTTGATCCCAATAATGTATGCTTGCATCTCCTAAGTCTTTCATTTGAAACCGATCGGATAACCAACTCTTTACGTCGATAACAACTTCACATTGTTGCCAGTAGAAGGATGTCATCTACATAAAGTCAAGAAATACCACGTCACCGTTGACATCTAAGCGATACACATAACTTTCGCTGAGCAAGCTGGGTAAATCCATAGGACTTTACCACCTCGTCAAAGCGTAAGTTCGAGGATCGTGAAGCTTCCTTAAGTCCATAAATGGACTTTTAAGCTTCCATACAAGATGCTCTTCACCGCCCACCACATAACCTTGGGTTCTTTGCATATAGATGTCTCTACCTTCTTCAAGGTAACCGTTTAGAAAATCGGTTTTCACATCCATTTGCCAAACCTCAAGGTTTAAGTGGGCTGCTATGGCGGAAAATTATGATGGACTTGAACATTGCTACGGTGAAAAGGTCTCGTCGAAATCGATGCCCTTAATCTGAGTGTACCCTTTCGCCACAAGCACGGCTTTAAAAGCGAAACCTCTCCATCTGAATCTCTTCCTCTTGTATACCCACTTACTACCTATGGCTTCCTTGCCATCGGGTAGAGTGTCTTTCGTATACATCCATAGCTGTTATGGACTCGATTTCTAAGTCCATAGCGGTGTGACTTGATCTTGAATCAATGTCTTGTATCGCCTCCTTGTATGTCCATGGGTCGATTATTGCACCTTTCGTTTTTGGGACTAAATCCGAAGATTCACCCACGAACATAAATCGCTCGGGTGACGAACAACCTCCCACTACTGACGGCGCTTGGCACTGAAGCGGCGGTGGGTGCGATAACTTGTGGTTCTCTATCTTGCACAATTTCTTTGGATAGGTGCCACTTATACTGGTCGGTATCTCGGTGGAACTCGATCCACTTCAATTTCTTGAAGTATCGGTGTCGATCCTCCCACTGACACGACATCTCGTACCTTTTGGCTTAATCGGTGACGGAATACGACCATCTTCTAATTCTTGAAGAATGATTTCAACTTTGGATTTATGGTTTTTCATATAATCCTCTTCTAAGAATCGGGCATTAGTGCTAATAATGACCTTATGATCCTTAGGACTATAGAAATAACCACCATTCGTTCCTCTAGGATAGCCAATAAACAGCCTTGCATCAGATCTAAACTCCAACTTGTCAGCCTTCTTGTTCAGCACATGTGCTGGACTACCCCATATCCTTATGTGGTTTAAACTAGGCTTGCGTCAAAACCACAACTCGAAAGGGGTCTTTTCGACTGACTTGGATGGTACTAGATTTAGCAAGTATGCCGCTGTTTCTAAAGCATACCCCCAGAACGAAATATGCAACGTGGCATAACTTATCATCGATATAACCATTTCTAAAAGAGTCGTATTTCTTGGCTCTGTCACACCATTTCTTTGTGGTGTGCACGGTGTAATGGTGGGAGGTAATCCCACACTGCACCAAATAGTCCATAAACTCATTACTGAGGTATTCACCACCGCGATCAGACCGCAGTGACTTGATACTTTTACCAAGCTTCGTCTCCACTTCCGCCTTAAATTCTTTGAATTTCTCAAAGCATTCAGACTTGCGGTGAAGCAGGTATATGTATCCGTGCCTTGAGTGTCGTCGATGGAAGTGACAAAATACTGCGTACCCTCCACGAGCTTGTGTGGACATAGGTCCACACGGTCGAATGGATAGCCCCAACACTTCTTTGGCTCTATAACCCTTGCTTGAGCAGTGCGGTCGACATATTTCCTCTATACGGGATGCGGGCGGGAGCGAATGGCGTGAGATTACCCAACGCTCCATTCTTAGCCAGTCTTTGGATCCTATTTAGATTGATGTGATCTAATCTAAGATGCCAGAGAAATGTGGTGTCATCTTGCGAAGAAAACTTTCTCTTTTTAAGGTTTGAAGTAGATGCAACATAATTAAAGGCATTATGTTTGGCAGAAATAGTATAAAGCGATTATATAAAGTGCCACACAGATAACCGTTATTTCTTATGATAGAAACACCACTATCAAAACAATGAATATCCATGAATAAATAGTTTCAAAGCGAAATAAGGTTCATGAAACTCGGCACATATAAAACGTCTTTTAATACTAAAATTGTTCTATCAAAACATAAAGAAACATCTCCGACTGCAACGTCCTCGACTTTCGCCGCGTTGCCCATGGAGATCGTTATCTCGCCATCATGCAGCTCCCTTGTCGCGGGAACCCCATGAGTGTAACAAACATGATCAGTCGCACCCGTATCTACTACCCATGAATGAGTAGAACAAGTCGCTAAACATGTTTCCGTTACTAAAGCAAATGGCGTACCTTGAACCTTGAGCATAGGGCACTTGGCCTTCCAATGTCCAGTCTTGCCGCACTTGAAGCACTTGTCCCTCTTCTTTGGCTTTTTTAAGCCTCCGGTGGTAGACATGTTGTTGCTCCCACTGGTTCCTTTGCCTCTACCACCTTTGGTGCTCCTTTTTCTTCTTCCATTTTTCAATGGAAAATTTGGGCCCCTAGATGTGCTAGCAAGGGCATGTGCACCTTTGCCCATGACTCCTTCTGCGGCCACGAGATCATTAAGCAACTGACTAAGTGTATACTCGGTCTTTCTCATGATCGCATTCACGCGAAAATTCTCAAAAGACTTAGGCAGTGTGTTGAGGATGATATCGACCTTGGCTTCGCCGTCAATACCTCATCACAGTTGATCAAGACTATCCATGAGATGAGTCATGTGGGAGACATGTTCATGGATCGAACTTCCTTTTTCTATCTTACGCGCTTGTGTGGAAGCGGATTGTCGATCCATTGTCAAACTTACTCTCGAGACTTGACCATATTTGATCGCGTCTACCATCGGCGATGCTATTTGCAAGCCTTTGGACATTGTAGTCATCATATAGCATTTGGCCATATTGTTTGACTTATTCCAAAGTCTGCTTGACTCTCGCTGCTCATTAGTCGATGCGTCAGTAAAGGCATCGGGTTTAGGAGTAGTGAGAACAAACATGTGTTCTTCAGCGATAAGAACATATTCCATGTTTTGTTTCCACTCGATAAAATTTGGACCGGATAGAGGATTTTGTACGAGCATATTGATAATCGGTGTAAGAGACATATGTGAAAAGTAATGTAAACACATAAGCATACGATAACACATAATTCGTAACAATAATATTGTAACCTTTTGATAAAACAATATTAATTGAAACCTCCAATCGCCCAAGGAATCTCACAAGCAAGCCACGCGTGTGGACATTTACACGTGAATCCCTCGACCAGACTAAAATATACCTTTCAGTCGTTTAATTTCAATCCATGTCAACTTGTCCTTATGACAAATTAAATTAATGATTGGACTTTACTAGACCACATCACTATCACAAGAAGGGACTTCGCGAGAAGTTGTACTTGAGGTGATGTCTAAGCAATTACCACAATTTTAACAGCAGAAAATGAATTCTTAGAATTGGCATACTCACTAGGACCATACCGCTTCCAATCCATATTCCTTTGTTATCTCATTTTAAATCTATCTCTAGAGAACTTATGAAATCGCATATGCAAGCCACGCGTGTGAGCGTTTACATGAAACTCCCACTTCTCAATAGATTAAAATGTTTTATTTAGAAATCTCATCTAACAAACTTATGATAAGCGGTGCAAGCAAGCCAGCGTGTGGGCGTTTACTCACGGTCGTATCACTTTGTTTAGAGATCAAAAGTGGAGGTCTTGACATTTTAATTTTAGAAACTAATATGTCGGGTTACTTGCTTAGTCTTTTGTTTTAAAAGGTTTGTCCATGCAGATCACGTAATCTAGCATGCTTTTCTATAGAACTCAACATGTAAAACATGCTCGCAAAATTATAAAATATGCTTGAAAAACACGATAAACCTAGCATGCTTACTATGCGCATCTAATTACGAAAACATATAATATGTTTATCAACGTAATTAAACATACATAGCATGCTTACGCATTATTTAAACATCCGACATGCTTTGAGCGATAACAATAAAATAAAATCGTTCATCGCGCCCTCTTGGATCTGTGCTTCCTGCCTAATTTATTACATAAATTTGCAAAGTCTGATCTTCAAAAATCTCGGCAGACCTCGCGTGCAAAGACGGACGGATTCGTCAAAAGCTGAATTTGGGTGAAAAATCAAAGCGGGCGAAGCAATAGATCGGGGCGAACCGGTCGAAAACGGAACCGGGTCAAAATTGGTCGGGCGAAAATCGGGTTTGCCAAAGCGGGCGGGTCGGCCCAATCTGACTGGGCGTGTCTTGCTGCCCGTGCGCACCACGCCTGCCCGCCCATCCATCCCATCGCCTTCCTGCCGAGAAACGCCGCCGAGCCCGCCAAGAAGCACGCGCGTCCGACCACCCGTCTCGCCCGCGCAGACATCGCCCATTCGCCCGGATGGACCGCCGAGAATTAAGCACAGGTCTGCGCGCTATCTCGCCCAGGTCCTATCGAGGAGCACCGAGCAACGTCGCGCATCCTTGCCGAGAGGCCCTGCGCGAGCCATCGCCCACTCGCCGAGACCTGCATCGCCACGCAGCCAAGGGACGCTGCCGAGCCATCTGCGCGCAGGTGTCGGCAACTACCGAGAAAACATGTGCGCGACTTGCGCGCAATCGCCCAGCGCTCTACCGAGGCCTGTCGAGCAACGTCGCCCGATACCGCTCGAGGCTTGCCGAGCGCCGACGAGCCCGACCCGCCGAGGCGTTCGATCCGCGTCGCTCGATGCCGCCGGGGTGCGAGGCGACGCCGAGAGCTACCAAAAGCTTCGCGGGACCTGCCGCCGCGCCGCCGAAGCTTCCGTCTTGAGTCGTGCCTCGCGTCGCCCAATCTTGTCGAAGGCCGGGGCCCGACTGTCGAGGCCACCCGAGCGCCTGTCCGAGGCCGCCGAAGCCGGTAGCGCACGCGCCGGCCGAGGCGATGCCGAGGCGTTCGGCGTGGAGATCGCGTCCGCACGCGCGACCGCCGAGCCGTGTCGCCCGACCTTGCCGATCTTTGCCGCGTGACCGCCTGGCCCGTACCTCACCAGGAAAATGCGCATCTGCCGGGGCGTCTTTGCGGCGCCGAAAGCACGTCCGCGTCGTCGCCCTCACTCTCGGCCGTGCATCGGTTTTGACTTGCCTCCCGTCGTCTGGTTCTTCGTGCTTTTATCTTCGTTCTTCTTTACGGATAAGATTCTGAAAAATCTAATCTAACCACGGATTTTCGTGGTGAAAACAAAATCGAAAAAATAAAGCGAGCCACGATGAGCAATGATTCACAATTAATTAATTGCGCGTTATAATCAAGCGTGAATTAATCCAACAGAGCGAATCACGATCCGGGTGCTCGATACCAGCTGTAGGGAAATCGATTTTAACCTCTCAGGATCTATCTTAGATGTTTAATTCACCATACATTGATTATATGCCTAGCATGCACCTATATAATTAATTGCAACACGTAAGAGTTTTCTCGTGTTTACCTGCGAATCTGTAGGGAAAGAGTGGATCAATACTCGTGCTTTGATCTTCTGGACTGTATCCTGATTGCCTAAACTCCAATGCCGAGTGAGGACAATCTATGGAGAGTGCTATAGAAAATCGTCTTCTTCCTTTTCTCAAAGTTTTCGAAAATCTCACTATTTTGGAATAGCAATTCTCGAAAATATTAGCTAAGGATTAACCTTGATTTTCTCTTTCACCTTATATTTATAATGCATCCCTAAATCCTATCTAGATAGGATTTATGCATATCTAATAAATATAATCATATCACTTAAGATAGAGAGGATCAAGTTAGAGTCACAGAGGAACTCTACTAGGAAGTGGACGATTTTCACTAAGCTCCGGGCACGGATGGGCGGCCCAGGATCAAATCTGAGGAATAAAGATGGGTCTCAAATAAATTAATTATCTTATGTTGACTAGAACATATATTAATTCATAAATATTTATTCATGCCACTGGGAATAAATCTTGACTTACCCTTTTATTTTGAAGTTGAGTCGGGCTCGCATTTAGACTTAACGAGTCCACATATTAAGATATTATCGTCCATTAATTATTTCTGACATTACATTGCTTAAAATAATTAATTACTTTAATTCCTTAAGTAGTATCACTCGACCTTATTATTGTACTTGAGATAACTCAACTGCGGGGTTTGGTACAATAAACATTTTGAGCTCTTTAAGGGGCGCCATCATCCTAGCGGATACGGTGACTCGTCTGTAACTAGCATGACATATAACGCGACACCACCCAAGATGGAGAGTCTTGGGTTAACTCATGTAACTCTCACCCATAACAAGTCAAAGTGATGGTCAAGAACTCATACTCACCTAATACCTTATCGAGGTTTAGATCGGCGTAAAGTCACCGAGATCTAGGTTCTTCACGACGGTCGGATAGAAGAACTCATCTCGCGTGATCCATCAATACGCCGAGGCGTACCAACATAGACAAGCAACCAAGTCAGTCACTTCTTATCTATACATGACTATACCGACAACTCGTCCTCAAGTTGTCTCGGTGTGATACTTTTATATCTCATTAAACGACCAATCATACGGACTTCGTGATCTACAACAATTGTATGATCTAACATATATGAGATAAGGGGACATACATATGCAATCAAGTAAACAATTCGGATAGGAGATTGTAATAGTGGTAACGAAATATTGTATACAAACTCAATCAAAACTTCTTCCACTATACAAATCCAACAGAGCCGCATGGGCAATTTTAAGGTGTGCAAGTGGTGGTGTGTGGCTATGCGATTGGGCAGTGCGTGGTTGTCCGATTGTCGGCAGCAGAGGGCAAAGCTCATGAAAGCAACGATGGTGGGGTGGACGGACGAGCAGGTGGCTCACGGCAGAGTGGGTGGCTAGGTTTTCATTTGGACGAGAATGAAAAGTGACATGCATGTCAATAGTTTTAATTCTAGGCTTACTAACGGTATTCATCCGCCTGTAATATTTATTTTCATATTTATTAATTTGAATCATGATTAATAGATTTCCAACGGACTTCGACCGCCGATGAAATATAAATTTATTTTTACTTATAAAAAATGGTTTGCATTATTTTCCGATGGATAGTATCCGTCGGTGATGGCGCCTATGAGTGTAGTCGTCGATAATCTTGGTACTCATATTTTGCACCATGTGCCGTCGCTAATCCGCCGGTAGATCCCTCGGTTTGTTTCAAATGCCATAACCGTCGGTACTCTGCCAGAGTCTAACGTCTAAGTTTTATCCATCGGTAATTTTAATTTTTTGTTATGTAATAGCCTTAGTAATTGCAGTATTTCAAAAGAGCAATTATTTTGGATGATAGGATAAATAAACCAAAATAATAGAGATTAAATTTGTTACCCAATATTTTAAATTGATTAATTTTAAATTAGTTTGATCATATAAGTTTTTAGAGACTAAATCTCTTCTATCCATTTATGCTAGCATACAAAATAAACGAAGGATTGAGCTGAGTTCAATTATTATAGCCACTAGGTCGAATTTTGCAGGCGCAAGGTCCGAACCGTTTGCGTCTCTGGGAGGACTTCTGCGCAGCAAAAATAAACTTTTTGCTAAAACCAAAAATAAATTGGGGCATTTATATCTTGTAGCTATGCATTCGAATGACTCGTTATTTTCAATGGAAAACGTGGCACTTTTCAATCCATGCATGTGGCTTTCAGTAAGCTTTCATGGTGACTTTAATTAGGGTTTGATGGTAACTTTAATTTTATTTTAATTAATATTCATTAATGTCAATATACATAAAAAGAGAATATATATTACTTCCTTACTCCCTTAAAAACGTTTATTGATTTTGGTGGCACAAGTTTTAATTTATTGCAATGAGTGTAAAGCGAGTGAAGTTAATAAATTAAATTAATAACTAGTGAAATTAAAGGTGAGTCGTGAAGATAATAAATTAATAGTGAGATTATAAAGGTGGACCACGAGTATTTTGTAAATAAGTGGTTAGATTGATGAAAAAAATATGAAATTTATATGAGGTCACGTTCGAAAATGAAAAGTGACTATTGTTTTTCATGAACGGATCTAAAAAAATTGAATGAACATTTTTCGTGAACGAAGAGAATATATTTTTTATATATTTTATCTTTGTATTATCAAAGTAGATATTGTCTAGCTATCATTCACCTTATATATAACAATTAAGATCCTCTTACTATAGCCAGGCATCTCTATTATCTTTGTAAATTAATGACATATAATAATCTTACAAAATTAAAATTTAAAATTTATACAAAATATATATATATATATTCTAACATTTAGTCAGGCAGTCCCTACCGGATTTTTATTTTTATTTTTTATAGCTACTAATGTTGGTAAATTCTTGGCCCAAAAGCCTTCGCCCAGTACGAATAGCTCCAGTTATTCATCCGTCCAGGAAGTAGCCGTACCCAACCGCCGACCACCGCCAGAGTTGTCTGTAAGTTGTAATTGAGAATGCGACTAAGAGGGAATTGGGGAAGATAAAAGAGAACATAAATGATGAAAGAGAAAAAATTGGAGGGAGAAAAGTATACAATAATTGAAGAAAAGCATGATTACGCTGTGTTAGGTTTTGGAATTTTAGTAGTATAAAATAAGATAAAAGTTGACCATGATAAGGTGTGAATTGGGTATTTCATAGGTTTTACTTTGAATTGAAAATTCTCGGTTTTTTAATTTAAATTTGACTTGGGAAATTTTCTAGTAAATTGCATTATTAAAATTATGATTTTTTTAGAGGATTAAAATTATGAACTATTGATCAGAAGTCTATTTTTGTTTATATAGAAAAGGTAAGATTTTTTTGAAAAATTCCATAAAGTGGTGGTTGTTCGTCTTCTTCCTATTAACTTATTGTTGAATCAATGGTAAATATTCATCCAACACAAGAAGTTGAATTAAATTTAAATAATTTCGGGATTATGAAAACATGAAGAATTTGATGTTGCTATTCCATATCAAGTTGCACTTGTCTATGTGACCTTGCTAACCATTTAGGCTTATATACCTTTCCGAAAATTCATAGAGGGAGTTTTCAAAGGGTTTGGTATCACAAATTTATATATCTGTATTTCTATTTATATTGTGATTTTTATGTCATTATTTAATACATTTATGTGACTAATCCAAATAAAATTCCTGAGTTCACCTCTACTAGCATCTATGTATCTTAAACTCTTATAATTGCCAAATATTATTTGCCTATATTTATCCCATCATACAAAATAAACAAAATGCTGGATTGTGCAATAGCGACTAAGTCGAAATAGACAGGCAATTCCAAGGTCAGCGTAACCGCTTAAGTACGTCACTGGAACTGGAAGGACTTCTGCACAGAAAAAATAGTCTTTGTTAAAAAAATATCTTAGCAGGACCGGGTAGCGTAGTCAAAGGAAACGCTACTTATGGAAAACTTTGGCCTTTTAATTTCAAATAGACGGCGTTTTTTCTACAGCTCATGTTTGAAAACAATGGCGGAGATCAGGAATCTTCGCTATAAAAGCTAATATTTGGTGCTACTATGAAACATAGCAAAGAGAAAGAGAGAGAGAGAGAGAAAATGGATCCAATTATGTTGGGATCTCTTCTGTTGACAGTAATACTAGTAGCATCCATATCGTGGTACAAAAATCATGGCGGAAAAACTCCTCCGTTGCCGCCGGGGCCACGTGGCGTCCCCATCCTCGGCTATCTGCCTTTCATTGGCAGCGATATGCTCAAGAAATTAACAGAACTGTCTCACCAATACGGCCCCATCTACAAGCTCCGCCTCGGAAGCAGACTGGCGGTGGTGATCACCTCGCCGTCGTTGGTGAAGCAGATCGTCCGCGAACAAGACGCCATTTTTGCCCACCGCGACGCCACCGTTGCCGCCCTCACCTACAGCCGCGGTGGCAGGGACGTGGTGTTCTCGCCCCCGAATGACAGCTGGCGCGCGATGAGGAAGGTGCTGGTGCTGGAGTCGCAGAGCACCAGCGGCCTAAATGCGTCGTGCCAGCTGCGGAGGGACCAGATCCGTAAGGCCATCCGACACGTCTACTCGAATGTCGGACGGCCCATTGAGTTTGGAGGATTGATCTTTCAGACTGAAGTCAAACTGCTGATGGACCTTTTGTGGGGCGGAGTGGATTCCGGGGAAGAGAACGAGAGGCTCGGAACTGAGTTCCGAGCTCTCAACACTGAGATCAGTGATCTCCTCGGAATGCCTAATGTTTCCGACCTGTTCCCTCTTCTTTCGTGGCTTGATCTGCAAGGAGTGAAGAGGAAAATGGCGAAAGTCATTGATTCTCTTGACAAAATACTCGATCAATTCATCTCCCTCCATGAAAAGCTTTCTGCAGGAGAAATCAAGGAGGGGAGGAAGGATTTTCTGCAAATCGCACTGGAGCTTAAGGAAAAGAAAGATTCAGATCTGCCAACTCTCTCCCGGGACCAACTTAAGTCGTTGTTGATCGTAAGCTCTTCTTCTAATTAAAAGCTAATCTATTATTTAGGTTTTGGTTAAGATTACGATTATGATTGATCTCAAGTAATGCTTCTTTATGCATAATGTTCCTTTTATGATAATTACTTATTATAGAAATATTTTTTATGACAATCATAGATCATATACTATTAATGGTATTGAGTAATTTTTAGTTACGAATAAGAAACTATTTCTGAAACCCACCTATATAGTTATATATTGTATTTGATGAAAACTAAGCTTCAAAAATTAATTAAGAATTAGTTTGAAGTTATTATTTTCAATGAAAACTGTTAATCTGATTCAGGATTTCTAAATATCAATCAGAGTTTATTAATATTCAATTAGCCTTTATGAATATCCTATTAAATTTGTTAGTCTCGAGTTAGAGTTCATTAATCTCCTATTATAAGATTTAACAAGTTAAAAATCAAGTATAAAATAATTAAAAGAGGTCCGATGGACCCAAGTAATTTTCTCGTTCATCTTTAATTTTCCATGAACAGGAGTTCATAGCTGGAGGGTCGGACACTTCGGCGACGACGGTGGAGTTTGCAATGGCGGAGCTGATCAACAGGCCGGAGGTGATGGAAAAGGTGCAGAAGGAACTGTCGGAAGTGGTGGGGTTGAACAACGTTGTAGAAGAGTTCCACTTGCCCAAACTACACTTTTTAAACGCAGTCATCAAGGAAACACTCCGATTGCATACTCCTGCACCCTTGCTAGTCCCAAGGGCCCCACACCAAACCGCAATTGTCGGAGGATACACAATCCCAAAGGGTACCAAGATCTTACTAAACGTGGCGGCGATGCACAAAGATCCTTCAATCTGGGACAATCCTCAAGAGTTCATGCCCGAAAGGTTTCTAAATAATTCTACAAACATAGATTTCAAAGGAAACAATTTTGAGTTCATTCCATTCGGATCGGGAAGAAGAATGTGCCCTGGATTGCCATTGGCAGAAAGAATGGTGACCTATTTGTTGGCTTCGTTTCTGCATTCCTTCGACTGGAAATCATCGGATGGTCAAAAATTTGATATGTCGGAAAGTCTTGGGATTGTGCTGCATAAAACACATCCATCGGTTGCTATACCGACTCCCAGGCTGTCTGATGCCAGTTTATACATGTAGACTGTGTCTAATACTATCGTTTAACAATAAATTACCACATACAAAGACATACTGTCACTTGATACAAAGGATGTTAAGACCTATGATGTAATAAATCCATATACATGAATTAGTGGGAAACTATTGTATTGTTTCCTCGAATTAGTTGTTTTGTTGCCATTGGCCGATGAATAAAAGGTTTCAGTTTTTCTTCAAGAAAGCATGAAATAGAATGTTGGCATATGACTTGTAAGATACATCGTTTTGATTAGATTCCCAAATTATTATTGGGAAGTTAGACCATGATCCCTGAACCTCAGTCGAATGATGATCTAAAGTTTTTTATAAATGATACCTGTCGAAAGGTTTTGTATAAATGATGATCTAAAGGTTTTGTATAAAGTAGATTTTCTATGGTCGAGAAATTACAAAATCGAAATCACTAACGCCTCTACAAATATGAGTCTATCAATTTGATTTTTCAAATATGGTTTATATGATTTCCAGACTATTGCCCATGAATTAAAAAAAACCATTCTGAAGAATTTTAAATAGTTTATTTATTTGCATATAACACTACAACAAAAAGATATATTAAAGACTTATTTAGAGTCACTATTTATTAAATCCTCTAAGATATATTATTGGGGTACTTAGATATATTAAATTTAGAGGAAAATTTTAAAAATCTAAAAAAATTAAAAGTGCCCCCAAAGACACTTAAAAGTGTCTTAAACTCTTTGGGACACGATACTTAGCAACACTATGTAAGTGCTCAGAAAATCAAAAGTGCCCCAAAATACAATATATTGGGGCACTTCTCGATGTTGAAAAGGTTTTTGTTGTAATGATATCAACAATTAATTAACTTAACCAAGCGTTTTTTCCTACGTAAATTGAGATTATGTGCCGATTTGTGAATCGATGTTATTGCAGTGAGTAATATCATAGTCAAGATTTTGTCCTAATAATATATGTATTTAACTTGGATTTATAACGTTAAAGTGTATAGCTATAGCAATAGATTTCGTATATATAAGATATTGAGTTTTACGGCCTAAATTCATCATCACATTTATAGAGATATTATATATAAAAGACATTTATTTATCTTTGGCTGTATCTTCGCAAAGGAAAAAAATGAGAACACACTCATATAAGCATCTTGACTTATATAACTTATTAATTAAGTCAATAAAACTTATTATCACCGTAGAACAATAGAATATAAAAATATGTAGGATAAAAGTATAAAGACATGTAGTAGAAAAGTAGTAGTTATATATTGATCACTGCATAAAGCACCTATATATATCTGAGATACTAAGCGAGGTGGATACAAAACCAATGTGGGATGGTATTCTACATACAAAACCAATGTAGGATAGTATTCTACAACACTCCCCATCAAGATGGGGCATGTATATTGATCATGTCTAGCTTGGTACAAAGTTTTGAGAATCGATTCATCCTCATGGAATAAAGAAGACATCAATAATGATAGTAACAGTAGAAAGACAAAGTTGTAGTAATAACCGAGCAAAGTCGGTACAGTTGGTTGTGACAGAAGAACAGGATTGCGACGGCAGCGACATGCAGAAACTGAACAAAATCAGTAGAGTAGTCGGTAGTAGCAATCGAGCAAAGTCGATAGGGCAGTTGGCAGCAACCGTAGCAGAACAGGACTGCGGTAGTGGAGACAAGTAGAAATCGAACAAAATAGACAGGACAATTGGTAGTAGTAACCGAACAAATTGATGCAATGATGTGACAACATGAGTGCCTTTAAACAAAATAGTTGGTAGTAGCAATCGAGTAAAGTCAATAGGGCGGTTAGCGGCAACAGCATGAGAACATGACTGCGGAAGTGGAGACAGGTAGAAATCGAACAAAATCGGTAGGGCAGTTGGTAGTAGTAACCGAACAAAGTCGGTACAACAGTGACAACAACATGAGTTTGCTTTAAATAAAATAGTTAGTAGTAGCAATCGAGCAAAGTCGATAGGGCGGTTAGCGACAACCGCATCGAGCAGGGGCTGCGGCGGTGAGGCAGTGAAACCGAACAAAATCGGTAGGGCAGTTAGTAGTAGTAACCGAACAAAGTCGGTACAACGATGACATCAACATGAGTGCTTAAAACAAAATAGTAGAATCGGAGGCGGTGGCAAGTGGAGCAAATTACGATGAGTGGCTCGGCGACAGAACGACATGTGATTAGAGAGAGAGGGATTGCGGTGGAGCAAATTGTAGCCAGTGGCTCGGCGAACGACATAGCGATTAGGCGAGAGAGTGATTAGGGTTCGTCCCCACTCTAATACCATGTAGAACAATAAAATATAAAGATATGTAGGAGAAAAGTATAGAGACATGTAGTAGAAAAGTAGTAGTTATATATTCATCATTGCATAAAGCACCTATATATAATACAAGATACTAAGCCAAATTGGATACAAAACCAATATGGGATGATATTCTACATACAAAATCAATGTGGGATAATATTCTACAACAATCACCATATTAGTATGACCCTCACGAGCTAGGGCATTAAAAATACCATTGAGAAGGTGTATGATAAAGTAGAATACGAGAGGAATGAAATACAAAAATAGGAATCACCATTCCCATTCTCTCCTCAATATTAGATCATAACATAACATATCTTGAATCTCTATCCAAACAACACCATTATTATTATTGGGAGGAGACAACAACACTATTTTTACAAGGGTTTATAAGCACGATTTCAAAGTATTTTGACACAAATAAGACCTTCTAGCGCCTCAGACCTTTGGATTGCCTGAGGTGTATCCCAATAAGCACGCGGGTTTTGTCCATAACTCACTGGGTATGTAACTCGACTTCCTTTCATTATTAGATTTCCCACAAGCTTGTTGGGAATTTGATTTTGATTAGATCTCAAAACCTTAACTGAAAAGATATATGAAAATATATCTCCTTGATGATAAGACAACTGATGCAGTGACTGTAAGTCAGCTCTTCTTATTGAAGTTATACTTAACAGCGGATCATTTATGCGAAAAGAATTTGAATTAAGGCGTGCGATCGAAACCAACTCAGATAAAGAGTTACTTAACTCGTCAGAGGAGACGAGCCTCAAAACAATGAGATCGAGTTAGCAAAGTCAGAAGCAGCAGACATCAAGCTTAAAACTACATTGGCTTAAAGTAAAGCATCAGAAGGAAGTTCAATGATAAAAGTTATCTCGCCAGAAAAACTAAGTTACTGAAAGGATTCAATGAACCTGATTGTAATTATTCACCTGTTGAAATTGTTGCAGATGTTCATCTGATCAAAGCTCACAGCACACTGAAGTTTGAATTTCCTTCAAGAATATCAGATACATGCAGGAAAAAAAGTCGAGTTTAGGTTTTACTCAACCTCTAACCTTCATTTTCCAACCCTGGATTCTAGTACCTGGCAAGTTAAAAAATTGTTCAAAACTGAAGTATAGAAGCATATCTCGTTTAGTTTCTCCAATATTAATATTAGATTAAGTCGCTTCCATCCATGGATGATTGAATGCTAAAAGTCCAAAATCTGACAACTACTTGAGTTGAAGCATCAGTGATGAGATATGGCCCAACCGCTCAAATCCATGGCGGCCCAACCGAGTGGGCGACTTAATGATGACCTGCGGTTAAGCCTAAAGCCAGCGTCTAAACCTAATCAAGACCAAGTCAAAGGCGGAGATCGTGGTCGATTATGGAAGGAGATCGTGATCGATTATGGAAGGAGATCGTGGTCCCGCAAATCGAGGATCGATGCAAGATCATAGCGTGTATAAATAGAGGTTAAATCGGCGGTAGAAGGGTTGGCAACTTATTGAATACTAGAGCTTTTAGATACACTCATTGTAATCCGATTATAGTGAAAGTATTGAGGATCATCACCTCCGTGGACGTAGATCTCATTCTTGATCGAATCACGTAAAAACTCTTGTGTTCTCTATTGCTTTTCTTACATATCGTCTATTTACATACACTAGATTTATCATTAGCGCCGTCTGTGGGAACCTTTTGAACAAAAAGCTTCGTTTTCCTACAACTCAATGGCAAGAACTCGTACACGCTAGCACCGCCAGTGCGGCAACAACCGCACAGAGAACGATCAGGTAGTCACGCAGCGCCGCGGAAAGGGGATCGCGGACGCCACCAGCGGCAACACACCTGAGGGTCACATGGAGAACATTCCTATACACCCTCAGGATCGCCGCCCTAATGAAGAGGAAGATGCCGACCTCAATACCGGTTAACGGCGGTTCGCGATCTCATGAGGTCCTCGGCCGTGCGGTGTCCAATTCCTCAGCGCAAATCTCGGCCAATTCGAGTTTCCTCAACGGAGGACAAGCGGGCGGGCACCTTAAGAGCACTGAGCGATGGTTACGGGCGCGGGGTCGTTCGCCCATCAGTGATCAACGCTCACCTCGGCATAATAGCGAGAACGCGAACATCGCCCGCCGCCCGAAGTCAATCACCTCGCCGGGATGGTCGCAACCATTCGCCCCGAATCGCCAGCGGATTCGCTCGCCACCTCGGCACACCGCCTGGGGAGGCGGGACGAGAAGAGAGGAGGCGGGCGAACTCCCTCGAAGAGGCGATAGGCGCCGTTCGGTCTCCGCCCTCCAGAGAGAGGCGATGATCTCCGGGGTTCGGCCGATGCAGGAGAATCATCTCTCCTTTCTCCGAGAAATTTTGGACACACCTTACCCCGTGATACAGGGGCCCAACATCGCGCCTACGATGGTCTTGGGGACCCCTCAGGCTTCCTTTTCGCCTACACCACTAACATGGCGAATCGAGGAATGGAAGATTTTCATATGTGCAAAATCTTCCCGAGGTCTTGATCTCCAACGCCGGCGTTGGTTCACCTCGCTCCGCCTTGAGCAAGATACACTTGAGGATCTCATGGATCGGTTTAAGTGGCGCTTCTACGGAAGATGCCACCTCGGCGATAACCGTCCGACCTGCTCACCATCCTCCAAGGGCGGGGACGAGGCGATGTCGAACTTCGTCTCGAGGTTCATCAAGTCTCTCAAAATTGATGAGAGTAACGATCTCTACATCATCAATGCGTTCAAGCGGGATCGGACACTGGCGCCTTTGAATAAAGAGATCACCGGGAAAAGCCGAAGATGGCTAGTCGCCTACGGACCACAGTCGACAACTACGTCAAAGGAGGCGAGTCGGATCGAGAAAAGAGAGATTTGGGATGAGCGGAGGGTTGAAAGAAAGAAGCCGGATGACCGGGTCGGCGATCGCGAAGTGCCTTGAGAGGATCAAGAAGGGCCGATCGAGTCAGGGCTAGGACCTCGGCCAAACCACAGCGACAGCGTGCCTCATCTGCTCAAATCGAGGCGGAGATATTTGAGCTCCGCGAGCTCTTCCAAGCCCTCCATGAAAGGAGGATCGAGAAGAGGTCAGCGGAGAATATTGTAACTATCACCAGGGTATGGTCACAATACCGAAGATTCTGAAACTTGGGCTCATGGATCGGCGAGCTCGTCAAATGAGGGCGCTTAAAATACCTCGGCCGACCTAGGTCGGGGAACAAGCCTTGAAAGGAAAGAATGGAGGTGGCAACAGCTGCGGGCCGACCTCGATGATGACCCAACACGAGGGCGGCGAGACGAAGGTCCCAATGCGATGGGCGAGTCTACGCCATTACGGACTGCCCATAGGAGCGATGAGGTCGTCGTTGAAAAATGAAGCTCGGAGGCCGATCCAGGAGCGAAAATAAGCGACTCGGGACGGTGAGAACATCGTGTTCTCAAAGATGACCAGTGCCCAGATCATGCCCACCGGGATGCCATCACCATACAAGCCGTAGGGCAACAAGAACGTCCACGGGTCTACATCGACATTGGTGCCTCCGTCGGCATCATCTTTCGTAGCTGCTGGATAAACTCGAGGTCGGAGGATTCAAATACATCCCGCGCCATCCAGTGCGAGCTTCACTCGGGAGGCGGTCCGGCCGAGGCGTCATTACCGCTTCCGGTTACCGTAGGCGTGCTCCCGGTCGGTAACAAGGCCATTCAATTTTTCTTGGTCCGAGCTCCTTCTCCGTACAACATCATTACGGGAAGAGGCGGTATCACGCGCCAAAGCCGTCGCTCGGTGTAACACCTCACCGTCAAGATACCCGTCCGGTGGGAGTGCTAAGCATCCGGGGTGACCAAGCGGCGACCAAAGAATGCCTACGAGTCTCAACCCAAGATGTGGCCTTACCTCGGGCTAGCAATTCTGAGACCCTCGAGTCGACACCGGGACGACGATCGAGAACCTTCAACTATGCGGCGATGACCTCCAAAGTCGTCAAGGTCGGCACCGAGGTCAGCCCGATATTCGACGGCATGTCATACGACACGAGGGAATACGGGGCGTGTTCGTGTGGTCCCCACTCGACATGACGGAGTGTCATCCGAGCTCATCACTCATCGCCTCAACATCGACCGGATACCAAACCGGTTCGGCGAAGAAAAGAGGTTTCGGCGGTGCGGCCGGTCATAAGAGGCGAGGTGACTCGACTCAGGGAGGCGAGATCTGTTCGAGGTCAAATACCCGACACGGATGGCTAATCCGATCGTGATGCGAAATCCGGAGGAGGTGGCGCATGTGTGTCGACTATACCGACCTCAACAAACAACGCCCAAAGATTGCTACCCCTCCCGATATTGACAAGAAGGTGGAGAGCCTTTGGTGAGCCACGAGATCTTCGTTTCTGGATCTATACAAGGGTACCACCAAGTCTGATGAGCAGGAGGATGCTCCAAAGGCGGCGTTCATAAGCGATTTGGTGTCTTGGTGCGAAAATGCCTTCGACAAAAGCGCGGAGCTACCTACCGAGAGGATAGTGGACGCTATATTCAAGATCATATAGGGAAGATCGTCGAGGTCTCGTCGGCGATATCGTCGTGGTCAAAAGTCAAAAAAGCGAAAGGCTGCGACGACGGCGTCGGAACTATCCTCCAGAACTCCTCGGGTCGGTCAACCTCAAGCTCAACCCCAAAGTGCACATTCATGGTGAAAGCGGGAAATTCACGGGATGTTGGGTTTCAAGAAGGCGAAGGAGAATCCCACTAGGTCAAACGGTACTTGACATGCAGTACCAAAAACCATCCGTGAGATCCACAAACTCACCGGATGTCCGGTATATAGTAGATTCCTATCTAGAGCTGCCGAAGCGGCTACCCTTCTTCAAGATCTTAAGGAGAGCTCGGGACTTACTTTGGCGGGAAGAACACCACGTCGCCTTCACACACGGTGAAAGAGTATCTCGCCGACCGCCTACCTGCTGGCCAGCGAAGAAAAGCGAGCTCGCTTTCTTTATATTTGGCCACCTCGGATGAGGCAATCGGTCTTGGTATTAGTGCGAGATGAGATCGGACGACAACTCCCGTCTACTTTATCGGCCGAGCTCTCAAAGGACCGGAGGCGAGGTACACGTCTCGAAAAGATAGCGTTGGCGGTGAGCGCAAGCGGCGTCTCAACCTTACTTTCAAGCCCATTCCATCCAGTCTTGGTGACTTACCACCGAGACAAGTTTGTCAAACACGAGTCATCCGGACGTATAGCCAAGTGGGCACTGGAGCTCGGCGAGCATGACATTTCATACTCCCCCAGGCCGGCCATAAAAGGGCAAGCCCTCGTTGATTTCCTGGTAGAGGCCAAATTTACCGAGGTCGATCCTACCAAAGAGGTCACTACGACCTCCGCCCACTGACGGAGGACCCGCCTTAACCCGCGATGATGTTGGCAGATGTACGTGGATGGGGCTTCATGCAAATCTGGTAGCAGAGCAGGCATCCTGCTCCTTGGCCCGGACCAACAAGAAGTGACCTATTCACGGTTTACCTCCCGACCACAAACAACAAGGTGGAGTCTGAGCGATCTCGGGACTCGCCTCGCAAAGGAATTGAAAGTGGAAAGATCCGGATCTTGGAGATTCCCGGTCGTGGTAAACCAAGTCGAGGTAAATCTGAGGCGAGGAAGATCGGATGAAGCAATACCTTGAGAAGCGCAAATGAGATCTTGACCTCATTCGGTATTCCGTAATTTATCGTATTCCACGAGGGAGAACGATCGGTGACATCCTCGATAAGTTGGCTTCGTCGTCAACAAATCCTCCAATGGAGGAAGTTCATTCGAAGCATTGCGGAGTCAGCGTCGGCATCATCATTGAGATAGAGCCGAGGCGGATGTCTCTCATAAAGTCTACCTAGAAGAAGGTGCACTACCTCGGGATCGGCTCGAGGCCAAAAAGATGATGGTCAAATCCCAAAGTACCTCATGCATGAAGGCACTCTCTACGAAATCCTACCTTGACCACTCACGAGGTGCCTTGGGCGGAAGAGGCGGATTACGTGCTAAGCGAGATTCACATGGGATCTTGCGGAAGCCACATCGGATCACGAGCTCTCAAAGAAGACACGAGGTCGGTATTCTTGGTCCACCCTCGTCCAAGATTCGGCCGAGCTGGGTCAAAAGTGCCCTAAGTGCCGACTTCACGCCACGGTCAAGAAGCTACCTCGGGCGACCTTAGTAGCCTTGAGTCCTTGGCCTTTCATGCGATGGGAATCGACATCATTAGCCCCTTCGACCGAGCACCGGTCGGCCGATGCTGATCGCAGCTATAGACTACTTCACAAAATGGGTCGAGCGGAGCCACTTTCGAGCCTCGCGGCGAGAAGGATTCGAGACATTCGTGTGGAAAAACATAGTTTGCCGCGGCATACCGCATGTTTTGATCTCGGACAACGGCACCCGGTTAAATCGACAAAACTTCAAAGAATAGTGTGAAGAGCTCCGGATCAAGCAACATTTCACCTCGGTCGCACCCCGGCGGTGACGGTCGGGCCGAGGTGACGAACCGCGCGATCGTACAAGGATTGAAAAGAGGTTAGGCCGAGCTAAAGGTGATTGGGTCGAGAATCTCCTCAAGTCCTACGGTCCTGAACAACACCTCGGACTTTGCGGAGAAACCCCTTGACTTAGTCTACGGGACCGGCGATCATACCGGTGAGATCGGCGCACCGAGGCCAGCGTACTCTTCACTTCGACCAGCACGGCAACGAGGAGGACCTACGGGTCGACCTTGATGCTCAGAGGAAAAGCGAGCTTGCTTCATAAATGAAGCTAAGTACAAGTGCCGGTCATGAGTACTACAACTAGAGGGTAAAGCCTCCACGCTCCAAGTAGGTGACCTCGTCTGTGAAACAATGAAGCCGATAAAGCCGAGCATCTTAACAAGTTAGATCCTACATGGGAAGGCCCGTACCGCGTTCACGAAGACCTCGGCAAAGGGGCTATAAACTTGCTCACCTATCCGGTGCACTTATTCCCGAACACAGCATATCACTCATTTGAGGAGGTATTTTACATAGTTTTGATTTCGGATCGGCATCATGTTAGCCCTATTTTCGCTTTGCGAAGTGCGATGTTATATACTTATTGATAAAACATTTGTTTTCTAATGAATATTTCAACGATCTCGTCTTATATCTATGTGAACATCCGTTCGGATAAACCACAATTAACCTTCAAAGGGGCGCCCTTGCGAAGATGGCACATCTGAGACAACTCATGAACTTGAGCGTCTCGTGCAAGGCATCAGATTACTCATTAAATTGAGCGTCTACATGCGAGGCATACGGATAACTCATTAAATTGAACATCTACATGCAAGCGGCGTCGGATCGGATCTCGTCAATTTATACCCTTTATTTGGGAAGATATACACTTGGTAAATAGTATGAATACATTTACGGCTAAAACCAAGTCTAAGCTATGTTTGTACCTCTCAGGGGAAAATATACACTTGGTATAAAGCTAAATACATTCACTACTATACACCAAGTCTAAGCTATATACAAATCACTCGGACTTAGAGCTCCACCGCCAAGTCTCATTGAAGCTACACCCGTTCGAGACAAAATCCGGGTTGGCGATGAACACCCGGGATGAACTCAATGCCTTCCACCCGATCGATGAAATCGGCGCCACGCGTCTACTCGGCCGTACTTTGAGCAGTAGCGAGATGGGCCCCGACACGAAGGGCGCTCGAGCGAAGTTGGACTTCGGCCCCTTGAGCTTGACGCTTGGCCAGGGTTACGACCCCGCCCCCGACCTGCCGTTCTTCCTTGCCTACCTGAGGTCCTCGGGTGCCTCTTTCTTGACGACCGACCCCGGTTGCTCCATCGTGGCCGGACCAAGCAACCGGAGCACTTCGGCATGGTCAGCATAGCCGTCCCCCACCTCGGGCTTTTCAACAGTTGGGCCGGCTGTGGACTCACTGCGGGGCTGGGGTATGCGTCGCTTGCGGACGAGCTCGTAAATCTGGACGTACTTCACAATGGAGTCGAGGCAATCTTTAAACTTTTGCTATTAGGCCCTCCTCGTCCCTTAGCACCATACCTTCGGCGAGCAAGCTCTGCACTCGATCATCGGCCTCTGATATGGTAACTCCACCAGATCGGTGGATCACCTCTTCATATTCAGCGTGTTCCTCCGAGATCCGAGCTAGCTTCTCCAAATCGTCGGCTCATTGCTCCTCACATTGCATCAGCGTCCACTGAATAACATCGGCGGATGAATCCGCCCTGGACTTGAGATGTATGATCCTTGGCTTTAGAGTCTCATTCTCGGCGGAGGCGGGCCACTCGCATTCGACCTCTTGCAGTTTCTTCTTGACCGGTAGATCTCGTCGACTGGCGTCCATCTTGCCCAAAGTGCGGGTCGGCTCGGTAGATCGGCTCCTCCAAGCAAACACCTCTTTGTCCTACCGGCCCGAGGCACCTCGGGCCTCTTTTAGCAAGTCAACAAATCATGATCGAGTCAGAGGTATTGAGAAGTGGAGTGCTAATAATAAAGGGACAACACATATTTCAAAAGTTGTATTTATTATTATTCACAAAGTGGGAAACTTTACTGAGGCTCGGGATCCTATCAACCCGACAAATCAACCTATTACAGTGGGTCCAACGACCTCGGGCTCTTGCCGGACTCACCGATCTCCTGCTGACCTGCTGCTGCTGCTGTTGACCCCCCGGAAGGAAGCTCGAGCTCGGCTCCGCCTTCCCGGCCCGGCCCGCACCTCGGCGAGAAGCTCCACAAGCTCGGCGTCTTCATCAACCTTGCATTGAGCAACGGCCTTGGCCGTCGAGAAGAGGTGGAGGCTGCAAAGCCTCAAGACGGGAGCGAACCGACCTCGGAGATCCCAGCGTACTCTTATACATTGCGGGGCGACCTCGACCCGGCCATGCTTGACCTTGTTGAAGCCGGGCATGGCGGCCGCCGGCTCCTCCGGGTGGTGCGACACCACCCACGTCTGAGCACGGCGGCGGTCGGAGATGAAGGCGAGAAGCTCTCCGGCTCGGCGAGTTTCTTGGCGAAGGCCCTCAACATTGGCCCGACACCAAGCATGGCACTCCTCTCGTCGGCGAGCTCCTGCTTCGCACCATCCGCCTCCCGCGCGCCTCCCGAGCTCCCCCGAGCGACCTCCAATACTAGCTTTCTTCTTGGGCGCCTCGGCGGCAACCCTCGCGGCATCGGCTTCCGCCTCGCGGTTGCCACAATGACATCGGCATCTGCCAGCTTGAGGCAAGTGCGACCTCAGTGGCTCGCTCCGCTCTAACGCCTCACACCGAGTAGCTCTCGGCGATGTACCGGCGGCGTGTTGCGGCTCCCGATCACGAGCTCACTTCACGGAGAACAAAACAAGTTGAGTACGCATTACGAGCAGATAAAACAAATATGGAAGAGACACATACTTTGGGGAGGGATACGGCCGGCTGGAAGCCGGCACCTCATACTCGATCACAGGCACAGTATATTCCTCCAGGGCGGTTGACCCGGCGGGCGCGTCATCGATTGACTAAGATTGTCAACCACCACGGAGGCTGGGCGGGCTCGATCCGCCTCGTCTTCTTCTTGGGCGCCTTGCTCGGCGATGATGAGGCCTTCTTTCGCGGTTCTAGCTTCAGCACTGTGAGAAGAAAATTTTGTTAACAATGAGATCGGACATATAAGGAATAAGAGAAGAGGTGCCTCACCCACTCGACCAAACCACGAGGGCCTTTGACTGTGTATGCTCGGTCAGGCATTATTGAGGTCGTCCTCGGTGAACCTACGGAAAGTTCACCGAGCATGTTGGTGATCCTCTACGTAACCAGGGGCTTCACCTTCACATCCTTCATTCTACCGGGCCCCACTCGTAGATCGGTGCCCATCGACCTCAAAAGAAAAATTTACTTTGCCCTGCGGCACCTTGAGGCAGCCAACCCTAAGCAGTGCCTGGGTGAAAAATAGTACACACCTCCCGTACTCTTGGCTAAAAATCGCATCAAAACCTCGAAGGAGAACTCCTCACTAGTAGTAACAAGAAAGCCACATCAACGACCGACCTAATGGGTTTGGAGTAAATTGGCATATAGAATTTGGAAATACTCATGAATGTGCAAAAAAATGGGGCTAGCGAGCCTAAGACCAGCCCTCATGGCGTCTAAATACACCGTTATAAACCCCTCGGGATGAGCAAAAGCCGGTCGGGATCCAAGCGAGCACCACGGGCCTCACGGGAAGTGGCACTCCTCCTATTCTAAGCACATCGTCGATGGTGGAGAAGATCTAGCGTCACGACCTTATAATCATCAACAGAGGAGACTTGGCACCTAGCGCTAATACCCGGTGACCTACCCTCCAGGTATGACACATATAATCCCTAATCTCAATAACATTTTCGGGAGGAGATGAATGGGCGGGCGCTTGAACCCAGAGCAAAGAAGAGGATCGTAAGTCATACTTACTTTTAAAGGAAGGATTTCGCTTCTCAGATGAATTTGAGAAAGGATTTACAGCAAAACTACGAAAATCTTTTGCTGCGGAGCGATGGGGAAGAAGAAAGTGAAGCAGTTTCCTCATTCGGGCCTATTTATAATACAAATGGGCACCCAAACTTGCCGTTTCAACTTTCCACGTGGCTAATTGCGATTTGATGTGGAGTAGACCCGCGCACGAGTTTCGGGCGCCTACCAACCGTCTGCGCGTATGGCGTGATCAGGGGCGCGGCGACACACGGTCTGTCGTGCAATCATCACTCGACTCCGGACCTCGGCTTCGTCGCTGGCGGCGTCGCTATCAGCGTCGAACAACTCGAGTCGGACCTCGGTATCATCTAGAAGGATATCTCTATCCGGCTCGGACCTCGGTATTACCGGTAGGATATCGCTATCCAAGTCGGACCTCGACATCCTCCTGCAGGACATCTCGGTCGATGACATACGACTCGATTCGGTCCTCGACAAGCGGTGCGCCCGGACCGACAAACCGCCAAACTTCGATTCGGACCCGGATCGTCGGATCCGCCCTAACGTCGAAAAAGACAACACCGACAACAACCTCACCGAACACCAACCGGCCTCGGCAAAATCGATCTTCACCTCACTTTCGGCATAGTTGTTACTCGACTATTTGGGAGGGCTATGATGGGATATGGCCCAACCGCTCGAGCCTTGGCGAGCCCAACCGGCGGGCGACTTAATGACGGCCCCGCGGTTAAGCACAAAAGCCAGCGTCTAAACCTGTCAAGACCAAGTCAAAGGCGGAGATCGTTGTCGGTTATGGAAGGAGATCGTGATCGATTATGGAAGGAGATCGTGATCCCGCAAATCAAGGGATCCGGTACAAGATCCACAAACGTGTATAAATAGAGGTTAAATCGACGGTAGAAGGGTTGGCAACTTATTGAATATTAGAGCTTTTAGATACACTCATTGTAATCCGATTATAGTGAAAGTATTGAGGATCATCACCTCCGTGAACGTAGATCTCATTCTTGATCGAACCACGTAAAAACTCTTGTGTTCTCTATTGCTTTTCTTAAATCTCATCTATTTACATACACTAGATTTATCAATCAGTCAATGGGAAAAATCTCAGTTGGTCTACAAAAAAGGGAAATGATTAAATCACCACAATTATCCCATTCCTGGATAGCCACTGATTATAAGTAAAAGAGTCTCTCCCTGCTCCTCAACTAGCTCAAGACCATCATCAATCGATTTCTGAGACAAAGTAAAGATCCACTGGAAAATCTTTGGTAATGATCTCAAAAGAGAGAAATAAAGAATTAGCTAGGTACATTGTTGGGAATTTTCTCCATCCGACTCCCAATGCCTTTACATCATACAGGAAGTCGGAATATCTGATGTATTCCATCAGAATCCCAATGCCTTTACATCATTTTCATCCTCATTTCGTCTTTTTGAAATAGTGGATCTAATGTTGATCTAGAGGAAAGTTCTACATTCTATCTTACTTTGACTTTACACACTTCCCACCAATATCACACCATGTGTCGTCGGTAAATCTCTCAGTTTGTTTCAAATGCCACAATCGTCGGTAATCTGCCGGAGACTAACGTAGTAGTTTTATCCATCGGTAATTTTAAATTTTTGTAGTGTAATAACCTTAGTAGTTGCTTAAGAAAGAGCGATTATTTTGGATGAGATAGGATAAATAAACAAAAATAATAGAGATTAAAATTTGCTACTTAATATTATAAATTGATTAATTTTAAATTAGTTTGATCATATAAGTTGTCAGATACTAAATCTCTTCTATCCATTTACGCCAGCATACAAAATAAACGAAGGATTGAGCTGAGTTTAATTGTTATAGCCACTAAGTCGAATTTTGCAGGCGCAAGGTCCGAACCGTTTGCTTCGCTGGGAAGACTTCTGCATAGCAAAAATAAACTTTTTGTTAAAAACTAAAATAAATTGGGGCATTTTCATCCATGCATGTGGCTTTCAGTAAGCTTTCATTTCGTAACAACTGTAGTGTTTCTCTCCACTTCATGTTTGAAAAACAAACCCGGAGATGACGAATCTCTGCTATAAAAGCTAACATTTGGTGGCTATTGGTAGATAATTAGGGTTTGCTGGTGATTTTAAATTTTATTTCAATTAATATTCATTAAGGATAATAATGTCAATATACATAAAAAGAGAATATATATTATTTCCTCAATCCATCAAAAACATTTATTGATTTTGGTGGCACAAGTTATAATAATTTGTAATGAGTATAAAGCGAGTGGAAATAATAAATTATATTAATAGCTAGTGCGATTAAATATGGGTCATGCAGATAATAAATTAATAGTGAGATTATAAAGGTGGACTTTGAGTTTTTTGTAAATAAGTGATTAGATTGAGGACACAAATTACGAGGTTTATATGGGCGATGTTCTAAAATGAAAAGTACTGTTTTTCATGAACGAACAAAAAAAAATGAACAAAAATTTTTGTAAACGAAGAGAATATATATATTTTATCTTTGTATTATGTATCAAAGTGGATATTGTCTAGCTAGCATTTACCTTATATATAACAACTAAGATCCTCTTATTATAGCCTGACATCTCTATTATCTTTGTAAATTAATGAAATATAATAATGTTAAAAAATTAGAATTTAATTTATACAAAAAATATGTATATTGTAACATTTAGCCGACACATGGGGTGTTGGAGACAAGTCAGGCTGTCCCTACCTGATTTTTTTTTTTTATATAGCTACAAATGCTGGTAAATTCTTGGCCCAAAAGCTTTCTCCCAGTACGAATAGCTCCCGCTGTCCTCTGTCCAGCCGTCGAAGAAGTAGCCGCACGCAACCGTCGACCGACCGCCAGAGTTGTAACTAGAAATGGCAATGGATCGGATCTGGACCGAATCTTGTGGGTCAGGATCAGGATCAAAGTATTTGCTTGGATCCCGATCCTAGATTTATTGGGTCCTAAAAATTTTAGATCGAGATCCATTAGATCACGATTATGAGTGCAGATTGAATCACATATTTTCTCTTCTAAATAAATCCTAAACCAACTATAATTTACAGTAGCACCTTAATAATAATATAAATATACAATAACACTATAATAATTATTTAAAATTTTTACAATCATCATTATACAAGAAGATGTTAGTTACAAATTTATTTTTGTTTTCACAACAACAAATAATATTACAATAAGAATAGAAGTAACATACATATCTTAGCAAATAGACCACTCATATCTAATTTATATACAATTTTTTTTTCGAATTCAAGGTATAATTTTCTAAGTTATTGACCTACCATCTAATTACATAACATAATTTATCCAAACATGAAAGAAAAATAATATAATATACTTATAAATAAAATAAAATTATATATACATGGATCTATGGACCGGATCTGGATCTCAGAAATCAAGATCCAAATCCGAATCCGAATTTTAAAGAAATGGTCCGAATCCGATCCAGATTCGTTGGATCCTATTTTTTGAAGTTCCAAATCCTAAAAAATGGATCTGAATTTACGGATCTGGATCGAATCTAGGATCACTGCTATCTCTAATTATAACTGAGAATGCGACTAAGAGGGGAATTGGGGAAGAAGAAAGATAACATAAATGAGGAAAGAGTAAATATTGGAGGGAGAAAAGTAGACAATAGTTGAAGAAAAACTTGACTACGCTGTTTTAGGTTATTGGAATTTTTGAATTTAAAATAAGATAAGAGTTGACCATGATTAAGGTCTGAATTGGGTATTTAATAGGTTTTACTATGAATTGAAAATTCTGGATTTTTTTAATTTAATTTATGACTTGGGAATGTTTCTAGTAAATTGCATTATTAAAATTATTGGTGTTCCTCTTCTTCCTATTAACTTATTGTTGAATCAATGGTAAATATTCATCCAGCACAAGAAGTTGAATTGAACTTAAATAATTTCAGGATTATGAAAATTTGAAAAGTTTGATATTGCTATTCCATATCAAGTTGTACTTGTCTATGTGACCTTGCTAACCATTTGGACATATATACCTATCCGAAACATCATATGGTAATCAAGAGAGGAGTTTTCAAAGGTTTTGGTATAAAAAATATACATATATCTGTATTTCTATTAATATTGTGATTTTTATTCATTATTTAATACATTTATGTGACCAGCATCTATGTATCTTAAACTCTTATAATTGCCAAATATGCTTTGCCTATATATTTATTCCGTCATACAAAATAAACATAATATTGGATTGTGCAATAGCCAATAAGTCGAAATAGGCAGGCAATACCAAGGTCCGCGGAACCGTTTTAAGTACGGCACTGGAAGGACTTCTGCGCAGAAAAAATATAGTCTTTGTTAATAAAAAATCTTAGCAGGATCGGGTGGCGTAGTCAAAGGAAACGATATTTATGGAAATCATTTGCCGTTTTAATTTCAAATTGATGGTGTGTTTTCTACAGTCTCATGTTTGAAAACAATGCCGGAGATGAGGAATCTTCGCTATAAAAGCTAATATTTGGTGCTAATATGAAACATAGCAAAGAGAAAGAGAGAATGGATCCAATCATGTTGGGATCTCTTCTGTTGACAGTAATACTAGTAGCTGAAAGTATTGCTTTGACTAAATACATAACTATTGTATAGACTGTTATCCACATATAGAGTAAAAACAATAAAATTAAAAACTTAAAGAATACTCAAGTAACTTTTCAACAGATTAAAATTATAATATGTAGATACCAATCTATGGCGAAATTATTCATTATAAATGTACAATAAATGTTACAAAAATTCACTATTTTATCACAAGATAAAGTCGGACACTTTGAGTTGAAACATAACTATGAAAATATTAAAGATTTCCTCACACCACTCTTGTACTAAAACAGACACACTTCTAAAACAATTAGAAGTTAAAACACTCGTGTGTTATCTGAAATATTGTGAAAACAGACTCAAAGATAGAAACAAATCTTCAGTGATATCTTCAAGGATTGCATATCTTTTGTTGTCGATCTACCTCTCTTTATATAGGAGTTGAGAGGCCTTCGATTACACGTCTTGGATCACGTTCGGTCCACTAGGATGTAAGTTAGTCGTTCCAAATAGCTCCTAAAAATAGGAATCGAATAGTTGACTCCTTCCATACTTATCTCTTTTAATCTGATTGTCATATTTTTCAATATGTTACAATCGCATCCAGCGTAACATCAGTAACCTGCACACACCAAAGTGAAGAAAAGGCAAAACCATAAAATATCTAACTCCATATAATGAGGAGATTCGGAACTCTCCCTTTTTTGTTTTCTTCACAAAACCTACATATACAAACAGATTTTACAGAATATATACAATACTCCCCCTGAATCCCAATCATATAATATCTACAAAAATTATATATTCTCCCTATGAACATTCTATCCTTATTTACCACAATGTCATCAAAACAGTTCATGCCACATTGTAAGCAGCAGAACAACCAAACAGAGTAAACATCCGAGAAGCAAACATATCAGGAAACCATAGGATAACAAAAACATAAGCATCCATCAGCCAAACATCTTCCATAAGCATCCATCAGCAAAACATCTACCAAACCGAAACATAAAATTAAAATGATGTCCAGCATCAACAAACCCATGTTTTAAACACATCAATTCAAATCAGTTTAAAGGACACTATGACATGTACTACCTTTGTTTGATCCTCCTCTTGTCCATGTTGCATCTACATCTACTCATCTTTTTGGGAAGAAAGAAGAGTAAGGACATCAATCTTTAAACATGTGAGCTCTAAATGGGCACTACGATGATGTTCCATCAAGGTCTGTTCTAGCTTTTGAATGCGGTCGAGCATGGAACAAACCGTTGATATTGGATCATCTCCTCAGAGGCAACTTCTAATCCCTGTTCGATATTTTTCTTTGTTGGGTTAATTCAGGGTAAATTAGGAAGCTTGTTACCTGTAAATAATGTGTTACTGATGGTGAACTGCTGGAAGTCATCAAATAGTACATCGCGAGCACCATCCGAGAGTCCATGTTTTCTCAACAGTTGATATAACAAGGAGGGAACGGTAGTAGGCTAGGATGGGGCGTCCAGCTAGGGATGTCAATGGGTGGGTTTTACTCGGACCGATCCTGAACCGCTCAAAACCCATTAGATTTTAAAACAGTTGTTCTGATTTCGGTTTTAGGCCCGCTTTAGACCTTGACCGTTTAAATCCATAGTTTGATGGTCCAGTCCGGTCCGGTCCGAATCGGGTTCTCGTTCTAGAACGAGAACAATACTTATTTATTAGTTACGGTGGATTAAAACCGTTTATTGACAAACTAAGTTTAAATAGGCTTGTCGATGAAGCTAATTTATCCATATCGATCTGAAATCACTCATAGCCCATTAAATTATAAAGCAGCGGTTTCGGTTCGGATCGATTACGGTGGGTGCAGTTCGAGACACTGCTCAGATCCGGACCTCTTAAGACCCATAGTTGATGGTCTATGTCTGGTCCGGATCCAGTATCTAATGGGTCGGTTTCAGAACTAGAACCATTATTTATTTATTGGTTCTGGTCCGGATAATACTCACCCATTGACATTCCTACGTCCAGCAATGGCTCATATTTGTTCCACAACAAGTTTTCCAAAGTTAAATGGAATACCTTGTCCAAGTTTGTAAATAAGGACACCATGAGAAATCGTCACCATTGTGCTCTTCGACGACACAATCCAATTTGTGGTCATGATCTTATATAGCACTGAATGAAGATAAGTGAGGCTTCAAAACATTAGATATTTCCATTTCCTTATCCTACCTCTTGTTATCTGCTGCTATGAGATCATAATCCTTGACAACAACATCGTTTGTCAGCTCATTTATCCCAAAGATAACATTAATCTCACATGTAATGTTGAATACTTTCCATCTAAAATACACCTTACAATACTTGTTGGATGTACAGTCAACAAAATATTTGTCTATGTTTGCATAAACATTACGAATAATATTCTTTGGATAGGGATAGATAGTTGTACTGTCTTGAAGAGTCCTCTTACCTCAAGAAACTCAATAAGATTGTGTTGAGCAAAGGATACCTCATCAATTTTTCATTCATTTAGGCACTTCAAGTGCTTAAACTGTTCTCATCGTTTGTGCATCCTTTGAGTAGAATTTGTATGAGATGGCTCTGTCAGCATCAACATCGGAATCCATGAACATAGAGGCATTCTCGAGCTTGGAGTCTCAGTTCTCTTCTTCTAAATATGGACTTGGCAGTCGCGTGGGAGGCTGCATCTGGGTGGTGTCCAGAGCAGTAGGACGGTGGGTTCGGCCGGCCGATCTGATGGTTTTAGAGTCTTGACTTTACATTTTCCTTCTTTAATCGCTGCTTTCTTCATTCTCTGAAGAACATCACCCAAAGGTACATCCTAGTTAGAGATACTAACTCTCATGACCAACTCACATCCTAGTGGACTAGAACATGGTTCAAGACGTACAGTTAAAGGCCTCTCAACTACTATATAAGGTTCAATGTAGCTACATTGGAAGACAAGGAAGGATGCGTTCATCCGTGGGAAGCTGGAAAGAGGTAGATTGGCAGTAGTCAGTAGGTAACTCTTGGAGAAATCACTGAACATCTGTTCATGTCTTTGATTATGTTTTCATAACATTTCCGATAGCACGAATGTTTTAAATTCTAATTGTTTTAGAAGTGTATCAGTTTTTATACACGAGTGTTATGAGGAAGTCTTTTGTATTTTCATAGATAGTTTTATACTCAAAGTGTCCTACTTTATCTTTTGATTAAGTGGTGAGTTTTTGTAACATTCACTACACTTATAGTGGATAATTTCTCCATAGATTAGCATCTACATATTATAATTTTAATGCAGAAGAGTTTCAACTTCAATGTTCTTAAAGTTTTAATTCTATTGTTTCACTTTGTGTATGGATAATAGTCGATACAACGAGTTATGTGTTTAAGCAAAACAACACTTTCAAATAAGAACCATAATGCAGACACTCATCAAAACAACCTTCCAAACTCTCGGCTTCTTTGGGATATAGACCCTAGGCTTCGACTTTTTTCCTTCGTTTCATGCATCTTATAACGTCTACGTAATGCTAGGAATAACATATCTTGTATATCTGATAACTCTTATAAAAGAGTTAATATATGACATTTTTGATGATAATATCCTTGAGTTTTGTATGTTACATTAGTATGTTTGTGTTGTTCGATTGTGTTTATGTTGTGTTTTAGGTGTGTGCGTGTGTAGGATTGAGTTGGGTGCCTTTAAGGGGTTTATGTTCTTTTAAAGCTTTAATTAATAAATCTATGGCATGTAGCGGGAAGAGCGGTGAGGCGATCTTTGAAGTCCGTGAGTCGAGCGAGCTCCGGTCGAGCAGCAAACAAGGCCGAACTCGTGGGCGGCGTGACTTGAAATCGAGGAATGATAGAGCGAACAAGGCTGGGTAATGCGAGAGCAAGTTCGAACTCGAAGGCAGTCAAGCTCAATGGAAAAGTGGAAGCAGGGATCCGGGCGAAGTCTCAGTCGAGCTCGGAAGAGGCCGACCACACTCAAGCTCGCCGGCTGAGCCGAGCTCAGAATGTCGAGCTCATAAGCGGAAGCCGAGCTCGAGAATGTCGAGCTCATGAGCGAAGCGAGCTCGGGAAAGGCGAGGCTCAATAATGCGAGCTCGTAATCAAAGCCGGGCTCAAGGCTGCGAGCTCGCATCAAAGTCGAGTTCGTGGCGAAAGCAGTTCGGGGAAAAGAAGCGGACAAGGTTGAGCTCGTGACTAACGACGAGCTCGTGAATTAAGTCGAGCTAGCGACCAAAGTCGAGTTAAATGGCGAATTCAGGTCGTAAACAGAGAAGAGCATATGCTGATGGATGATCAACGATGAAGTATGAAAGGTTTTGGCTAAAGGCGAGGAGATCTGCGGGACCACTGACCACGTGGCATCGCCGCGGCGGCATAAAAAGACAGCGGGTTGTTATCATCGGGCGATCGAAAGGACTGAAAAATCGAGGTTGAAGGGTGGCGGTGCACCGTCTGTACCCAAAAGAGCGAGTTGGTTATTAAAGGGGGACGGACAGAAAAAGTATTGGATCGACTACGGGGAAAACACACAATCATTGGAAGGAGGAATCGGAGAAGCGACAACTTGGAGAAGAATCCATCGGAAGAGCAGCGATCGAAGAAGACACGTGATTCGGCGACAGTTACTTTCTTCTTCTCGAATTCTTCAACTTGTTATGGCATTTGTTTATTTGGATGTTGTTGAATAGCTCGCTATGAGCTAAATTTATAGGACTTGATCTTTTGATGAAACCCATGCTCGCGTGTGAGCTTATTTCTACTTATCTTGCTAAATTGCTATTGTTCTCTTGGAGATTATTTATCTTACTTGTGATTGATCACCATGGGTGAGATCTTAGCTCTTTAATTCTTTGGGAAGTTCTTATAGAGTGGAAAAGCAAGAGTGGCCTTAAGAACATGATTTAAACATTATGTGTGTGAATAGCATAGGAATATGTGTTTACCTTGTGTGACTTAAATGAATGGATTAGTAAAGATATTCTAAGAGCATTGGTATAGGAATATATCGAATGACTTATAGAATATAATCTTAGATTTGGAAAATACTAAGAATCGGAGAAGTTCATGTCATGGTAATGAGGCGATGATAATGTTGTAGCATATTGTCTGAGCATGGGTGGAATCGAGAGGTCAAGTCTATCTCTCATCCTTTTATCAACTGTTTAATCATACGCTTGTCCGAATTTTACCTCGCTTCGTAGTATCATTCTCTTAGTTTTGATTTCCGTCTGTTTTTATTACATTGTTATTTCCTGTTTTATTCCTTGTGTTGTTCTCTTAAACAAAAATATTATTTGTCGGGCGTGATTTAAAAGTGCGATCCACGTGGATTCGATCTCGGAATATTTCCGTGTATTACTTGTTGACTACGTGCACTTGCGTACATCAATAATAATTTTCACAACAAGTTTTGCGCCGTTCTTGTCGGGATCGCCAATTATAAATTACGTTGATATTACGATTTTGTGTTTATTTAGTATTAGTAGTTAACTACATTATTTTCTTTGGCGTGAATCGGGCTTACGGATTGTGGTATGTCATAAGACCAAAGCGCGGTATTATACCGTTAGATCCGAGTTGAGCACCTTCCGTCGAGGAAGGCGGCGTCAACGTCCGTAGGCGCAAGCTAAAATGGCGCACGGAGGTAATGGGAATAATGGAGGAAATGCCATAGTCATTCTTGATGGCCGGGAAAGGGTATCGTGACTACGCTAACCCAGATTTAATGAGCTAAATCGAGCATAACCGGACCAGGGTGCAAGCGAACCGTTCGGTGAAGCGGTTATGTTCGGATGCTCCAAGCGAGTGGGGCGATTCGGTGGGCAAGCCGCGGAGGATCCACATCTCCACCTTCGGTCGTTCTTGGAGGTCGTGACTCATTCGAGTTGCGGGTGTTTCGATTGCGGCGAGACTTGTTTGTTCCTTTTCGCTACGAGATTGTGCAAAAGCATGGCTGAATGGTCTTCCATGATTCTATCACTTAGTGAGCGAGCTCGTGAAAAATTCTTGATGAAGTATTTCCGCCTACAAAGAGCATGAAGATTCCAAAATGACATCATGTCGTTCAGTGAGAATGATGATGAGTGCGTATCACGAGGCATGGGAGCGTTATAAGGAAATGTTCGAAAATTCCCTCACCACGGCATCACCTTGCATTGTTGGAAACCTTCTATAATGGGTTAAGCGTCCACACGCTTGGTGCTTAGCAGCGTCTGCAAATGGAGTTATTCTCTCTAAATCCTACAATGAGGTATATGAGATATTGGAAAGGATTGCAAATAACAGCGCGATGGTCCAATTCTCGTGCTCAATGGGAAGAAATGCATCGCGGTGTTACGGAAGTTGATGCCTTGATGGCGCTAGCTGCTCAAGTGGCGTCCATGAAAACATGTTGAAAAGCTTGCAAGTAACCAATCCGGTTGTTCGACCAGCAGTGTTCGGTGGTAGCACCCACGATCAAGTAAGCGGTATCATGCGTTTATTGTGGGGAAGGGCATACTTTTGATAGTTGCCCATGAATCCGACTTCGGTATGTTACATGGGAAATCGAGCGGCGAAGGAATAATCCTTACTCACAAACATCTGATCCGGGTGGAGACAACATCCTAATTTTTAGTGGGAGGACAAGGATGCGGAGCAAGTGGTGGTGGAAATTTTGAGAAAACACATATCGACAAAATTTCCAGCGAAGCGACAACAAAATTGCTCCTGACCAAAAATATGGAAACCTTGATGAAGGAGTATATGGCGAGACGGATCACGATGTCTGAGGACAATCCACTTAGCTAAGGAATTTGGAGGTTCGGATCGGACAATTGTGACGAGATGAGGAATCGACCACAGTAATCTGCCAGTGACACGGAGAACCCTCGGAAGGATAAAGAACATGTCGAGGTTGTCACTGCGAAGTGGAAAGAAGATGCAAGAACCCAGTGCTTGAACCAAGAAGAGAAGCGAAGTCCTCAAACACTAAAAAGCAAGTTGGTAGAAGTGGAAGCAAAAGCAATCCGCTTGATTGAGAAGCACTGCGAAGTGAATCCACGGTAGAAACAAGCTGGATGAGGTGGTTTATCGTCCACCACCACCTTTCCCGAAGGTTGAAAAAGCAACAAGATACTCGGTTTGGAGATTTCTAGATGTCTTGAAGCAGCTGCATTAATATTCCATTGGTGGAAGTGCTAGAAGCGGATGCCCAATTATGTGAAGTTCTTGAAGACATCGACAAGAAGAAGAGCGTCGGGTGAGTTGAAGCGGTGGCACTAGCGAGAGCGGTAGTACCATGTTAAAGAACAAGATTCCACCAAGTTGAAAGATCGGGGAGTTTACAATTCCATGTTCAATTGGAGGGCCTTGACGTCGGACGTGCTCTATGTGATTTGGGCGCAAGTATAAACTTGATGCGCTCTCGATATTCAGGAAGCTAGGGATAGGAGAAGCTAGACCTACAGCGGTGATCTTGCGGTTAGCGAGATAGATCGATGGCCCTTTGAAGGAAAAATTGAAGGCGTGCTAGTAAAGGTGGATACATTCATCTTTCATGAGACTTCATCATTACGGATTATGAAGCGGATCACGAGGTGCTATTATTTTGGGGCGTCCTTTCCTTGCTGCTGGAAGGACTTTGATTGATGTCAAAGGCGAACTCACAATGAGGGTGAATGATCGGAAGGTCACCTTTAATGTATTCAATGCAATGAAGTACCACGGCGAAGTGGAGGAATGCTCGGAAATTCAAGTATTAGGCGGTCATCACGGATAAGATCTTTGGAGCACTCGTCTCGATTCGAAGGCGGTGATAATGAATCTGCCGACCTCGTGGAATTAGGCGGGGAAGGGAGCTACCTCGGCATCTCTAACAAGAGATGCATCGAGTGTCACCTCGTGCCGGCCGAGCTCCGAGTCGCTTGGACTCGCGGATCGGCTGTCGAGAATCAAACCGATGGGCAGACCTCGATACTTAGTCACGAAAACTTTACCCAACCACACGAAATATGCTTATACGGGCGAGGGACAAACTCTTCGATAATCATTTCATTTGCACTCGAGCTCGACAAGGAAGAATCTACATTACAGTCTTTGCGCCAAATCTGAGAGCTATTGGATGGTCGATTACCGACATCGAGGATCGACCACCTGCTGTGCATGCACAAGATATTGTTGGAAGATTTCCCGCACTTCCATAGAACACCGGTGCCGTCTTAATCCGACCATGAAAGAGGTGTTGAAAAAGGAAGTTATTAAATGGTGGATCTTTGGAATCATTTATCCGATCTCGAACGGTTCTTGGGTGAGCCGGTGCGATGTGTTCCTAAAAAGGAGGAGTTCGGTGATTTCTAATGATCGGCGGGGCTGATGCCAACTCGGGTGATAACGGGATGGCGTGTTTGTGTGGATTATAGGAAATTGAATACGGCTACTAGGAAGACCATTTTCCTCGCCATTCATGGATCAAATGCTTGACAAACTCGTTGGTAAGGAGTTCTTACATTTCCTAGATGGGTATTACGGTTATCATCAAATCGCCATTGCTTGATGATCGACACAAAACCACCTTCACTTGTCCCTATGGAACTTTTGCTTTTAGAATGATGCCTTTTGGACTACGTAATGCCCTATGACGTTCGGCGTTGCATGATGGCCATCTTTTCGGATATGGTGGAGAAGTCGATCGAGATCTTCATGGATGACTTCTCGTATTTGAGACACTTTTGAAGTATGCACGAGTAACTTGGGAAGGTCTTGGGCGTTGCGGCGGCGCGCAGTCTTAAATTGGGAAAATGCCCTTCATGGTGCGAGGGCATAGTGCTAGGCCATCACATATCGAAAGGGATCGAAGTGGGCGAGCCGAGATCGAGTGATAGATAAACTTCCACCCCTACTACCGTTAAAGGGGTGCGTAGTTTCTTGGGACATCTGAGTTTTCTGAGAAGGTTTATAAAGTTTTTCAAAATTTCTAAGCTTTGTGTGCCTTGCTGAGAAAAATAGCCACTTGAATTTACTCGGATTGTCAAAAAGCATTTGGCGTTTTGAAGCGAGCTCAGTGGCGACTCGGTGATCATTGGTCGAGCGGGTCATCACCTTCGGTGATGTGCGGCATAGTGACTTATTTGTGGGGGCCGTGCTAGGTCAGCGAAAGGAGAAGATATTCCACTCATCTATTATGCTAGCAAAACATTGGTGGAAGCTCAAATCAATTACACCACTACGGAGAAGGGGCGCTAGCGGTGGTATTTGCATGTGAAAGTTTAGAGCCTACCTCGTGGGTTCGAGGGTGATGTTACACGGATCACGCGGCCATTAGGTATCTTGTCGCTAAAAAGATGCGAGCCACGGTTAATCGATGGATCTTGCTACGCAAGAATTTGATTTGGAGATTAGAGGCGGAAGGGCGAAAACCAGTGGCGATCACTTATCCCGTTGCCTACGGTGGGGAAGAAACTCATGTCAAATTAGGATTCATTTCCTAATGAACAATTGATGAGCATGCACCACGATGCACGCCTTGGTATGCGATTTTGTCAACTTCTTGGTCGGTGGGTGTTGCCTCGACTTCTCATACCAAGAGAGGAAAGATTCTTTTAGAGGTCAACCATTACTTTTAGGATGAACCATTCTTATATAAGCCTTGTCTTGTGGGTTGATGAGGCAGCTGCGTTCCACATGAGGAAATGGAATCGATTCTAGATGGATGTCATGCTACTCCATATGGTGGTCATTTTGCGGAGAGAGAGCGGCGACTAAAGTTCTACAATCGAGTTATTTACGGCCGACCTTGTTTAATAATGCCCATGCCTTTATGCGTAAATGTGATCGATGTCGAAGAGTTGGAAACATCTCTTCTCGGAATGAGATGCCAACAAACTTTATCTTAGAAATTGAACTCTTTGATGTTTGGGGCCTTGACTTTATGGGTCCTTTTCCACCCTCATTTGGCAACCTCTACATCTTGGTGGCGGTTGATTATGTCTCTAAATGGGTGGAGGCCGTAGCAAGTTCGACTAATGATTGAGGTTGTAATTATGTTCTTGCAAAGAACATCTTTACGATCGGCACTCCTCGTGCTATCATTAGTGACGAATGAACTCATTTTGTCAACAAAGGCGTTGAGTCTTTGTCTAGCAAGTACAATGTTAGCCACAAGATTGCTCTGACATATCACCCCAAGCAGAATGGCCAGCGGAACTCTCGATATAGAAATAAAGGTATATTGGAGAAGGTGGTGAACCAGTCGAAAGGATTGGTCCATCGCTTGGATGATGCGATGTGGGCCTCTGAGCGACTTTCAAAACACCGTTAGGGATGTCACCTTATCGGTTAGTCTATGGGAAGCTTGCCATCTTCCTTTGGAGCTTGAGCATCGAGCCTATTGGGCGATAAAAGCGAATTTTGAGCATAAGGTTCTTTGGAAGCTCGTTTGTTGCAACTAAGTGAGATGGATGAATTAGGTGGTTTGCCTACGAGAATGGAAAGTTGTCTGAGGAGAAAACCAAGATATGGAATGATAACAACATCTTGCGCCGTGAGTTCTTGCGGGTCGACAAGTGTTATTATTAAATTCAATTTGAGGCTATTGTTTAGTATGAATTTGTGCTGATTTTGGTATTGTTTTGTGTGTCATTTCGGTGGTTTGTCCTATTTATGTCGTTGGTTTGATTCTATTTATCGAATTGGACTTATTTGGTTTGTTTTGATGTTTTGTAGAAAAAGCGGCATAAAATGGGATGAATTGGATCTGCCAAAATCAAGTTTATTGAAGCGCATCGCGATAGGAGTTAAATGGCGAAAATCGTGCGTAAATCGAAGTTCGAGACGAAGGAGAGCGGGCCAAAGCAGCGAAGTCGCGCCGTGCGTGCGCGCCGATACCCCACGCGCGCCCGCGCGCGCACACCGCGTGCCCGCACCCGCGCGCGTCCGCGCACACTCGGCGCATGCCGCCCGCGCACGCCCGTGTGCGCCGCTGTGCCGCCCGCACACCAGCGCCGCCCGCGCCTCGTCCACCGGCCGGCGCTCGCTCCGGCGCGTTGGCAAATGCCTCGTGCGTTGGTGGCGCTCATCTCACCCTTCACGCGCCGCGCTTCATGACCACTCTTCGTCCGTGGCTGGAAGCCGGCGCCCGCTCGCGTGTGTCACCGTCCCAGGCTGGGTATCGGCGCCGTCTCGCGCCATGCTCTCGCCCTCTCCGGCGCCCGTGGAGATGCTGGGTGCGCAACCGGCGTTCGGCCTCTTTCCAGAAGCACGACACATCCGGTGCTGTGCTCCGTCCGGCGCTGGCGTGTCACGACTGTTCTCTCCAGAAAGTCCTCGCGTCCTGCGCTGCGCTCCGTCCGACGCTGGGTGCGAAATTTCGTCTGCTATAAATAATGTTTTAACGCCTGAAAACCCTAGCTCCCTCATTCTCAGACTCGCGCACGCTCTCGTTTCGTTTTCTTTTTCCTTTCTTTTCCTTTTCTTTTTCCCTTTAATCATTTTGTGCTTGGATTAGCAAGTGGATTGTACGATTCCGGATATTTGGAAGACAAATTTATCTATGAAATGGTTGTAATGTCTATGTAATTGGGATTGGATTAATTTCTATCATGAGATAAATTATGATTTGTAGAATAATACATGTTAGGGTGTTCTTATTTTGAATCGTGATTGTTGGGTTGATGATTTGTGATTTTCCTATTCGTAAAAATTGTTTATTTCATGATCTTCATACATGGTGTTCGAAAGAATAGTGTAAGTTGATTGTGTGCTTATATTTGATTATGAAGATATCGAGAGCGATTTATATTAAATATGAGTTTGACATGAAAGTGATCGAGAGATTGGTTTGTTGTTGGATAATTGATATATGTGGATAGGGTTTTGCTATTGTGTGCATTTGTAGTGAAATATCCTTACGTAGTTGATGGTGGGGTTGTTGAGAGATCTCTGTCATTAAGTTCGAGTCTAGCATTGGCGTGTCGAGAGATTAGTTAGTGTTGACCGTAGGATGAGAAGCGTGGGTGTTTGATGCATTGTGTACCGGTCCTTGATTCATTAGTTGTGAGGATAGATTCGAACCCTAGAACACCGTCTCCAATTCCGTGTATCTATCAATTCCTCTTGTTGTCCAAGTGCATTTGTTTTATCTGCTTTATTTTATTTCCTGCTTTCGTCCTTTCCGTGACAGCCCCCTTTATGTTAGGACGTTAGTATTTCTTTTCTGCTTCTGTGTTTGACATAAAACCGTAGCCATGTTAAGCCTTATCGAGAGATTCTACTTGGGTCGACCTTACCGTTCTATAAGGACCTCGTACTATTGCGGCGGCGAAAGAACAATTTGGTCGAACGACTATTCCTGGAAAGCTGAAATCACGATGGTCGGGTCCTTCATAATTCTCGGGTAGCACTTACGGTGCTATCACATTCTGAAGGGGCTTGGTCGTGAATTCATGGTGAATGGACAGCGTGTCAGCACTTATTGTGGTGGCGAGGTGGTTCGTGAGAAGACCTCGACATCTCTGAAGGCAACAATGGGAGGTATCTTGGCTGCCATGGCGGCGGGCGCTAAGCGACCTGTTGTTCTGTTGTAAATATTTGTTTTATTTCTTGTTTGTCTCATTGTTTTTGTGTTGATAATAAATTGCCTTAGCACTGTTAAGAAGGAGGAGGGGTTTATGTGAAATTGATGTGTGAAATTTTGGATTGCAGGTGTGGTACATGCGTACCTCTGGGCGAAAATTCTGAGCATTGTGCTAGTTTTTGTTCCAGTAATGGACTTGCAGAAGATATAGAGAAAGTGAAATAGGAGTTGCTATTTTGGTAAAAAGAGCGGGAGAAATTTGGGTTTTTGTTCCAGTAATGGACTTTTGGGTTTGGAAGACCGTGCCTTTTTCTCTCCCACCTTATATTCAGTCAATTCTCCTATTTCCCCCAATTTTGCTGCGATTTTGCTCTCACTTTCTACGTCCCCCGCTATTCTCTCAAAATCTTCTTGATTAATTGTCTCCTTCGTTTTGTTCCTCTGATAAATTTATTTGCCATACGGAGATTGACAGCGAGGTCGGAAGCGAGTTGGTGCCATCGTCATCAACAATGGCAAACCGCCCTTCATCATATCAGGCGTTGAGTTGTCACCGGAAGCTTCACCGGTCCCTCCGCAGGTGGTTGATCCTTCTTCCTCCAAGAGAAAAGATCGTCAGTGTGATAAGGGTAAAGAAAAGATGTCGGAAGAGGCCGAGCCTGAGGCCATTCAAGTCAAGAGGGAGAGGGTGGACAAACCCTCGTCAACAAAGGCAGGACGTTCAATCGACACCATCCCCAAATTTCAAGCTCATGGTGGGTTCGAAAGATTTAAGCGCATAAAACCTAGGTAATTATGGATGGAGAAGGGTTTTCAGAAGTCGAAGGAGACTCCAGTGTTCGTAGTGGAGCTGATATCCCTAAATGGTTGGGCCTCTTTTGCGGCAATTCCACCTCCACCCATTACGCCCCTGGTTAAAGAATTCTATGCGAACATCATGCCTTTGCCGAATAAGGAAGGGTTATCTGCTGTGGTAAGGGATAAGTTAGTGGTTTTCTCTCCGAAAACCATTAATGATTTTTATGAATTGGAGAATGAGGTGGATGATGCTTTCTCCGCCATGAAGAGGGCCCCTTCGATTGAAGATCTAGAGGAGGCGCTAAGGCTGACGGCCGTTGAAGGCACGGAGTGGGCTTTTTCCACACAGGGGTGTCGCTCCATTAAGACCGCATCCTTAAAATTGGAGGCCCATGTGTGGCTGCATTTCATTAAAGCCGTATCACGCCTACCACCCGACACCTTGTCTCGGAAGAGCGGATCTTTGCTACTCTGTGCATTTTCAGGGAGGTCGGTAAATGTAGGCGCCCAAATCGGCGAGAGGTGGGCGAGTGCGAAAAAAGGAAGAAGGGCGATTGTTCTTCCCGTTGATTACTCGATTGTGCATAAAGGCGGGGTTCCTTCGAGGATGATGAGGATCGCCTCGTTGAAAAAGCCTTCATCGATATCGAGGCCTTGACTCATCGTCATGGCCCGTCGAAGACCCATCTTCGCCTGCTGCAAAGGTGGTCCATCTCGCCAATGCCGACCTCGTCAGAGCCTCTTGTTCTAGACATGCGAAGTGCCTGCGCTTGCAAGTCTAAGCCCTCATGCTTCGATCCATTTGCACTAGAAGGCGCTCTTAAGCATTTTAGGCGTATTGTCGTAAGCGAGATCGGGTATTGGAGGATAGCCTCGGTCGTTATCTCTGATAAATCGCCTGACCTTCACAGAATTCCCACGGGTATTCAAGCTTGGCCTTTACCTTGGATTTTGATTACATCTGCAGGGGTGAGAAGGAGAAAGGCGAGGCCGACCGAGCTCGGTTCATAAGAATCTTGGCTCAAGTCGAGACTCGACCAGAATCGACCCTGCTGCTAACCAGAGGCAGGGCACCATTGCCCCGTCGGCGAAGTCGCACCTCGGCCGAGGCCGAGTGGTTGTGTCTCACAAAGCAGGCTGTTTACTGCTACTACCCCATCTACCACGCTTCTCCTACTCGCCGGGTTCTCCCGAGGTGTAGGCTAGGGGCATTTTCTCTAACTCAATCCTTTGTTTTTGTTTGTGTTCGGCTTTTAAGTTTTTCTGGTCGGTGTTTTGTTGGTTTTGTTCTGGTTTGTTCTATAAAAGCATGTGATTCTGTTTTCGATGATTTCTAAGGATGATGCTTGGTTGGCAAGGGATAGCTTTATGATGTCAATCTGTTTTGTTTATATTGTGATCTTTGGTACGCCTTATTGCTTGTCTGGTTTTTACCCTTATTTTGTGGGGTGTACCTCTATTAATTTTGGTATTGGCATATGAACCTATAGGGATTGACCATTGCATCGGTAAATCTTAATTGGCCTACGATTTTGTATGAGTGTCTGTCTCTTATATTGGGTCGGTACTCCCCCTTGAGACAATATACATGAGTGTGTCAACATGGATAGGACGTAGGCCATTTTTGGATCGATTGAGCCTTTCTAGCCTTCCCGAATATCATATTTTTCCTAGGGTCCCCTTTTGAGCTTACAAGCTTTTTCTTTCTTCTATCCGCTAAATATTCTCATGTATAACCACATATATTATTCCTTACCCTTCACCTTGGGCATGCCTACTTGTGGTTCAACTTTTCTCGTATCTATAATAGTGCCCGTATTAATCTCTATTTCAAAATAACAGTGTCTCACCCCTCATTTTTGTATAAATTTTAACATTGGGGATAATGTTGTGTTCTAAGTTTGGGGGTGGGCGAGGTAAAGTAACCTCGGAAGTTGAGGGTGAAGTTGTTATAAAATATGGTTAATTTTGAGTTGTATACCAAAAAAAAAAGCTAAATGCAAAAGGTGGAATCTGAGGTCCTCTAAGAAAGAAAGAGAAATGTCGAGGCAAGTTGAAACCGAGAATGAGTTTAGGTGCCGGTGTTTTGAGCTACATTATCTCAAACAATCCTACCGTCACCCAAACTAACATTATAAATTGTTAAAGACCTCTTGATCGATATTGATGACACTCATGTTAGTGGAGGGGTTGACCGAGCTGAGCTGTGGAGACATCGTGCACTTGATAATCAAAGCATGGTCATATTAAGAAGAACTAAGTTATGGGAAGATTCGTGTAGTTGCTAATGTGTTATATACATTGATATCGAAGGCGACACCCTTGCAAAGCGAGGTGATTGACCGGACTTGCAGCGAAGAAGCGAATGATTCATTTTCTTTGAAAGAACTATGACTAAAAGCAACATCCTTAGTTGATGAAGTCATCGTCTTAAATTGTCATCGAGCATTTGAACATCGACTTCTTGGTTTTGGGTGTGTATTTTGTTGTGTGAGAGCATCACTCGAGGACGAGTAATGATCTAAGTTTGGGGTGTGATAACTCTTATAAAGAGTTATTATATGACCTTTGATGATAATATCCTTGAGTTTTGTATCTTTTGTTCGTATGTTTGTGTTGTTCGGTGTGTTTATGTTGTGTTTTCGTATTGTGCGTGTGTAGGATTGAGTTGGGTGCCTTTAAGGGGTTTATGTTCTTTTTAAAGCTTTATTTAATCAATCTATGGCATGTAGCGGAAAGAGCGGCGGCGAGCGATCTTTGAAGTCTGCTGAGTCGAGCAGATACCAGTCGAGCAGCAGAACAAGGCCGAACTCGTGGGCGGCGACTTCAAAATCGAGGAATGATAGAGCGAACAAGGCTTGAGTAATGCGAGGCAAGGTCGAACTCGAAGGCAGTCAAGCTCAATGGAAAAGTGGAAATCGAGGATCCGGGCGAAGTCTCGGCCGAGCTCGGAAGAAGGCGACCACACTCAAGCTCGCGGCTGAGCCGGGCTCGAGAATGTCGAGCTCATAAACAGGAGCCGAGCTTGATAATGTCGAGCTCATGAGCGAGGCCGAGCTCGAGAAGGCGAGCTCGATAATGCCGAGCTCGTAATCAAAGCCGAGCTCGAGGCGCAGGCTCGCAACCAAAGTCGAGTTCGTGGCGAAGCGATTCGGGAAAAGAAGAAGCGGACAAGGTTGAGCTCGTGACTAACGACGAGCTCGTGAATTAAGTCGAGCTAGCGACCAAAGTCGAGTTTATGGCGAATTCGGTCGTAAGCAGAGAGAAGAGCTATCTTGATGGATGATCAGCGACAGTATGAAAGGTTTTGGCTAAAGGCGAGAAGATCTGCAGGGACCAAAGCCACGTGGCATCGGCGGCGGCATAAAGGGCGGGTTGTTATCTGTCGAGGCGATCGAAAAATGAAAAATCGAGGTTGTTGAAGGGTTGGCGGTCGTGATCTGTACCTAAAAGAGCGAGTTGGTTATTAAAGGGGACGGACACAGAAAAAGTATTTGATCAACTACGGGAAAAACACGCAATCATTGGAAGGAAGAGGAATCGGAGGGCGACAACTTGGAGAAGAATGCATCGGAAGAGCAGCGATCGAAGAAGCACGTGATTCGGCGACAATTTACTTTCTTCTTCTCGAATTCTTTAACTTGTTATGGCATTTGTTTATTTGGATGTTGTTGAACACTCGCTATGAGCTAAATTTGTAGGACTTGATCTTTTGATGAAACCCGTGCTCGTGGCGAGCTTATTTCTACACTTATCTTGCTAAATTGCTATTGTTCTCTTGGAGATTATTTATCTTACTTGTGATTGATCACCATGGGGGAGATCTTAGCTCTTTAATTGCTGGGAAGTTCTTATAGAGTGGAAAACAAGAGAGTGATGCAAGAACATGATTTAAACATTATGTGTGTGAATAGCATAGGAATATGTGTTTACCTTGCGTGACATAAATGAATGGATTAATAAAGATATTCTAAGGCATTGGTATAGAAATATATCGAATGACTTATAGAATATAATCTTAGATTTGGAAAAATACTAAGAATCGGAGAAGTTCATGTCATGGTAATGAGGCGATGATAATGTTGTAGCATATTTAATCTGAGCATGGGTGGAATCGAGAGGTTGAGTCTATCTCTCATCCTTTTATCGACCGTTTAATCATTAAACATGCGAATTTTACCTCGCTTCGTAGTATCATTCTCTTAGTTTTGATTTCCGTCTGTTTTTATTAAATTGTTATTTCCTGTTTTATTCCCCTTGTGTTGTTCTCTTAAACAAAAAAATTGTTTGTCGGCGTGATTTAAAAAGTGCGATCCCTGTGGATTCGATCTCGGAATATTTCCGTGTATTACTTGTTGACTACGTGCACTTGCGTACATCAATAATAATTTTCACAACAATATCTTTAAGAAAAAAAGAAACATACATTAGATATAATTGAATAGTTTTCTTAATCCACCATTATCTAGTTTTATCCATCAAATAAACAGTGTGGAACTTCTCCCTGACTTTCGTGAAAGTGCGGTTTCACATGCATTATATGTGTCGTTGCCTTTAGTGTGTCTTATTTGTTTGTGGTAGTGTGATTCAGCCTCCACTTTAATACAATGGAAACTCACTTAAGAGGGTGTTTGGGTGAGCTTATAAGCTCCCCAAAAATAGCTTATAAGCTGTTTTTTTATTTTAAAAAACAATTTATAAGTTGTTTTGGGAGCTTATAACTCAATAAACTACCCTCTTAGTCGTCAGTGAAACCATCAAATTTTCTCCTATAATGTTGTCTGTTATAACTTTATTTTACATTATATGATATATTTTGTATATATATATATATATATATATATATATATTTACGAATAACTAATGATAAGAAAATATACATTTTCTTGAATTTTAGAATATGAAACAGAACACTTTTTAGAGCAAAAAAAATCTAGCTACAATGTCTTAACTATGTACTTTTCTTTTATGTCGTAAGAAGTGGAACTCCCTCCGAAATGCTCTAGAAATGGTTGGGATATTTATTTGATTTTTCGTATCAATATTTAAGTCAAAATTGTTAAAAACTAGATGTTTATTTCTCTAGTCTTCTTTTAAATAATTCAAGGATTATTGTTTCTGGTGGTTATTTAAAGGAGAAGAACAAAAATATTGCTTCAACATATAGCACAAAAAGTTCATTTTTCACACTGTTTTTGTTGATATGCCTTGAAATATCTCCCGCTTCGAATAGTTAGACGGGGGTCTCGCTGAGAACTCGAGCTCTCGATGAGAGTACATCACAACTCCAAGGTGGAGAAGATCAACATACTCTTGCTGAAAGTACTAGTTTAGATGTTCATCGGATGCTCTTGAGACAAGCATAGTTGTTGATAGAGCCGGGAGAGCAGTGAAGCCTCAGCCGAGTGCGGTTTGAGGATATGGTGACCTATGCTTTACAAGTCACTAACGAGGTGGAAGAGGGCGAACCATCGCAAATGAACCATCCACATATAAAGAAGGCATTTGGGTGGTGAGTGCGCTTTCGATGGCTCATTGCAATGGGAGAAGAGATGGAATTACTTGCCAAGAATCGACTTGGAAGGCTGGTCAAGCGGCTAAGGAGAGGAAGGTTGTTACTTGTAAATGGATTTTCAAGAAGAATGAAGGAACCACACACGATAAAGGTGTCGGATCTAGCTTCGACTAGTTGCGAGGGTTCGCGAGAAGGAGGGTTGACTATAATGAGATTTTCTCACGGTGGTGGACATACTTCTATCGAGTATTACTAACAATGGTGGCACGTCGAATTTAGAGCTTGGCTGGATGTGAAGACGAGCTTTCCTACATGGAATGTTGGAAGATGATATCTACATGACTCGGCCGGAGGGTTCTATGTTCACGGAAAGGAAGATTATGTTTGCAAGTTGGAGAAGTCCTATATAGACTAATGCGTCTCAAGGCGGTGGTATAAGAGGTTTGACAGTTATATGATCCGGTTGGGATACAACGAGTCCGTATGATTGTTGTGTATCACGGCAAAGGCGATGATGGTTCCATGATTTATCTTGTTACGTATGTGGATGATATGCTCATTCTTTGCGAAGTCAAGTCGATATTCGAAGTTGAAGGATCTACTAAGTGCTGAGTTCGAAATGAAGGATTTGGGTGCTGCTAAGAAAATTTTGGGCATGGAGATATATAGGGAAAGAGAACAGAAGAAGCTTTTCTTGTCACAGAAGAGCTACATTCAGAAGATTTTGTCTAGATTTGGCATGTCTACGCTAAGCTATTGATACTCAAGTGCTACAAATATTCATCTATCCTTTGATTATGCACATAATCTGTAGCGGCGAGTACATGTCTCGAGTCCCGTACTCTAATGCGGTAGGAGTCGATGTATGCTATAGTGCATGCTAGACCAGATCTCACACATGTTGTTAGTGTTGTCAGCAGGTTAATGGGATAATCTGGAAAGAAGCATTGGCAGGCTGTGAAGAGGATTTTCGGTTATCTTAGAGGTACGTCTGATGTTGGTCTCATTTATGGGGTGATACTCACTATACGTTTGGTTATTACGATTACGATTATCTTTGGAGATGTTAACAGTAGAAGATCTATGATTGGTTATGTATTCATTCTTGGTGGTTCTGTTGTTAGTTGGAAGGCAACTTTGCAGGCTATAGTTACTCTATCTACAACTGAAGCAGAGTATATGGCGTTGACAGAAGCTGCTAAGGAGAGAATCTGGCTGAAATGGCTAGTTGGTAATCTTGGTCTACATCATGATCAAGCTATTGTGTATTGTGATAGTCTGAGTGCAATCTGTTTAGCCAAGGATCAGGTCCACCATGAGAGGACAAAACATATTGATGTGAGGTATCATTTTCTAAGGAATGAGAAGAGAATCAAGGTGATGAAATTAGTGTGCTAGCGATAATCCTGGCGATATGTTCACTAAGCGGTCCCTCATTGCAAGTTTCGATATTGTTTGGACTTGTTAAGCGTCCTGGTATTAGTTGCCCAAGGAGGGCAAATCTGAGGTAGAAAATGAGGAGCCTGTTCATCTAACATTGTAATGATGCATCTGCAAGGAGGATTCAAGTCAAGGTGGAGATTTGTTTATATGTCTTGAAATATCTCCTGCTTCGAATAGTTAGACGTGTTGGGCCTTAACACTTGTTTTGGGCCTTACTAATCGTAGTGGTGAACCCATCGATTTATTCTCTTGTCTTATATGTATGGTCTTTTGAGAGCATGTAATGTAATTAGAAACCCAGCCGCTAATAAATCTATTCTCTTTTCTACCGTGGACATAACCAACTCATTATTGATGAAGCACGTAAATCGTGTTTCTTTACGTTTGTTTATTAATTGCTTAATAATCCTATATGTCACAGCAGTTTTCCATCAACCATTTGCGTGTTGGTACTATAATAATATTGAAATAGAAAATAAAACAGTCAGTCAAAAAATGAAACACCCAAACTGCCACCACAAGTTTGCTCTTCCTGTAGTTCAACTAATAAAAACAGTGTCTTATTCGAAATGTAAAATATATACAACAAAACTAAAAAGCTCTGGATTCTTGCTGCATTCATTTCCTATACACAACTAGGTATCTAATTAAGCTGATGCATCAGCTTTGCAAACAGGAAGATCACTCTCAAAGTTTGGAGGAATGTTAAGAATGGGATTGCTCTCAAAGAAATTCACCGGTTTCAGATCGAAGCTCGATGACACGGTTGGCATAATGGGGAAGTCTTCTTGACATGGAACGTGATGGAACCCTAATGTGTACCACACCACAATATCCTTCTTCTCTATGCTTCTGTCCCTGCATCACGAAAGAATTCCCTTAAAAACACATTTTTTTTGTGAGAGAAGCCCGTAGCCGCTACCGAAGTTCGCACCATGTAAACTTTCAAAAAAGATCCTCTACAGTGCACACAACGCGGTGTCGTGCACCAAAACAAGAGGAAAAAGAATAAAAAATGGAGAAGTCTTTTGTTTAAGTGCACAGCATGGTGGTTTGCACTGCTATGTGTGTAATAATCTTTAAATTACACAGAAAATATATTTTCCTCACAATGCAGAATTTTGAAAATACCTGTTAGACCACACTTGTAGAGTGTCATCACCGTGGCTCTGGGACACGAACGCGCCCCCAGCCCATTGCTCGGTGGCGTTGTAAGGCGTGACCCAAATCTGGTTGTTGGTGAAGGCGCCCCGTTGTTGCGGAGGATCGCTGGGATCGAGCAGATTAGCTGCGGTGCCACCGGGGACGAGCTTGTACCCGACGGGGTTCCCCACCCTCGTCTTCTTCGTAGGGTTCACAATGTGGAATTCGGACGGATCGTGGAGTTTGATCTTGACTTGAGCGTCCTTCTCCGTCTTGGCGACCTTCTTGACAGCTTTCAAGTAGCTCATTCGAGGGGACTCTGCCGGTGAGGCGTACTCACGTTGGAGATTGACTTTGACGAAGGAATTGTCGGAGCCATCGACATCCATGTCGAGGTAGAAGGTTATGAAGTGGTCGTGGATAACGCCGATCACGTTCTCAGACAAGAGGGTGCCGTAGAGCTCCTCTTCATCGTTAACTTGGTTTGTGTTGGAATAGGTAGTGCCTTTCACCATCAGTATTCCACTTAGGCCAACCTAGTAGAGTAGCAACAATATCAACATGTCATGGAAATGAAATCCACCAAATTTTAATTATGGAAGTTCTTGATTGTTTTCCATACATGAAGAATCTCTATTGACTATTTGTGTGATATTTTCTATTGCATACTAGATGAAGGGCATGTGGCAAACGTAGGGGATTTTCAGATGTACGATGTATTCATACTTTTATATGAACCATAAATCTTAAATCCTTAGTATTTCCTAATGTCATATATGCAACAAAGGGTGTCATGCCATTAGATAATAGAGAATCTCAAAAGAAAATTGATAGTTCTAAATTTGCTTGATGTGTGTCTATTATTCCTAAATGCAATAAAAGATGTTGCACAATGACTTAATATAGGATCTGACTTCCTTGCCGTGATGTTTTTAATATCTGTATTTCATAATGCTTTCCTACCTCAAATTATTCAAAAGAAGGTGAGCTCACTTTTAACATAATTTGAATATTATTTTTTTATTTAAAGTTGCAACTTTTATGTCATTTTCAACAATAGCCCATAGTTCATGGAAAAGTGAAGTCTAGATCAAAGTATATTCGACATATGGCCCATTACTAGTGAAAAAGTCTAAATATTTTGGCAGCATATAAATAATGCAAGATGATGAGTGTATTTCCCAATTAGCTAAAAGGATTGATAGAGAAAACCAACTATAGCAACACACGCACTCCTACTTAATTACCTTTATTCTAATTAGTCCATCCGTTTGGAACTCCCAATCCACAATGTAGTCGTAGTTGGCCACCGATGCTGCCATCCGCACCACCAGCGTCACCTTCGGTCTCACCTCCCGAATCTTCGATGGGAAAAATTAGAGATGTTGTAATTGTAAACAAAATATATGTATTGCAATGTTTTAAAAATTGGACGAACATAGATGTTGTGCTACTTCTTGGCGAAAAATACCTCCATTCCGGTGATGGGGCTTTCGGAGTGCCTCCACGCTATGTCCCCTGCATAGCTCTCGAACACACAAACCATGCTAGACCTAATGTACGGCGTTCCATCGGCAGCGGCAAACACACCGTCCATATAATAGGCGTTCCTCGGGCAATCGTTGAGCGGGTCGAGGGCATGGCTTGCAACCCGAACCCGTATTCCCCTGCATCCATATACGTCTTGAAGTACCATGCATCGGTGGGGTCCATATACGGCACAAAGAGCTCCGACGTGAGACCTTTGTACATCACATTCCTCATCTCACCGGTCGTCGGGTCCCGGAACATGGCCCGCGAGACGATCACTCCCGCCCTCGGGTCCGGTTTGAGGTGAAATTCCCAATTTGCCCACTTGACCAGATGATCGTCCTCCACCGTGAAGCTCGGACCTTTTGGTTGCTCGAGAGATGGGATTCACTAGCCTTTGGTACGAATTTTGAGCCATGAAACGATAATCTGTGTTGGCTGCATCTGGTATGGGTATGTTTTTGCCTTTTTCTGATATTTCTAAGATTTCGTGGGTGTCTAGATCGACTACAACGGTTAGGCCTTCGATTGGCCTCATGTAGAAGTTTGCAGTGTCTTTGGTGGAGTAGCATTGAACTTTAACCAACCTTCTCTTCTCCTCTCTTTTACCTAATCAATAAATCCAATCATTACCCAAATTATTTACCTTGTGAAGAGAAATTAAGAGAAACTATTGCGATTGGCTATAAGTCACATCATTCTTTTAAATCTTAACTCCAATATCTCAACATGTGGCTTAAATTAACTAAATATGTGGACAAAATATATCTAATGTATAAGAAAAATCAAAATTCAAATCTTGAGTTTGATTGGTGAGAACATTCAAACTACACCCCTTTCAATAATTAAGCATCTTCCTCATAATCTAATAAGCATATTTAAGATTAAAATCTAGGAGTAAAGTCTACAAATTACAGAACTTTAGTCAAGTTCTGCTTTTGTACCTCATAAAGGAATTATACCTGTTAATTAATATATTTTTAATTAATTCTGATTTGCGAATGAAATTGGTTAATTACTCCTGATGCTAACTAACATGATTGGCTGATTTTGGGCCAACTCGGATATTCAATTTGGTGGTAATTAATCGATATCGATTAGAAAATAGAATTAATTAAAAATATAGTAATCAATAAGAATTTAACCGAAGTTAGAATAATTTATATACTCTTATCCTTAAAATTACTTATATCAATATTCATCAGATGTGGTAACAAGAACAATCACCCTTCTCATTTCCAAAAGATAATGCTTTTATCTGTTTTTGATATAACTTTATCATCAACAAACCGAGAAGCACGATGATGAATGGCATCATAAATATATTAATTCAAATGCAAATAATTACCGAAAAGATAAATTTAAGTAACGTAGTAAACTAGGCCACGGCAGCCACTTACCGAACCATCCAGTGGAAAGAGGCAGGCAGGCAAGGTCCGCCAAATCGACGCCGCGGGCCGCCACCGTCCGATTGAAATCGGCGCTTGCCAGCGGGGCCAAGGTCGCCGAGGTCATGTCCTCCACCGTCATGGTCGGGTAACCCGACGGTTGCAGGTTCGCTTCGTGGCGGGCCACCTCGCCGGAGCCCAAGTCCACCGTCAGCACGAGCGACGCCCCACCTGCGCGCGCCACCACGGAGGCCTTCCTCGGCGGCAGCGGCTCCCCCTTCCTCCACCGCAGCACCGTCTGCTTCTCCGGCTCCTCGAGGACTACGGAGTGGAGTGCGTAGGCTTTGTTTCTGAAGAAATCGTGCTTCCGGATTGTTTCTTTGACGGAGTTGATCTCCGTCACGGTGAGGGGGTCGAGAGGGTGGTGGGGGACGGCGGCGGAGTGGCGGCGGCGCGTGGGATTTATGGGTTTTTGAAGGAAACCAGGTCTCTTGGAATGGATGCGGGTGCACAGGGAGGAGTGAGGTGCGCAGTCTAGCAGCTCTGCCGCCTTGTGGGAAGGCGGCGATGAGAGGATGGAGAGAGTGAAGAGGGTGAGTAGGACGGCGGAGAAGAGGAAGAAGCTGAGGCGGAGAAGGCTTCTTGCTTCCATTTCCGGTTGTTTTTCACTCAACTCTGTGTTTCTGTCTGATTTAAGAGTAGTGATTTATAGATAGATATATAGAAGTGAGTTTTGTGACAGTACTTACAGTTAGATCAAATAAAATTATGAATATGTTATCGGAAAAATACAAGGGAGTCTTTTTAATTAAAAAAGAAAAAGAAAAAAGGAAAATACAAGAGAGTCAGTAATGAAAAATATACGATTATTTAATTTTAAAGTGAAAATCGGTTTATATAGAATTATAATCAATCATATTATTCATATTAGATTCATAGGTCAAGAAGATTATGACTTCTTGATTATCAAACATTAAGTTTAAAGTAGAATCGAGAAGGTGTAAATATTTTGTAAGTTTGTTAAGCAAAAGAATTTAGCAGTTCCTGATAAGTCTATAATATAATTAACAATTTTAATTTTTTTATAAAAGAAAATCGAAGATTGTTTTTTCTTTTGTATCAATAACTCGGCTGCATACTTAAAAACATTAATCTTCTGCTAAATTCGTCATGTAACAAGTACCTGGCCAATGTCCCTAAACATTAAGAAGAGCAAGGAAGATTGACGAGATGTGAAGTCGATAATATAGCTAAGCTTATTTTAAAGAGTTTATAAGATATTTTAAGAGCTTATAAGATATAATATCTCAAGAGCTTATAAATTGTCAAAGTATTTGGATAATTGAGCTTATAAGCTAAAGAAAGAATCGTGAGTTAGAGAGGGAAAATTGACGAGATGTGAAGTCGATAATATATATGTAGAAAATAACGAATCAAAGTAAGGTTATTTTGGTAAATTCATTATTCTTAGAAAACATGAAAAAATAAGTTGGGATTGAACTACTTATTTTTTAGAATATAGCGAACTTATTTTCACAACTTATATTGTGTAAAACTTATTTTCAAACAACATAAGTTGTTTAAGAAACTTTATTTTGTAAAATAAACTTTGTATAAATATATAAACTCATAAACAACTTATAAGTTGTTTTAAAGAGATATCGAAGTGGCGTAAAATAAAATATATCTATATCTATATATATTTCTGAATAGAGCTAAAATGAAATATCTGTGACAGCAATTTATCCAAATAAAAGAATGAATGTCAGTAAGTGGGAAAAGGGTGGCAGTGAGTTAAATAAGTAAAATTTGTCATTATAAGAATTATAAAAATATATACTGGTGTGGAATAGTTCATGGAAAGGTGAGATAGATATGTGTGAAAAATATGATATGCCGATATCATAGAGAAAAAACCGAAAAGATATTTCGTATTGTCTTTTCAAATATGAAAAATCGGTAATAACGAGAGACACTATCCCTATAGTTTTTGGAGGTTTCTAAATGTTAATGGTGAGCCTTTGTTAGATATCTACATCCACACGTGATGTTTGGCTCTTTAAAGGTCATTCAATATTATCTTTCGTGCACAATATTTACCAAATTTCATTCTTTTTATGTAATCATTCCGGGTACTATAACGATACTTATATTATGTATAATAATACTCACTCCGTCCCAGTAGTATTGGTATATTTATATTTTTTTTACATATAGACTAAGAAGAGTTGTGTTTTATGTGTAAAGTAGTATGTGATACGAAATTTGAGGAATTTTTTAGTATAAAATTATTTCCTTTTTTGGAACGAATCAACAATAGCGGGATAACAAAAAGGAAAACGAATCAATAATATGGGACGGATGGAGTATTATTTAAGTTGTCAACATAAGTGGGGGGGCGCTATAAATTTTGAAGATATTTGGATAATAAAATAGTCTTTTAGCAATATTATAAACTCACTTTCACAGTTAAAAAAAGAATTTAATACTTCCTATATAACAAAAAATTAAAGGAAAACTATTTGTAGGTCGCCACCGTGGCTGGTGGCGGGGGGATAGGGTCGCAGGGAAATGGAAAAAGGCATCATAATTTGGAGGCTGGGATTGACGGTGGAAGATAAGCAACGCTTAGAAAATACTCACATTCACAGTCATCTTACACAATCTATTTTGGTCAAAATTTTCTTGCATATTTAATCATAAGTTTTTTCTAGTTTTTGAATCATGGTTTTCAACGACCGGAAATGTTGAATTATTATTGAAGTAAACTGTGTGATGTTGGTAGAATAATATTATTTGCAATGTCAATAACATTTAGCATTTATAATGATGATGTTGGTAGAATAATATTATTTGCAATGTCAATAACATTTAGCATTTATATTGATGATAAGAATAAAACTAGCCTTATCGGGCTTAATCATATAAGACCCACTAACCATGGAGCCCAATCGATCTACACGACAATAAAGTCGATGCACAATTACTTCACACCAACTCCTCTCTGTGGTCAGAACAAGTTATACGTGGAACACTGACGTGTGTCACTAAATTATGATAAGACGCCAAGTCATATGCATAGATCTGTCATCCAGATTTGTCTCGTCAGAACCGCTACAAGCATGACTGAATATGATAATAGATATGTGACATCATCATATGGAATTGACATATGTAAGGAATCTTATTTTCCGATAAGAGCCGACTCACATATACACACTTGATCCGGATTATATGCCAAATATCTCGGAAGATATGTGCATATCCTATTCCTTTCTGATAATAGTTCATATTTATGTCATATTTATATATATAAATACCCTCATCGTTCAAGGATCAAGTACACAATCAATAAACCTTAAACACAATACATTACTAACTTGAGCTTCGGAATGTCTTCTCGGAGCACCCCTCCGGGCTTGTTTTGTAGGCTTTGACCAGGAAGCAACTAATATCAAGGAGTTGAGTTGTCCCAAGCGAATCTCTTGTAGTTTTCTACCTGATTTCATGACAGAATATCCAAATCGGGTAACTTATGTCCTTTTGTCTCTAATTTATTGTATGAGCTTCAACCCGACTCTATCAATTGACATGCAGTAGAATTTAATTGAAGAACACATAATATTTTTCAACAAGCTATAAATAACCCGTGAATACCTTACGGCCAAACAATTATGTTGAACACTTGTACAATTTACAGGACTCATACTAGTGATTTATCTACGGATTGCATTGCCGCCTATGATACGACCACCTAATCTAAAACATGTAAACTAAACGTTACAACACATAAACACAATCGACAATCTATTGAGATTAATTGAACAAAACAAATTGCTCCACAAGTAGGACGACTAAACTTTAATCCCCACCCATGTTCACCTAGCAATCTCGTGGTAAACCTTTACGGGACAATGCTTAAGGTTTCCTCTGGTTAAGCAGTTAGGCAAAATTAGTGTATTTATATACCAATAATTTTTATTATTGTTATTATTATTATTATTAGAGGCTTGTAGCTGATCAATGATATAAGCAACTTGAGTATGAATATCAACACTTCTATTTTCTAACTCAAAGGTTATAAATGCATCCGAATAAGACAACAATAATGAAGATATATAAATTTTTGAGATTCATCGTTCCATGAAACCCGCTACCCACGTGTGACATAGAGCCTGATACTTAACCCTTCACGTGACCTATAAAATGGGTACAAATTAAAGTATTAAACAATTGACATTTGAGATTCCACAAGACATTTTATAGTATAATGTGATGAATCAGAAAGCAAAACGTTAAACATATATAGATTAACGTAGTGAAACATCAATTAGTGCTAAGTGATTCTTCTCTAACATATTACTCCACATCATTAGCTATCTTTCTGTGTCGCAAACGTCACACCCCATTTTGTAGATCAATTTTGGATTAATATCCGGTTTTATTCACTTCCACCGTTTGAACTTTCTATATATAATCTAATATGTCCGTGTTTAAATAATTGTGAATTGATACTTAATATTTAATTATTTTAACAAGTATGTCTCCATACAACATTTCTGCCATCAGAAATTTTACGTGTCGTGCCTAAACGTAACATGAAAATACACGTATTGTGTGTGTGTTAGTCTAGTGTAGAATGGTTAATATTTGATTTCAAAGTCTCAAATTGGAATCCGCTATGATGTAGCCTTTAAAAAATTTATGCATTAATTAACCAAATATAGTACTCTCTTCGTCCACAACAAGAGTGTCACTTATGGATGACACGAGCTTTAATAAAATTATTAATGAGTGTTGTTTGAGTGAAGAAAGGGTCCCACCATATGTTAGGTTGTGAGTAATATGAATGAATTTTTAATAAATAATAAGTGGTTATGATATTGAACAATAATGAGTAGCGTTATAAAAAGGAAAGTGATACACTTGCATGGATACCGAATAAAACAATTATGGTACACTTATATGAACATATATAGTTATATTAAAAAATGACATAAATTTGTTGGCTTACGTAATGAATTTAGGTTTGGAAGTTTATTTTCCACTTTCATCAATTGAAGAGTGAAATAGATAATCACATGTGCCTTAGAAAGTACCCAATATTCAAAAGTTAGCTTACATTAGGGACAAAATATGACAAATACTCCCACAAACTATTGATAGTGGTGTAATAAGTGCCATATATCAACTGCCTTTTCTTATAAAGGCTACTCGAATCCAAAACTTGGCGAATTACAATGCATGGTGTTTAATCATACAATTACTAAACCACATTTTTAGGTGGTTTACTGCTACCCACCATATTTTTTTATTTTAAATAGCTTATAAGTTTTAATAACTTATAAAATATAATATCTCAAGAGCTTATAAGTTATTAAAATATTTGAATTAACCTTATATGATACTCCCTCCGTTCCATGAATCATGACTCATTTCTTTTTACACGTAGATTAAAGAGAATTGTATTTTGTGTGTAAAATAGTGTGTGATACGAAATTCGAAGCACTTTTTAGTGTAAAATTATTTCCTTTTTTGAAAACGAGTCAACTTAATGGTACAACCCAAAAAGAAAAACGAGCCAACAATAATGGGACAGAGGGAGTATAAAGAGAATTGTAAATTAGAAAGAAAACCCAAGTAAGAGAGAGAAAATTAAAGAGAAATGAGGAAGGGTATATGTTAGAAATAAAAAATCATAGTAAAGCTATTTTTATAAATTCATTGTTGTTTATAAGATTATAAAAAATTAGTTGGGATTGAGGAGCTAAAAAGTATTGAAATTTATTTTTACAACTTATAATAAGTTGTTTAAGAATTTATTTTACCAAATATTTTCAATAATTTTAAGTTGTTTTAATAAGTTTATATGTTTATACTTTTAGACTATCGAGATAACTCATCATTAGAGATTTTTATAGGTTGAGGTCGATTCTATATACGTTGTGTTTTGTTGACTTCGCACGATAATATAGTTCAACGGAGGCTAAAGGGTCACACGGACCATATGAACTAGATTAAGTATTTGAACTATAATTCATAGTTAATATTTGTTGAGAATTATGGAGCTTTTTTCTGCATTAAATAAAATTTCGTGTTTCGCATAGAGAGAGAAGGCAATCAGGTGGAACCTAGCTATTGAATAGGGGTGTCAATTCGTGCATATTGGATCATTATCGTATCGACATGATAAAACCAAATAAAAATATGATCCGTTAGGGATATAGCCCGATACGAATACAAATATTGATATGATATGATTTTTTCATGTTGACATTACGTGATATGACACAAACCAAAATTTCAAACCAAAATTAGGAAATAAATTAATAATATAAATAAAATATACAGAATTATAATAAATTAATATTAAATATATATAAATAATATCGGGTTAGACGAAAACGATATGATCCAACACGAACACGATACAACACGAAAATCATCTTATTATGCGAACACGATACTGATCCAATACAAACAAGATACAAAATTATTGTATCCTTATTGTTGGGAATTCAACCCAAATCCCACATCGAAAGATTAGACCAAGATGGTCTAGTATATATTGAAGAGTTCTACTCCACTAGTATGAGGCCTTTTGGGGGTTGAGCCCAAAAACAAATCCGTGTGAGCTTGGCCCAAAGCGGGCAATATCATACTAGTGTGGAGTTGGGAACGGCTCGCAGTCCCAACAGTGGTATCAGAGCCATGTTCGTGCTCGAGTGGACTGCGGCATGCTCGATGTAGGGAGGCCCTCGGTGTAACTCGGACTTGTGTCGAAAGCCTTCCTAACCAGGGGTGTTAGGTGGTGTGTTCCGTTGGTGCGGAGGTGCAAGATGATCCGAATGTTTGAAAGGACACGGGTTATGTGGTCCTTGGTTTGAGGGAAGATCTGTTGAGAATTCAACCCAAGTCTCACATCGAAAGATTAGACCAAGATGGTCTAATATATATTGAGGAGTTTCACTCCACTAGTATGAGGTCTTTTGGGGGTTGAGCCCAAAAATAAATTCGTGCGGACTTGACCCAAAGCGGATAATATCATACTAGTGTGGAGTTGGGAACGGCTCGCAGTCCAACACTTATCAAGTCAACACGATAAGACTGGACACTAACTCATTAATTTTGTATGTATTTATATCATATCGAAAATTGTCACCCAATAATTGAACCATGCAACGGGCTTGTGAGCTTATGCTTATCCTAGCCCAACTTCTTATTTCAATTTGGATTTTTAATGAACGTTAAGTTTTTTTAGAACTTGTTTGTAATCAGAGCACATACAATGGCTGTAATCTCAAATTGAATTCTAACCCTCTCCCTCTTGTGCATCTCCAGATGAAAAAACTCGGCCTAGCAAATAGATGCCCCATCGTCTCTCTCAAGCTGAAGCAGCAGCTTTGCAAACTGGCAGCTCATTTTCTACGTACGGGGCGATTCTCAGCACAGGATTCCTCGAAAAGAAATTCACCGGTTTGAGGTCGAAGCCCGACGACACGGTAGGCATGATCGGATAATCTTCCTGGCAAGGAACATGATGGAACCCCAATGTGTACCACAACACGATATCCTTGTTCTCAATGGGTCGGTCCCTGCATAAAAAGTGGAGAATTTTTGTTACATTTTCATATTATATTATGAGGCGGTCTCCTACACGTGAGGGCGTGTGGAGATCACAACCGTTATGGTCCCCACGCGTCTTCACATGAAGATATCCTTACAAGAGACCTTTTTTGTCTATAGAGCGTGTGGTTGGGGTGTGTTTACCTGTCGGACCATACTTGTAAAGTGTCCTCGCCGTGGCTCTGATAGGCGAACAGGCCTCCCGACCACCGCTCGCTCTTGTTGTACGGAGTCACCCAAATCTGGTTGTTTGTGAATGCACTTCTCTTCTGAGGAGTATCCTCGGGGTCGAGCAAGCTGGCGGCCGTCCCGCGGCCACCACCTTGTACCCGGCCGGGTTGCCTACTCTTGACTTCTTGTTGGGATTGATGACATGGAACTCGGAAGGGTCCGTCAGCTTCAGCTTGATCTGGGCGTCCTTCTCGGTCTTGGCGATGGTCTTGTTGACCTTCATGAAGCTCTTTCTCGGCGATTTGCCGTTGGTGTACTCCCGTTGGAGGTGGACGTTGACGAAGGAGTTGTCGGAGCCGTCGATGTCCATGTCGAGGTAGAAGTTGATGTAGTGGTCGTGGACAACTCCGACGATGTTGTCGGATAAGAGGGTGCCGTAGAGCTCAGCTTCGTCTTCGTTCACTTGGTTCATGTTCACATAAGTAGTCCCTTTCACGATCACTATGCCGGTCAGTGACACCTGCAGATTCGGCCCCCGTTAATTAGATTAAAATTAATCTCCACACCATCCATCAATTTACCAATAGACTTTAATTTGTATTATGATGACTATTTCATTGATTTAAAAATGCAGTTATACAATATCTTCCTTAGGAAAGATGCACAATTGACTAGCTACCAGGAAACAATAATTGATGATTGAAACTATAGTTCTTGTCATATTTTATGACCATGATAGCAGGGGCCGGGGAACTTCAAGTATAATTAATTAGATAGGTGATTTATATGGATAAATCATGTTGTTAATACTAAGTATCCAATAGATTGATTCTAGTTAAACTTTAGGAAAAAAATACACTTTAATACTAAAACTATTAATATTTTCACAATTATGTCTCGATCTAATGAGTAACAATTAAATACTCAAATTATCAAACTTTTAACGTTTTACGTCCTGAGGTTTGGTTTTCAGTGACGAAAATTCAATGTGTCATGCTGAATTTGACAAATGAAATTATATAAAAATGAGTTGGCATTTAAACGACATCATTTTAATGACGAAAATAAGTTCTTTCTTGATTGATATGGATTTTAATTTAAATTTTTGAATCCAACTCATCTTCCGGAAATGCCACGTAGGAATTTTGTTGCTAAAAAATTAATTTTGAGACATGATTATTAAAAATGTGATAGTCTGGATAAGTATTATTATATCCTCTAGATCAAGACGTCGACGTAATTGTGAAAAAGTTAATAGTTTGGATATTAATATATAATTTTCCCTAAAATTTATGAAAGTGCTGAACAACTTAGACAAGAATAAAGAGTAGTGAACAAATGATCAAGTATATGAACTAACCTTGACATTGATTAGTCCATCAGCATGGAATTCCCAGTCCACAACATAGTCATAGTTGGCGAGGGACGCTACCATTCTCGCAACAAGTGAAATTTTTGGCCTGGCTTCTCGAATCTATGCATCAACAACAACCTCAATTAATTCATTGAGAGAGTTACATATATATAATATATATATACCAATTGAGGACGGTCTCATATGAGGACATCCTCAAAAGAGACGTGAGACCGTCCCCACAAGAGACCCTAATTGGGGATTAAAAAATTAAAATTAGAATTAATAAACTTTAATTGAATGTAGTCCTTATGCATTCTCACATGAAGACGTCATAACATGAGACTTTATCTTACCAATTTGCCAGTGATAGGGTTCTCGGAATGTCGCCAGGCAGCATCCCCTGCATATCGCTCGAATAGGCAAATCATGTTTGATCTAACATAAGGCGTGCCGTCAGAAGCTGCAAAAATAGCATCCATGTACTTGGCATTTCTCGGACAATCGTTCAAGGGCTCGAGGGCCAGAGCCTGAAGCCCGAACCCATATTCGCCTGCATCCATGTAAGTCTTGAAGTACCATGCTTCCTCAGGGTCCATGTACGGCACGAATAACTCAGACGCGAATCCTTGGTACATCACATCCCTCGTCACTCCTGTCTCCGGATCACGGGCCCTGGCCCGTGATATCACCACCCCGGCCCTAGGGTCGGGCTTCAAGTGGAACTCCCAGTTAGCCCACTTCACCAAATGCTCGTCTTCTATGACGAAGTTGGGGCCGTTGGGCTGCTCCATGGAGATGGGATTCTGGAGCTTGATTATCGGCCCGTTTGAAGCCTCTAATCGGTAGTCCGTGCCCTCTGCTTTGGGGATGGGAATGTGTTTTCCTTTGTCGATGATCTCAACCACTTGATTTGTGTCCAAATCAGTGACAACGATGATGCCTTCGATAGGCCTCATGTAGAAGTTTGCAGTGTCCTTCATTGAGAAGCATTCTAGTTTTACCAATCTCCTTTCATCCTCAGCCTCACCTGAATCATTTCGTTACATATATATGAGAATGATTCATGTGTGGAAATACCAAAATCGTATAGTGTACCTATTGTAGTCAACCATAACCAGTGGCGGACCCAGACTTTTTAGTTAGGGGGTCCAAATAATTATTCATTTCGTCTACCAAATTCGTTTACAAAATTTTAGTGACAAAAGTTTTAATAAATTGTATTGAATGTAAAGTTAGTGAGAATGGGACTCATAACATATGAGGGGGTTATGTGAGATCATATCCGTAAGCGTTTCTCGTTGATGGTCCAAAGAGAAAATAAGTAAATGAATTTTGTAGATGGAGGGAATATACAATTTATAAATCTATAAGAAGAATTTTAAAATTAAACTTTGAAATAAATACTAATTTTAACACCACTATAACTCTATTTAAATTATATCACTATATCAAAAAAGGTTAAGTATAACCATCTCACAATATTTCTCTTTTATTTTTTAGTTTGGATGGATAGGTCAATTAACTGATGAAAATGAAACATATATGCTTTCATCTACCTAAACAATAAAAATATTTAAAATGAACTCTAATTTACAATCTTCTAAATTATGAAGAAGGAACTGCAAACAAAACTTTATTAAATTTAAACTTCAGTTCTTGATAGTATAGTGTAAAAGCAAAATATATTTCTAATTATTGATAAATGCGCAATTATAAACAAGAATCAGATGATAGAATAGTATAATAGTAGAAAATGTTTAATGGTATAGGATATCAAGTTTTCAATTAAAGAATAAAATATACAATAATTGTATACAAGTAAAAGTCGTATTGCTCATAACTTGCACATCCAAAAATTAGATGTAAATATATTTTCATTAAGATACTAAAACACTTAACACCAATAATGACAAAAGGAAAATCAACTCAATATCTCTATCACACAAAATACACAACTCTACCACAACAAAAAATATTAATCTATTTTAACAATTATATAAATATATATATATATATATATAGTAATTTTTTAAGACCCAGGGTCCAGTGCCCCCACTGCCCCCCTTGGGTCCGCCAATGACCATAACCATGATTGATTATCTTTTATTTTCAGAACAATGATACATGTTATAGTGTGAAAAGGGAAGATACAAAATTCCCACTTTCCTTAACAAATGATAAAAAATACACACAAACTTAAATACATACATGTAAAATTTTACTTTTAGGGTGAAGGTAAGAAATTGCTTTAGTCAAAGTTTGAGCCAAAAATTAATTTTAAAAGGAATATAAAAGTACATATATATTATTACTAGAATTACTTCGCATTCGAAATGCACACTTCATCATCAATTTGTTGTAACAAATTGTAATGTAAAAATCACAGAAAAATAGTTATTGAAGGGCATTTCGGTAAATATATGTCCGATCTATATAATTTAAAATGACGGGTACGTTTTGACTTTTGCCATGTCCTATGTGGGTTTATATCATTTATTCTGAGGAGGAGAACGTGACAAGTTTTCCTGCATGATCTATAATTGCAAAAGAAAGCGCTGGTACTCGATAAAGTTTAATTAAGTCCATAAAGAAAAAAAATAAATATATACATATATATATAGTTAGATTTAAATGAGAACTATTTTTATCTTAAAACTAAGAACCAAATAAATTCGTATGAAAATTGATGAATTTATTAGGAAAGTTACTAAATCCAAAAATTCAAAATTTTTCATTAGGTTCGAATCCAATGAGGGACAAAAATTTCATTTTTTTTTTGATTCAGTAACTTATCCAAATGATTCATCAACTTTCACATCGAATTCATCACTTTTTGGTTCTCATGTTCTCACGATAAAAATAGTTTTCACCTTAACTCATATATATATATATGGGGAGGTTAACGTGAGAACTATTTTTATTGTGAGAGCGTGATAATCAAAAGCGATGAATTCATCGTGAAAGTTGATGAATCATGAGAAAATCATCGAATCCAAAAATAGAATTTTAGCCTCATGGGATTCGAACTCGGGTGAAAAATTCAATTTCAATTCATTAACTTTCTCAACGGATTCATCAACTTTCATAACGAATTCATTTGGTTCTTAGTTTTAGGATAAGAATGGTTCTTATTTGAACCAAACTATATATATATATATATATATATATATATATATATATATATATATATATATATATATATATTCAAATGAAAACCACTTTTATTTTAAAATTAAGAACCAAAGAATTTATTATGAAAGTTGATGAATACATTGAGAAAGTTAATGAATTGAAATTCAAAATTTTTACCCGAGTTTGAATCCCATGAGGCGAAAATTTTATTTTTGGATTCGAGAACTTTCCCAATGGATTCATCAATTTCACTGATAATTCATCATTTTTGACTCTCATTCTCACGATAAAAATGATTCTCACATTAACATTCCCTTATATATATATATATATATATATGTGTGTGTGTGTGACCAAATTCTTATTGTTTCTTTTCTGGAAATTTTAAGAATCTGAATATTTTACTTTTTATTTTAGAAGTTTTAAATTTTTATTAAGGCAAGAATCTCTCAATTTCAAGACAAGGTGGTATTGTTTTCTATCAAACAAACGCCTTTGAATTTAGAGTAAGCAGTAAAAACTAGCTGTCTTATGCTTAATTTAAAACATGTCGAGGTCAACACATACCATTTAAGATCTAGCACTTAAATTGTTCTCCTCGCTAATAATTTTCGTCATACCATGTTCATAACACTTTGCTAAACTGTCTTAGGGGGTGTTTGACTAAGCTTATTTTAGAGAGCTTATAAACTCCAAGAACTTATAAAATATTTCAAAAGCTTATAAGAGGTAATGTCTCAAGTGCTTATAAGTTATTAAAGTATTTGGGTAATTGATCTTATAAGTTAGAGAAAGAACCGTGAGTTAGAGAGATAAAATTGATTATGTATCTATAGGAAATAACAAACTATAATTAGATTATTTTGGTAAATTCATGATTCTTATAAGTTTATGAAAAAATAAGTTAGGGTTGACCAACTTATTTTTGGAAACTTATAATTTGTTAAACTTATTTTCACAACATAATGTTCGTTTGGGAGCTTATTTTACCAAACACTTTGCAACAGCTTATAAGTTCCTAAACTCACCAAACACCCTCTTAATAAATTGGCCACCAAAGAGAAAGTCTTCTCAAAGCTGTTAAAGCAGAGTATTTTATTATCATATCATATCACGACTTCATATAATAATTCTTGCAAACGATTGTTGCAACAATGTATATGTAAGTATTCTTACACAAAAATTATAATTTAGTACCAGAACCATGTATAGAGTATTAGTATCTTCAACACATAAATCCAAATAAACTAAATAATAGACGACAAACAGCTAAGATACATCCCATTCTATTAAATTCATGATTATCTCGCCAAAGTTTTCAAAAAGCTCCACTATATCAATTATGCCACCCCAATTTATATTTGAAGATTCCTTAGCAAAATTCCAAATATCACTGAACATAAAACAAGTTAGCGAGTAGCTGCGAATTTCCATTTTAAAAAAAGTTATACTCCTCTCTGTCCCATATAAAATGTATGTATTTTTTTCAAATTGTACCATTCAAGATGTTATTTTTTTTTTTAAAAATAATTATCTCTTTAAAAATTATAATACCTACCTAATTTTTATTCTTTACTCACTTTATATTCTTCTATTTTTTATTCTTTAATCACTTTATATTCTTCTAAATTTGTAAGCTTTTCACTTTTCCTAAATAATCGGGAAAAAGTGTGGGACAGTGGGAGTAATTTCTTACCAAACCAACCAGGCGAAAAGGGCAAGCAAGCGACGTCAGCGAGATCGACACCTCTGGCGAGAATGCTACGGTTGAAATCGGCGTTGGAAAACGGCGCGTACATCACGCTCTGCATATCCTCCAGCGTCACCAACGGATAGCCGGAGATGTGGGTGGCGTCGTGCTGCGTTGTCTCGCCGCTCTCCACGTCAACCGTGAGGATGTAGTTCTTGCCGGCGGCGCGTGCTATCACGGACGCTCTCCGAGGTGGCAGGGGTTCCGGCTTCCGCCACCTCAGCACCACCTCCTTGTCGGGCTCCTCGAGGACCAGCGAGTGGACGCCGTATACCTTCCCGGCGAAGAAGGACTTGATGGCCTTGTGGACCCGGTTCATCTCCTGGATGGTGAGGGGGTCGAGGGGGTGGTGGGGGACGTCGTCGGTATGGTCGTTAAGGGCGGTGGGGCTGGGGGTAGAGGTAGGGGTGGCGGCGGGGCGGCGGAGGAAGCGGTTCTTGGCGGTGCACCACACGGAGTTGGAGGTGCAGTCGAGGAGGTCGGGTTTGGTGGGGCGCGCGGGAGGGTGATGACGGTTAGTAGTACGACGGAGGCGACGGCGGAGATGAGGAAGAGACGGCGGAGGAAACTCTTGCCCTCCATTTTCTGTGAGAGTGTTTTTGAGTGCGGGTGGAGGTGCGAGTGTTGGTGGGGGTGGGGATGTGTGTGTATATATATAAATGAATAAGAGTGGTGGCGGAGTTGTGGGCCACTCGGATTTGGGTAGGTAAATGAGGTTGTCAGTATTGTTTTCTGTTTTTGTTTTAAATCTCAAAATATTTTGGTATTATTAATTACTAGTGTTAGTCGGCAAAAATGATTAAATTGGATAGTGATATGATTCATAAAAATATATGTGGTATATATATATTTATTAGTTAAGGATCAAAATTATCCTTATTTTGAAAAGTCTTTCATGTTTTATGTGGAGATTATGATGCAAATATACTTGTGTATTTTTTTTTGGATGGAGCAAATGTCAATTATATCAGTTTTAATTTGAATACTTGATTAATTTTTCCTGATGTGATGATATGATGGACCGATTTTACTTTCTCCCGGTGTTATGAAATTAATTTTTGACCGGTATTATTAAAATTCAAATGAAAAATAAAAAATAATTGGAAAAATCCAAAATTTAAATGAATGTAGATCGTTTTATCTATTATGCAAATCTCGAACACGATTAATTTTTAGCTTTTTGTCAACTTATTTTTCAATTTAGAAAATTTAATTATCAATTATAAATTTAAATTATTAAAAATATGGTCAATTTTCACCTTTTGTCTATTTATTTTAATAACTATCAATTATAATTGAAATGGTGACTGGTTGCAATTCTCGATTTGTGTTTGATATTTTTGATCGGTTTTTAAGTTTTTTCAATTTAAATTATATTATTTAGAATTTTAGATTATCAAGTATAAATTATATTGATAAATTAAAATTGTTAAAAATTTGGTCAATTTTAGAAATCCTATTATAAAATCGGAATAGAATTAAAATGGTAATCGATTTTATGTAATTATCGATTGGTGTTTTCTTATCTCCATCGGTTTTAATTTTTTTCAATTTATTTATCAATTTAGAAAATATAAATTATCAATTATAAATTTAATTTATTAAAAATGTCATAGATTTTCAGAAATCCAATTGAAAATAGGAAAAGAATTAATTAAACTGGTTTTACCAAATCTCGGTGTATGTAAATGGGAAAAAATATTTACAAATTATTCAATAATCGTGTAAATTAGAAAATTAAATTATCAATTATAAATTTAAATTATGAAACATATGTTGAAGTTTTAGAATTCCAATTCAAACTGTAAAAGAATTAATACAAACGACCATTGAGGTTTTTGAATCCTCAATTTTTATTGAATTATAAATATAAATAATAAAGTTAAATTTTTTTTATTAAACGTGTAACTTAGATAATTTAAATTATATTATAAATATAAATTATTAAAAATGTGATCAATTTTAGAAATCTTATTAAAAAATCGGAAGAGAGTTAAAATGGTTATCAGTTTTACACAAATATCGATCGGTGTTTTCTTTATTTTGATCGGTTTTAAGTTTTTCAATTTATTTTTTCATTTAAAAAGTTTAAATTATTAAAAAAATGTTGAAGTTTTAGAATTCCAATTGATAACCAAAAAAGAATTAATTCAAACAGTTCGTCGGGTTTTCAAATTCTCAATTTTTATTGAATTATAAATATAAATAATAAATTTTAAAAAAATTATTAAATGTGTAAATTAGATCATTTAAATTATATTTTAAATTAAAATTATTAATATGGTGAATTTTAGAAATCTAATTAAAAATCAGAAGATAATTAAAATGGTGATCGATGTTATGCAATTATCTATCTGTTTTATATTTTCGACCGGTTTTAAATTTTTTCACTAATGTGTAAACTAGAAAATTTAAATTATCAATTATAAATTAATAAATGTTCCTATTTCAGAAATTCAATTGAAAAATCGGAAAAGAATTAAAATGGTAACCGGTTTATGCAATTCTCGATATGTTTTTACGATTTTTGATCGTTTTTAAGTTATGATCATTTTCAATATATTTTTTAATTTATTTTATTTTTGGATTTATATTATTGTGATGTGAAATTTCAACGATATGATTTGAAATATGATTCTTGTTGTATTCATGTTTTTGAATTTACGATTTTTGTTACAGCCTTTATTCACGTGAAGTAGTATTCGTTGATCGAATTGGTACTAGTTCACTATTAATGTCAATTGATATTGTTTCACTACCTAAGTGATTTTACACTGATTCACTCACAATTGATGTGAAATGATGCTGCTCAAAAATGAAATTATATTGTTTCACTGATAATTGATGTGAATTGACATTGAACACTTTTGTTGCACTCTCTCATCATTCATACATTTGAATTCATCATTCAATAATTAAAATTAATTACAATATATATAACTGATACAAATTCAACATAAAACAAAAGCACACATATAATTCAATACTACTAGTAACATTGATAGTATACTAAGGGAAGAGATTTCAGCATCAACACAATTTGAGGTAATTATATATGTTTTATTTTAAGTAATTTGAAATACGTTGATATCCGATTGGATTTTCATTTTGAAGAATCTATATTTAATTCATTTTTTATTTGTTATAGATGGAAAATTAGAAATTGATAAATGTCAAATATGAGGGATACTTTGATGGGTGTATCTACCATGGAGGTGTAGAGCACATTCTTCATATTCTTAATCACTTTGTATTAAAACTCTTATACAATATCACTCACTTGATGCAGTAAAATTTATTAAGCATAAATTTTCAATTATTTTATATATCTACATCTCGATATTGATGGATCCATCGGGGTACGTACTGGTCTATGGGAGAGAGGAAAAATTCATCAATTCGATAAATTTAAAACTTTTCTTTCACAAAACTTATTGGCTATTGGTGGCGATGGCGATCGAGTAGCGGCAGTTTAATAATGGTGTCGATCTTCTTTGGTCGATTCGAGATAAGGAAAGTCTTGTACTAAGTGATATCAGTCAACAAACCTTCTGACTACTCAGGCAGTTAGTCAGTTGGATTGATAACTGATGTGCATGCGGAATGTGATGGTTACTGAATTTGCCTTACTAAAAACTTAAACTGGCTTTAATATATTTAGTCAAATATGGCTTAGTTAGTTTTCAGTTTATCTTACCAATATCAAATTGATACTGATAGAGTGTTCTAAAATGTTGTTGTGCTTCTGTGTGCTCATGATGACAGTTCAATAATATGTAATGTAAAAGCTAAACAAAACGTAAAGAATTGAAAGTAAATAACACTTTTAGTTTTACGTGGTTCGTATAGATCAGCTCCTACATCCACATATAATTTCTCAGTCAATCTACTAACTTGAATTCGATCTTGTTTATGGGTACAAGATATAAATCTAGATACAGAGTTAACCTTATTGTATCTCGCCGAACTAGGCATTCTTCCTAAGCTTGTGTGTGCTAGAAAACCTCTAACTTCTTACGGGTGCAATCGACCTAATCCTCGTGCTTACAAGTACAAGATAACCAAGTTTTTAGCAACTAACACTTTGTTTCCTCCTTGCCCAAACTTCTACACAAACTGGGGGGTTTTTGTAGAGGGATTTTCAAACTAAATCTGAGCTGTCACAGACGACAAACTCAGTATGTCTAGGCTTAAGACATACAAAGAGTATTATCTTAGACTTTAACGAAGTGACTGAAACCTTAAACTGATAAGTATATTTGAGCTCTTAAGGGTTTGCTGATAGCACTGTAGACTTACTTCTTCGAAATTGTTTTGATAGCTCTTGAGCTTTGAGCCTTGAATGCTTTTGATTATAAGAATATGTAACGTTTCGATTTGTAACCTTCAAAGGTTAGATTTTACACGGATTTATAGAGAAGACGGTGAATAATATCGTTGGAGGGAGCACCAATCACATCCTTCTATTTATCATTTGAATTTTTCCCATTTGAATCCTCGTATGATGTTGTCAGGGTCTGCATCATCGTACACTGTAGCTCTGTAACTCTGAAAATGTCTTCTAACATGTCAGGATCTTCTGCATATATGCTACGACACGTGGCAAGTCAAACACTCAAGGTTTAAATATTTTCGTGTTTTTCCAATTGAGTTGACTTTGTGTTTTATCAATATGTTGACTTCAGGTTGGGCCAATCGTGATTGCTCCATCTTTTATCAGCAGGTTGAACTCCCGTCTATTGTCATTTTGAGAACCTGAGCCAGTTTGATGCTTCAAACTTAACGTAGAAATAGTCAGCTTTGACTTGATATAGTCGTTAGGTTTGACTTATGTTAGTCAACTTTGACTTTTGGTAGTCAGTTTTGATTTCCCAATAGGGCAGCCAGCTATCGGTATGATACTTAGTCATATCTTGACTCATTTCCTTCTAGCAGCATCAAGTCTTAAGACTTCGATCTTCAATCTTTCGACGTCAATCTTCAATCTTCGACTTTAATACAATAGCTCTTTCATTAGCATCGTTATACTTAAGTCTTCAAACATCAGTTGGTCTAACTTCAATCTTCAGTCTTCATTATGCTATCCTTCAGTTGAGCTTCTATCAGTTGCGCTGGTATCGATACTTCTATCAATATGGCTGGCTTCATTACTCCTCTCGTGGGTTCGTAGAGCATTCGGGACCAATAATTCCCTATTGATTGTCTCAGACACATATGTCTCCGAACGTTGTAATGAGTGTATTTTCTGAAGCCTTCCACGGCTTATGCTGGAAGATTAAGCATTATGTTGGTGATGTGGCAAAGATATACCAAAAAGCTGCATATGCATACGAGCAACGAAAATATAAACAGGCTATGTCTATTATCTAAAGCCTGAGCCTTGTAGCATATCAAAAGTTGATTAATGTTGGACCAACTAGGTGGGCTCGATCATAGTGTCCTGTAAGTCGTTACAGTTTTCTTATATCGAATGCGACTGAGTCATTCAACAAGCGATTGTTGTGGGCAAGACGTCGTTCAATTTGCTCAATGATAGAAGCAATCAGACTGATTATTGAGAGATGATTCATTGAGAGATGTGCAACAACCCAACAAAGTGAAGACAACCTAAGTGAAGTGGCAATAGAAAAGCTTAGTGCAGAAATGACAAAAGTCATCGTTACACTCGGATGAGAATTGCAGATAGAAGGTACAAGATCGTCGATGGCGATAAAACCTATTTGGTCGATCTTCCACGTCAAACATGCCATTTTAATAAATTTGATCTAGATGGCTTTCCATGTTTGTATGTGATCGCTGCAATTGAGTATGTTTACAATTTTGTTTATATCTTATAAATTTATTTTTACAATATTAATTGTGTATTATGACAGTAAATCTGACAAGTCAATCTTAGATTATGTGGAGAACTATTACACGAAAGAAATTTTAGTGGAGACGTACTCAACCATAGTGGATTCACTTCCAAACCTATGTGATTGGTTTGTACCAGAGGAAATAGCTCACGTGATCGTAATGCCACCTCTTATGCAACGACAAGTTGGATGTCCAAGATCGAGTCGAATTCCATCTAAGGGTGACAGAGGCAAACGAAGACGCAATACTATCCAAGAGGGTTAATCCTCAAGCATTAGAAGTCGAGCACCAAAAAAATTTTGCAAACATATGTGTAACGATGACTTTTTGTATCATCCACAACAATAACATATACTCTTATTGCGGCCCTTCAAGTGCGTATCATCCACAACAATAACAGGCCTCATGCACAACGTGTAACCGAGTCGGCTGGAACCGAGCGCTACAAAAGGTGGCGAAAACGACCATCGATCCAATATCCGGTCAATCAACGAACCGAGATTAGTTGTCCGCAACATGTGAAGATAACCCAAAGATCGATAGGATTGTTCATACCCACCATATATCATCTCGATTGCCTATTACGAGCTCTCACCGCGACAAGATATATGGCCTTTGACGCCATACTCGTTGTAACTCGGCCATAATCGATCTCGCTTAATGACTTCACCGTCCTCACGTATTTTTCGCGCTATGTATGTTGCAATCACACGGGCTTTGACCTTGTGCGTTTCAAGATTCACGAGATCATCTACAGTGTGTACGGCATCAAACTTGCGACAAACCAAAAACCACCTGTTGCGATGCGCGCAATAAAGCGGACACCGATCACGATATCGCATTTGAACGTAATTGGTCGGTCCGATCGCGAATAACAAATTCGCTCTTTGTTCCATGTGCCACAACCCGACCGATATCTTAAGGTCCACCTTGTTGTCGAAGATGGAACCCGCTCAGCTCATTGGGGTTGAGAATAGAGTCAAGAGGACTAGCAAAAGATTGTTCAAGCCTCATGAGGAATAACGTGAGCTAGCCAATTGCTCATCTCTTCCATTTGTTCTACCTCGAGTCCCCGGTTACCCTTGCGTGTTGCTCGCATAATCATCCCAAGCAATTTTTCTATTCCACCCTCTCGACGTATCCACGCATCAAATTCTACAAACGTGCCAGAGATCACATTTGCAGCCGCACGCTCCTCCTCCTCTTCTTCATCAGACGATGTTTGTTCTTCACTGTCGACGACGTATTCGTCATCATCACTGTCGTCAACGATCGCGTCAGCCACTTCGCGCACATGTTGTGGCACTTCTTGAGGTGTATTGTCACGACCCGGCTATTTAATTACTTAATTAACTAAATAATCAAGCCGTGACTGGTTTAATTAACGATAATCTTTCAATAAAAGAATGATTTAGAAGATAGGTTTTGGAAACAAACGGACAATATAACGTTTGAAAATAAAGTAAGCCAACCTGCACTCAGAAAATATCCAACTACAGCAATTATCGAAATGAGGACACAGCCTCACCAATTATATAAAAAAAGTTTCAAAGTATTTACATGATTCATCAAAAGTACGGTTTCAAAGTTTCAAAGTTCAGCAGCGGAAGATCAATGAATATCATGTATGAAGACATGATATTCAACATATCCAAATAGAGTAAAAGATCAAAAGGACATCTCAGCTCAGTTTTCCAGCCACAACTCTTTCATACTCAACCTGCATAATAAAAACATTTTGGAGGATATGAGTACCAGAGAGTACTCAGTGGATAATGCCAATATATCTTTCAAAGTAACATTTCATTCAAGAAAACCTTTCTTTCAAATAGTAGTTCATAAGACGATTACATTGATGTTCATAAGAAAACTTTCACATAATAACATATCACCACACTTTATTTTAAAACATACCGGCATAACATACCCGAGTTGGTCCCGAAGGATCACAACTACGGTCATACCCTATCTACGTCATTCGGTAAAGGGAAGTAGGCCTCCTCCCCAGTACCATGGCCGGCCTACATGAGCAAGCTCACAGCCATCTACCTGTGCACAGTAATTCACATTTTCCTACCGCAGATAGGTAATTGCCGTCATACCCACAATGTGGTAAAACATTTAGCATGATTATCATGTGGTGATCAAATGTTTTCACAAGAAATCAAACTCATAACATATCATATGTTTAGCTTCAAAATAAAGTTCGTAATGCATTACCCACCTCGTGACGTTCAATCCAACAAGTTTGGTTCTTCGTTCTTTACTTCCCGGTTTCCTCTGCTGGATCCTTATAACATAAGATTATCATTGACTTTAGTAATCCTTCTTACTAATTTAGATATATATTAACAACTATCAATTAACATACAAATTATCTTACTAACGTCTAATTCTACCGAAATTTCGGCAGAGTAACATCTGTAATATGTATAGCCCAAACATACCAAACTACTCCAAAGTCATCCCAAACTCCCCAATATCATCATCACATCATCAAATATACATTTAAGAACTCTATGTGAGATTAATATCACATATTTCAACGTTAATCGCCTAAGGCGATTTAACTACCCATTTCGATATTTTGAATATCTATAGCCTATTCAACATCAAATATCATATAATTATACTTAATTAGCATCATTGATCATTATTTCATCATTCATTCAAGTCTTACTTAAGAATTTTCACACAAAATCATAACTTTAGTCTTAAACTTTAATTTTCTAACTTTTGATACTTATGTTCAAAATTCCCAATAATTCTACTTAAGCTTTATTTTGTCATAGATCTCAAATATCAATTCAAATCCATCAAATAAAATCAAGAAATCATAGTTCCTAATGTCCCTTCATTTTGAAATTTTTGAACATAATGCATATGATTAAATTAAATTCTATAAATTCATTTTATACATTATTTATCTCTAAACATAATTATCATGTCAAATGGATCAAATAAAATCAAAATCATCAAGTTCATACTACATGAAATTTTCGAAAATTTCAATATTAAACATGCATGGTTTAATTTTTTAATTTCTTCATTTATATGATGTTTATAAGCATATGTAAACATATATTCAAGCTTAATTCAATCATATCATAACATATGAATCATATTCAAAAATTAGGTTTAGGTACCATTCTTTAATTTTTCATTTTCATGAATTTAAACAAATTAAATCCATAATACATGTTAATCTAACTCTATAAACATAATTAAATCAATACATCTAATAAAATTTAAACAAATCATCCATAGCTAACACTTTAAAATTTTCGAAAATTATAAAGGGATAGAACATGCTATTTTAAAATTTAAACAATGAAATTATTGATCATAAGAGGTATTTACCTTGCTAAGATTAATTCCCTTTAATTCCAAGTCTATTTATATGGTAAAATGTAGATGAAATTTTTAGTGTGTGTTTTTGTGTGTGGATCGCAAGTTTGGAGAAGAAAAGGGTTTGGAAGATGATTTTATTCATGTATTATTCTTCTAGATATTTAATTTAAATTTCATGTGCATTTATGTAAAATTTCAAGATAATAATACACAAATTTCAAAAATATTATAAATGCACTCTTAACTTTGCTAATTCCAAATTTTAATGTAATTCAATTAATAGGATTATATTTCAAGTAAATTATAAAATCTAATATAACTTATATTCATGATTTAATTTAGATTCATATAGCATAATTTAAATCACTTTATTCAATAAAATTCAATTCATTATTATAATACTTCTTAAATTTCGAAAATTACATAGATAAGTTCTTTAATCATTAGTTATTAATAAAACAAATTTATTCAAGACTTTAATATCTTGAATAATATTTTATCTCATTTTATAAGAAAAATAACATAAAAAAAATAATTAATGTAATTCATAACATAATTTCCAAGTAATAGCATTTTTCATGCACACAATTATAAATAAACACATAATTCACATTTTATCACATTTAAACTCATTTCTAATAATTTCTACATTTTCCGATTCCATATAATTAAATCTTAAATTAATCGGATTCATACCGATTAATATTTTACTATATTAAATTTTTTAATTCTTAAGGCTTAAATAGCTTTTAAGCCTTTAATAATACTTAATTAAACTTTATTAATTACTATAAAATTTCGGCCACTACATTCCTCCCCTTAAAGAAATTTCGTCTCGAAATTTTCGCACCTTATTAAATAAGTCGGGTATCTTTCTCTCATTTGATCTTCCAATTCCATGTGACTTCTTCCGACCATGATGTTTCCATTGAACTTTCAATAAAGGAATAACTTTATTCCTTAACTGCTCTTTTCGGTCCGTAATGCTTTCAGCCCTTCTTCATAACTTAAGTCAAGATTGGGGACTATTTCATCATAATGAAGAATATGTTGTGGATCATATACATACTTTCTAAGCTGAGATACGTGAAAAACGTCATGTACGTTAGCGAAGTTTGGAGGCAACGCTAACCTATAGGCTACAGGCCCAATCCGTTCCAATATCTCATAAGGTCCAAGAAATGGGTTTAAGTTTCCTTTATTCCAAAACGGTGAACTTCTTTAGTTGGGAAACTTTAAGAAAGACCTTGTCCCTATTTCAATTTCAATTGCACGACGATGATCAAGATAGGACTTTTGTCGGTCTTGAGCTTCTTTCATTCTTTGTTTTATTTGTCGCACAATTTGAACCATTTCTTCAATTGCTTCCGGCCAAGAATCTTCCGCTCTCCTACCTCGTCCCAATACAGAGGTGATCCGCACTTTTACCATAAAGTGCTTCATAAGGTGCCATGCCGATCGTAGCTTGATAATCTGTTGTTGTAAGCTTAATTCGATCAATGGTAAGACTTGTTCCCATTGATCTCCTCGATCAAACACCACAGTTCTGAGCATATCTTCGAGGGTTTGAATTGTTCTCTCGCCCCGACCGTCTGTCTGGGATGAAAAGCGGTGCTAAAATTTAATCGAGTACCCAATTCTTTTGAAAAGTAGTCCGTAACCGAGAGGTGAATTTGGCATCACGATCCGAGGTGATTGAGATCGGCACTCCATGTAGCCGAACAATTTCCGAACATAAATTTGTGCCAACTTATCCGCTCCATACGTTATCGAATTGAATGAAATGAGCGCTTGGTTAATCGATCAATGATTACCCATATGGCCGATTTCTCGCCTAGACTTGGGTAAACCAATTACAAAATCCATAGCGATGTGATCCCATTTCCATTCGTGCACTTCAAGAGGTCAGAACTTTCCGTATGGTCTTTGATGTAAAGCTTTTACTTGTTGGCACGCTAAACACCGCTCGACGTAGGAGGCAATGTCTTGCTTCATCCTCGTCCACATGAACTTTTGTTTAAGATCCGGTACATCTTCGCACTTCGGATGTGCAGATGGAACCTTATGAGCTTCATTCATAATTTCATTTTTCACTCAGATCGTTAGTACGATATGCGATTACCAAACATAATCGCATTATCTCCACTTCATGATATTCGGAAAATTTCCCATTCGAATCTTTGCTCAGAGTTTCAAGTTGTTTATCTCTTCTTTGCGCTCGATAATACGAGTTCTCAAATCCGAAGTACCATCAATGACGCTACAATTCCTTGAATATTTCGGGAGGTAACACGGTTTCACTTCATTTTCTCGAACTCTTTAATAATTCTCCTTGATCCGTTAAAAGAGTTCCTATTTTCTCCCGATTTTTCTACTCGTAGCGCCCGCTACGACATTAGCTTTTCCGGATGATACTTGATCTCACAATCGTAGTCTTTGACCACCGAGCCATCTTCGTTGTCGATATTCAAGTCTTTTGTTCAAAGAAATACTTCAAACTTTGTGGTCCGTGAAAATCTCACATCTCGATCCGCATGGATAATGTCTCCATATTTTCAATGCGTGGACCATCGCCGCAAGTTCCGGATCGTGAGTGGGATAGTTATGTTCATGAATTTTCAACCGCCGTGAAGCAGATGCGATGACCTTCCTTCTTGCATTAAAACGCATCCTATTCCATTTCGACGCATCCGTGTATATGGTATAATCTTTCTCTGGATCGTATTGTTAAGATAGGAGCGTTGGTCGGTCTTCTTCGAGTTCTTGAAAACTGCCTTCGCATTCGGAGTCCATTGAAATTTTATCCCTTTCTTCAAGATAAGCGCCATTGGTTTAGCAATTTTAGAAAATCCTCAATGAATCTTCTATAGTACCCACTAAACCTAGGAAACTACGAATCTCATTTGGGGTCTTAGGTGATTTCCATTCTCGAACGCTTGGACTTTGGCGGGATCAACTTTAATTCCTTCCACGAGACTATATGCCCTAAGAAATTTACTTTTTCACCAAAAATCACACTTCTTGAACTTGGCATATAATCTTTGTGTCTTTAATTTTTCCAATACAATTCTCAAATGCTCTTCGTGTTCTTGTTCTCTTTGAATAGATTAAAATATCATCGATAAACACTAATACTAATTTATCGAGATATTCATGGAATACGCGGTTCATGAGGTCCATGAACACAGCTGGAGCATTGGTTAGTCCAAACGGCATCACTACAAATTCGTAGTGTCCGTATCGAGTCCTGAAAGCGCTTTGTATATCCTCGGGTTTTATCTTCACTTGATGGTAACCCGATCTTAGATCGATTTTAAAATACCTTTGCTTCTTTCAATTGGTCGAACAAGTCGTCAATTCGAGGAAGTGGATATTTATTCTTCAATGTCACCTTATTTAATTCTCGATAGTCAATACACATTCTTAAGGTGTCGTCCTTCTTTTTGACGAATAACACTGGTGCTCCCCAAGGTGACGCGCTTGGTCGAATAAATCCTAAGTCCGTAAGTTCCCGTAATTGGACTTTCAATTCTTGCAATTCTTTAGAGCCATCCGATACGGTGCTTTGAAATTGGCGAGAGTCTGCTCAAGATCAATCGCAATCCAATTGTCGATCCGGCGGTATACCGGTAATTTTTCTCGAATACGTCCGGATATTCTCGAACAACCGCACATCCTCAATCTTCCTATCCTTCTTGTTATCTTTGTTTAGGCATACGAGATAAGCACGATTTTCAAGACATCTTATTAACCTTTCGCCGCAAGGTCGATATCATAGTATCCTTCTTCTTCTCTCGCCGATTCCATAAAAGCACGTGGGTTCTTTTCCGGTGGTTGAAATGCGATCGTTGTTCACAACGAATCGCTATAAATTTTCCATTAACCAATCCATACCCAAGATAATATCTACGTCCCACATGCATAAGAGGCGAATGATTCAGCTTTTTAATCAAGTGATCCTAACTCAAATTCTAAGTTAGACATACTTTATTCACTACCGTCGCCCGCCTATCGAGTAAGTACTTTGAACCCTACTTCAGATGATTCTACGGAAGTTCAAGATTATATACGCATGCGGTAGAAATGAAAGAATGCGATGCTCCGTATCAAACAAAACTATAACAGTACACCTTTAACTGGGCCATACCGCCAGTTTCCCATACTCTTCTCTCGTTGCTTTTGTTTTAAAGCATACGCTGATGTTGAGGTTGAATTTGTAGAGATTGAGATGGCGTCACGAGTTGAAGCCTCGGGATTGCGTCATTTATGTGGAGGAAGTTGATAGCGAGGTGGTTGTGGATATCCCGTCATTGCTTTCACGCCCCGAACGGGTCGCCAAGATTTTCCCTTTCTCCTCTCCCGCCACATTCTCTCTGTATGGACAAAGTAAGCAAAGTGACCATACCTGTCCACATGAATAGCAAGTATTGCTCCCATCCGACATAAACCGAAATGTGTACGGTTGCATTGAGGGCACATCGGTGGTCTTATCTCGATTTCGAGAAAAGAATGATTGTCCAAGAGTGGTGATCGAATGATCTCGACACCGTGAGCTCGCTTTGAAACGGTCTTTGCTTCAATTTCCTCGCATCTCCCATTTTCTTTTTCCTTTATATTTTTGTTCCATTTGGGTGGATTTTGTTGATATAATTCCTTGTGGTACGCCAACATTAGTCTCAAAGAAGATGCTTTTCACTGAATCTCCATTTCCATGTCCAACGACGGTTAAGGGTTTCAGAAGACATGGGAGGTTGAGCGCTAAAATAATTCGGATTTCGTGTCGAATCCGTAATCGAAACATCTCACCATCTTCTCATCTGTTTCCACTTTATAAGGTGCATATCGGATAAGGTGCAAAATTCCGATCGTATTCCGCCACACTCCTATTACCTTGTTTCAAATTCATAAATTCAATTTCATTTCGCCTTCTATAGCTTCGAGGAATGAACTTAGCATACGATTCTTCCTCGAACTGCTCCCATGTAAAGTTCGCCAATTGCTCCGGGTGAGGGTTTTCGCCCGGCCTCCCACCGTAAATCTGCAGTCCTTTCATCGAAAATTTATGCACAAAGAAACATTCCCGGTCGTTGCATTCCAAGAACTTAAAGATTCTCTCAATAGTTCTTACCCACTCTTCACTTCGCAGACTACCACCCCGTGAAGTTAGGTGGGTTTTGACGAAGAAAGAGTTCAAATTTTTCGATTTGGTGGAGAGGGTTCACGATTTGAAAGTTTTGAGGTGTTGCTTCACTATCTCTTTCTTCCAAGCTTGTATTTCTTCTTCTTGAGGCATACTAATACCAAAAGAAGAATATTATTGTCACAAAGATTGATAAGATATCACAACAAGGAAATAAGGTTTCAAATTATAGTAAAGCTTAATCATCACAGGATTTAAGGATCCAACAACATGAGAAACAACAAAGATATACGATATATTATAATTTACAAAACAAAGAACAAAATAAACAAAGATGTTATAGGTTACAAAATTGCCTCGGTGAGGACTTTTACAAAATAAGTTAGTTTCATCGACATCGGTGGTAGTTCTGCCTTGCCATTCTAACTATTCTACCTAGCTTTGAACATATTTCTCTTATCTATCTATGTCTTCCTCAGGGTCTTCTTCTGGTTCCTCTTCTGGCTCTTCTTCCCTTTTTTCTTCAGGAGTATGAGCATGATCATGATCGAGTGAATGGCCTCCCGGCAAAAGAAGGAAGGATCGGATAAAGAGGGCATTTCACCGCAGCTAGAGGTCTCAAATAGGAAGTGCCAACAGATAGTGGTTGTTCAAATTCGGCTACCTCATGGGAGACATGATTAAGGATATTTCAGGAAGAGGAGATAAAGGTGGTGAAGGAGTTTTCAGTGCAAATGGATGTTCAAACAAATCTAAATCATCTAGGGTCCACTGAGGTCCAAGAGGAAAAAGACTATCGCTATCCGAACAAGATTCAGAAGGAGGACTAGGAATGATAACCTCACGGAACATAGGTTTAATCTCTCCCATTTTTGGATGAAGAAAATCATCTAGAATCGATGAATCATTGAATAAATTGATCAAAATGACGATATGGTAACTCGTGGGATCTCCTATTTTTCGATAATGCCTTTTATAAGGTCTACGAATCGATCGAGATTACCAGAATTCGCACTCCATATCAATGTGTACATAATTCAAAGCCATTTCGATGCCCATCCCCGCCAAGAAGGAGGTAAAGCATTAACCAATGCGAAGTCCATCTAACTCACCATCGCACTCTTTAAACCGATCTCCACAAGATCATAAACTGCTTGAGAGCAAACGGCAGTGCCGCCCTCTCTCGATTCTAAAGGAAAAGAAACTATCGACGCTTAATCCAAATTGCCTATTATCAACATTCTTTCGAGCAATGCCTTCCTCCGTACCATCCTATATTCAAATATAACTTTTATACTAATTAGAAACAAGATAATCACATATCATTTATTTTCACACATACCATCTAAGAATGTTCAACATAATCACCTTTCATTCAATTATACACATCACTTACAGTTTACTTTACCTGGTTGAGCTGAAGAGATGGACTGAAACACTGAGCTTCTACCAATGACTCAAAGGTTTACAAGAGAGGTTGGCTCAAAGAAAGAAAATTTACAGGATCAAAGCGAAACAATGCTCTGATACCACTCTGTCACGACCCGGCTATTTAATTACTTAATTAACTAAATAATCAAGCCGTGACTGGTTTAATTAACGATAATCTTTCAATAAAAGAATGATTTAGAAGATAGGTTTTGGAAACAAACGGACAATATAACGCTTGAAAATAAAGTAAGCCAACCCGCACTCGTAAAATATCCAACTACAAAGAATTATCGAAATGAGGACACAAACTCACCAATTATATAAAAAAAGTTTCAAAGTATTTACATGATTCATCAAAAGTACGGTTTCAAAGTTTCAAAGTTCAAGAATGGAAGATCAATGAATATCATGTATGAAGACATGATATTCAACATATCCAAATAGAGTAAAAGATCAAAAGGACATCTCACCGCTTTTCCACCACAACTCTTTCATACTCAACCGCATAATAAAACATTTTGGAGGATATGAGTACCAGAGAGTACTCAATGGATAATGCCAATATATCTTTCAAAGTAACATTTCATTCAAGAAAACCTTTCTTTCAAATAGTAGTTCATAAGACGATTACATTGATGTTCATAAGAAAACTTTCACATAATAACATATCACCACACTTTATTTTAAACATACCAAGATAACATACCCGAGTTGGTCCCGAAGGATCACAACTACGGTCATACCCTATCTACGCTATTCGGTAAAGGAAGTAGGCCTCTCCCAAGCACCATGGCCGGCCTACATGAGCAAGCTCACAGCCATCTACCTGTGCACAGTAATTCACATTTTCCTACCGCAGATAGGTAATTGCCGTCATACCCACAATGTGGTAAAACATTTAGCATGATTATCATGTGGTGATCAAATGTTTTCACAAGAAATCAAACTCATAACATATCATATGTTTAGCTTCAAAATAAAGTTCGAATGCATTACCCACCTCGTGACGCTCAATCCAACAAGTTTGGTTCTTCGTTCTTTACTTCCTGCTTCTCTCTGGATCCTTATAACATAAGATTATCATTGACTTTAGTAATCCTTCTTACTAATTTAGATATATATTAACAACTATCAATTAACATACAAATTATCTTACTAACGCCTAATTCTACCAAATTTCTCAGAGTAACATCCGTAATATGTATAGCCCAAACATACCAAACTACTCCAAAGTCATCCCAAACTCCCCAATATCATCATCACATCATCAAATATACATTTAAGAACTCTATGTGAGATTAATATCACATATTTCAACGTTAATCGCCTAAGGCGATTTAACTACCCATTTCGATATTTTGAATATCTATAGCCTATTCAACATCAAATATCATATAATTATACTTAATTAGCATCATTGATCATTATTTCATCATTCATTCAAGTCTTACTTAAGAATTTTCACACAAAATCATAACTTTAGTCTTAAACTTTAATTTTCTAACTTTTGATACTTATGTTCAAAAATTCCCAATAATTCTACTTAAGCTTTATTTTTGTCATAGATCTCAAATATCAATTCAAATCCATCAAATAAAATCAAGAAATCATAGTTCCTAATGTCCCCTTCATTTTCGAAATTTTGAACATAATGCATATGATTAAATTAAATTCTATAAATTCATTTTATACATTATTTATATCTCTAAACATAATTATCATGTCAAATGGATCAAATAAAATCAAAATCATCAAGTTCATACTACATGAAATTTTCGAAAATTTCAATATTAAACATGCATGGTTTAATTTTTAATTTCTTCATTTATATGATGTTTATAAGCATATGTAAACATATATTCAAGCTTAATTCAATCATATCATAACATATGAATCATATTCAAAAATTAGGTTTAGGTACCATTCTTTAATTTTTCATTTTCATGAATTTAAACAAATTAAATCCATAATACATGTTAATCTAACTCTATAAACATAATTAAATCAATACATCTAATAAAATTTAAACAAATCATCCATAGCTAACACTTTAAAATTTTTGAAAATTATAAAGGGATAGAACATGCTATTTTAAAATTTAAACAATGAAATTATTGATCATAAGAGGTATTTACCTTGCTAAGATTAATTCCCTTTAATTCCAAGTCTATTTATATGGTAAAATGTAGATGAAATTTTTAGTGTGTGTTTTGTGTGTGGATCGCAAGTTTGGAGAAGAAAAGGGTTTGGAAGATGATTTTATTCATGTATTATTCTTCTAGATATTTAATTTAAATTTCATGTGCATTTATGTAAAATTTCAAGATAATAATACACAAATTTCAAAAATATTATAAATGCACTCTTAACTTTGCTAATTCCAAATTTTAATGTAATTCAATTAATAGGATTATATTTCAAGTAAATTATAAAATCTAATATAACTTATATTCATGATTTAATTTAGATTCATATAGCATAATTTAAATCACTTTATTCAATAAAATTCAATTCATTATTATAATACTTCTTAAATTTCAAAATTACATAGATAAGTTCTTTAATCATTAGTTATTAATAAAACAAATTTATTCAAGACTTTAATATCTTGAATAATATTTTATCTCATTTTATAAGAAAAATAACATAAAAAATAATTAATGTAATTCATAACATAATTTCCAAGTAATAGCATTTTTCATGCACACAATTATAAATAAACACATAATTCACATTTTATCACATTTAAACTCATTTCTAATAATTTCTACATTTTCCGATTCCATATAATTAAATCTTAAATTAATCGGATTCATACCGATTAATATTTTACTATATTAAATTTTATTTAATTTTAAGGCTTAAATAGCTTTTAAGCCTTTAATAATACTTAATTAAACTTTATTAATTACTATAAAATTTCGGGCCACTCGAATTGTGGCATATAAGCTTCAGTTCGGTTGAGTCGACGCCTCCGTATGTCACATACACTGCTTGGGCATAAACCTCGACAATCGAGCTAGTCGATCATCGGTAGTCAAAAGTGATTTGATAAGTTTACCACTTGAGATCTCGATATATAATGTAGTTGGTAGTCAAAAGAATTGCTCGTAAGGAATTAATGATTTCTTAACTCCCAAATAAGTGCATTATCATCCGAACATAGGTATATGATGACACACCGCAAAGAGTTCAAACAATCATCCCAACATCCTCCATATCTAATGATAATATTCTTCCACCCCGACATCTAATTAAATCATACAAATGCACAATAATTAATTAAAATTCATTAATTATAAAACAAACATCTAAACTAAAAATACAAATTAAATATAAAACGGTAACATTGATCACGAATGTTTAATAATAAGAACAATAAATAATAAACTAAACTAAACTAAATGAAAAATTCAAAATGAACGTGTATAAATCGTGATTCACCTAAACTAAATCAAATAATAATTCACATAAACTAAATAAATAATACAAATCAAATAATAATTCACATAAACTAAATAAATAATACAAATTCACAATAATGGACGTGTATAAATCATCTAACATTAAGTATAAAACAAATCTCTAAACTAAATAATAATTAAATATTATAATTCATCTGGGACGGATATAAATCATAATTCACCTAAACTAAATTAAATAATAATTCATCTAAATTAAACTAAATGTTATAAATTAAACTAAACTAAACCACGCGACCAACCCCCACCCCAAATATTAAATGAAAATTCAAAATTAAACTAAATATTATAAACTAAAATAAACTAAACTAAACTAAACTAAATGAAAAATTCACCGCTGCCAACCCCTACCCCAACAAGTTAAATGAAAAATTAAGTGCAAAACTATAATTTAATTAATAATAATTAATTATAGTATTTATAATAAAAATTAAACTAAACTAAATTAAACTAAATTAAACCGCAAAACTATAATTTAATTCTAACTCGCAAAATAAAAATTTAATTCAACTTGCACTCCACCACAACCCCACCCCACGGCCAACCCCACTTCATGCCAACCCCAATTTCACGGCCAACCCCACCCCATCGGCTAAACTAAAATTCAACTACACTAAACTAAACTAAACTAAATTAAACTAAACTATTTAATTCATCTAAAAATTCATAATACACAATAAATCATACGCACAATGGTTAATTAATTATTCATACAAATGCACAATGGTTATACGATGTCCCTAAATAATTATTAATTGAAATTAATTAAAAATTTACCTAAATTCATCTAACAATAATTAAGGAATCATATATATAACAAATACACCAAAATATTGAAATTACCTTTTATGATCCACTGAGTGTGAGCGAGATATTTGATAAAGAAAAACGATTGCAAATATAGATATGCGTAAGATGAAAGTGAGTGATTCAGTGAACGAAATGAAAGAATGAATTATATAGGTAGAAGTCTGATCAAAATTTTATTCATGTCATTAATGGTGAAGTAAATTCACTGCAAAAATAGTTGTTGGTGAAGTAAATTCACTGCAAAAAGTTGTTGGTTTATTTAATTTTCATTAGTACGAAAGTTGTTGGTGTATTTAATTTGCAAAAAGTGGTTGGTTTATTTAATTTTCATTAGTACGAAATTGTTCATCTCAATTCAAATTCAATTTATAATTATTTAATAAAGTCAAGATAATTAATAATTAATAATTAATAATTAATAATCAAATTCAATTTATAATTAATTAATAAAGTCAGTATAATTAATAATTAATATTCAGATTTTAATTTATAATTAATTAATAAAATTAGCGGCCAATCCACCCCCGCCAACCCACCCCTGCCTACCAACCCCCGGCCAACCCCCACCCCTCCGGCCAACCCCTCAAGGCCAACCCATCCCACCCCCAGGCCAACCCATCCCCCACCAACCCACCCCGGCCAACCCCACCCCACTACCAACCCCACCTACCAACCCCACCCCCACGGTCAACCCACCTCATGGTCAACCCCACCCCCACCCCACGGATAATTTAATTTAATTTAATTTGTACAGAATTATAAAAAATAAGATTTCAATGCAAACTTAACTTTAATTTAATTTAATTTGTAAATTAAATTACTTAACGGTTTTTATTTTTGATTTGATTGATATTTGAAACGATCAGACATTTTGCAAATCTTTCAAAATATATTTAAAAATGAATGGTATATACCGCACTTTTTTTTGAAATAGATATATACGGTTTCAACTTTAAAAAAAGTGCATTCCATATATTTTACAAAAATTAATAGTGCATCTCAACTACCATAGGTTCACAAAGAACGTGCACAGAGCCCATGATTTTGATGGTGTTTGGTGGCCAGAAACTTTCAAATATTCTGGGATAATTTATTTGACGATTTTTTTTAATATAGCGTATAGGCATTGATAATTTGAAAGTTGGTGTATTATCGACTAATATATGCATTAACAGCAACTTAGTGCTAGTCAACTCGGTCTCATTTCCGACTGTACGAAAATTCTAATTTATATGACTGAATAATTTGTGAATTTTAAGAGGTTAGTATGGACAGGAAAGTGTTAATCGAAATTTTGGGGTTGACGAAAAATTGATATCATACCGGTCGCAGAATTATATGAATCTTTTTATATGCTAGTTTATCCGCACCTTTTTCGGTGCACTTCCACCATACATCATTGACTGCAGAAAGTCTCATCTCAATTGTTGGACTAAATCACAAGGTCTTTTCATATATAATATTAAATTTCAATGTATGGTACTATTTTATGACTACTCTCTCCTCTATTAAAATTTTACATTGATTTTGGTGACACAATATTTAATAAATATTATTAATAAATAAATATATTAATTGAGAGTGAAAGTGAGAAGTGTCATGCATAATTATTTTTTGTAAATAAATAGGCAAATTAATAATAGCTAATGTTTTTAAAAATAGAAAATACTCCTTCCGTCTATCAAATCGTTAATTGATTTTGGTGGCACGAGTTTTAATAAATTATAATAAATATAAATAAATTAAGTGAATATAAAAAAGTATATCATGAGAATAATAAATGAATATATTAATGGATATTGAGTGTAAAAAGGTGGACCATAAGTGGTTTTTTTGTAAATAAGTAGATAGATTTATGGTAAAAAATATAAAATTGATGTTTAAAAAAAAAAAAATATTTTTATGGACAAATCAAAATGAAATTAAATACACGAATTTAGTGGACGAAGAGAATATAAAATTTTTAGGGTGGTGGGAGAGTATTTCTTATATAACTGGTGGAAGCCATCAAGTATTTCTGAAAAAGTTAAATAGACTGAATTACATCGATTAGGAAAAGACGTGGAAGCCATCAAGTATTTCTGAAAAAGTTAAATAGACTGAATTACATCAATTAAGAAACGACCAATAAATGTAGTTATATAGTTGATAGAGTCTCGTGTCTATATCCGTCTACAAATAAATGTAGTTATATAGTTGATCGACCTCATATAGTTGATAGGGCTTGATTATTATTTATTTAATATTAGTTTCTTTTTTTAATTTATATTCGAAAAATATAATAAAATCTCTTGTTTGACGATGTCTATATATGTAGTCAAGACGAATTGAGTAAATAATTTTTATGTTTTTTATTTTATGTCGTGATTGTGATTTGTATTTTTCGTAATATTTCTAATACAAAAGCTCTTGTACATCCGCACGCATTACGCACACTAACAAAAATATCATTTGTTTTAAAAAATATCATTTACATGAAGAAAAGATAATTATGAAACAACGATCATCGGGGAGTTAGTTGTTCTTGTGAATAACTCGCCCGATACCAATTGATGGGTCCCATTGGATACATACTTGGTGTATTGAGGAAATGGTGATACATCGATTAGACAAATTAAATTATTTTTTTGTTGATAAGACTAACGCTTGATCGCGTTGATAATATTAGTCAAGTAACCGATGGCGATCAAGATCGGTGTCGACGCCTACGTCGATTCGAGATAGAGTATGTCTTGTATCGAGTGATTATCGTTAGCAAAACCCATCGATCAAAGCAGCAAGTCGCTTGACTAATAATCACGACGTGCGAATGTGGTGGTTATTGGATTTGCCTTACAAAACCGAGACTCAAGTTTATACACCTAGTCGAATGTTGATTAGTCGGCCATATTTATATCTATTAAGTATTGAATTGATCGAGAGAGAGTTTCAAAACAATATTATGGTGTCATGTCACTCAATAATATGTAATTTTAAAGCAGAGGTGAAAGCAATAACACGTTGAGTTTTATGTGGTTTGGAGAGATCAACTTTACGACCACGCACTAATTTCCCAATCAATCCACCGACTTTAGATTAGTCTTGTTTACGGTGCAAAAGTAAACCTATATATTGATTATTTTGTTTTCTCATTTTCAAGCCTCTTATTTTAAAATTTAACCTAACTCAAACCCTAAGTACATGGGCGATCCATCGATCAGATTTATTTTACTGGTTAGAGGTGTTAACCACTCAACTACTATACTAACACATGATTATTTTGTTTCTCATTTTTGTGGTTAATTCCATGGTGGAGGGGTGCTGTGCATCCCCTCTCACTATTCATGTGCACCCCTCTACCATGGAATTAACCATTTCTTGTTTTGGTTCCCAAGACAAGATAGTGACTTGAATTTGGTAGTTTGCACTGCTGGGCGGTGCGATTGGAACATGATGTCAAATTTCTCAATTTGTAGGTGAAAGTGTCAAATTACTACAGCTTACCATAAACACGACCACCAGCATCTAATTGTTTTCCATATTTATTACCACAAGTCTACAACTAAGATGCAGTAATTTAATATTTTTATTATGAGATAATCTTATAAATTAAATTGAAATTTAGATAATACTCTGTTATTCTCTTATTGATGAATTATTGATATATACCTGTTTTTAATATATCGACCATCATTTATGTCTTTATGTTGTAATCGACATTTTTTTTAACTAGCTAATGATAAGAGAGTTAATTGGTAAATATTCACCAACTTTGACCTAATTTCAGTAATAGTAATATTTTAAAATGTTTTAATAACAACGCATTTTGTTTTGCAGGCGTGAAATATTTTCAGTCAGAATTAGGGTTTAGAAAAATTAAATTATTTCATGAAGGATAATTTAACCCTAAAACTGAGTAGGATGTATATATTTTAAAATTTATAAACATCATTTGCCTATTACTAAGCAAATTCAACCTAAATTAATAGTTACAACGACGTCTGAAAGATTATCCACTTCAGTTGCTAATACTTGTGGGGTGAGTTATGAGTAGATATCCACTCCATCTGTATTATGAACCATTCAAAAGAAATAAAAATATTGAATATGCGACATAACATCAAAACTGAATATAAAATGGAATGGAAAATGTCATCTCATTCTTATATAAAACTACACACTTCACTCGTGTTTAAAAAAACTACACACTTAGCTCACGTAATCCAGAATAACTTAAAAAGTATTAAAATTGAAGAATTTTTCAGTATGTAACTTTTGTATTGATTCATTTCTCATAAAACAATAAGATGCAGCCAATGATTAACAAAGCTTCTTCACTTATAATTCTACCTAATGCCAATTGAATAATCAAAGAAGTAGCAAGCTTAACTTGATCCCAATTTGAGGCCATGGACGCTAAAGAATTTTATCAGCAACAAAATGAAAAATTCTGAACTTACAATTATGCTAATATATAGGATTTCACAATTCTCAAAATTGGGAATATTCAAAAAGGATTTTTTTTCTAATGAGAAAATAATTCTGTCTTGCGATGAAAATTGCAAGTTTTTTTTATTTAATTTTCTATCATGACAAATGAAGATGTCTGAAAGGGCTGTGCAAGATAATTGAATAGTAGCTTAAACTAATTATGAGTTTTATTATATTCTTATCGTTAAAAATGTATATTCTTATATATATATATATATATATATATATATATATATATATTATAAGAACCATTTTAACGCGAGAGCTAAAAACTATGAAAATTTATTATGAACAAAATGAATTCACGTTATGAAAGTTAACGATCCCCTAGGAAAGTTATCGAATCCAAAATTCAAAATCTTTCACCGAGTTCAAATCCAATGAGATTTAATATTCTATTTTTTGGATTCAATAACTTTCATCGATTCATCAATTTTCACAACTAATTCATCATTTTTTGCCTCACGCCTACGATAAAAACAGTTTTCAAGTTAATCTTCTATATATATATATATTAAAAGTGAGATGAAGAATTGGCAATTTTGAAAAATAACTAAAATATTTCTGTTTAGTTATTCCGTGTGTAAATATCAATAATTCTATATAGATATTAAGTAGAGTTGATAGATAAAAGATACTCCTTTCGTCCATAAAAATATTTATTTTCTTTTTTCAAAACACCAATTTCATATTTTTAGAGAAAGAGAGAAGCACGACTTAGGTGGAAAATGAGTTGGTATAATCGTATTGCTACCCAATTAAACTTGAGATAATAACATGCATGTTTGGCAAATTGTTCTTTTGGTAGGGATGATGATTCCCCACCTTTTCATGCTCTCATCATCATCTTCTGTTGCTTTTCCTACCCTTTTAATTTTAACTTTTTGTACTTTTTAACGTTAAGTCGGCGATGGGGCCGGCCGAAGGTAGGCCGCAAGGTGTCAACTCCTCCAAATTGCTTTTAAATTACATTGCTCTGTTAGACTTGGAATATATGTGCTATCAAACCTAGGGATAGCAATGAATCTTGGATTTGATCTAAATTTAATGGTTTAGATTCATTTTTTAAGAACACAAAAACTTGTGTGTTTTGTGAATTTTTTAAGCGTGATTTTTATTTTGTTCCTTTATCTTATTGCTTTTAATATGTTATTTTATTATTTTGTATTTTGTTTATTAATTCATAATTATGATTTATTAATTCATAATTAGGATTTATTTATTCAAAGTTAGGGTTTATTAATTCATAATTATGATTTATAATTTCTAATTAGGGTTTATTAATTCAAAATTAGGGTTTATTATTCAAAATTAGGGTTTATTAATTCTAAATAAGGTTTATTAATTCATAATTAGAGTTTATTAATTCATGATTAGAGTTTATTAATTCAAAGTTAGGGTTTATTAATTCACAATTATGGTTTATTATTTCCAATCGTGGTTTATTAATTCAAAATTAGGGTTTATTATTCAAAATTAGGGTTTATTAATTCTAAATAGGGTTTATTAATTTAAAATTAGGGTTTATTATTCAAAATTAGGGTTTATTAATTCACGATTATAGTTTATTAATTCAAAATTAAGATATATTAATTCAAAATTATTATTTATTAATTTACAACTAAAATTTATTATACTAATTAAATTTAATTAGAATTAATTAATTCATTAAGATTAATTCAAATTAATTAATTTATTAAGATTTAATTAAGATTAATCATTAATTATTAGGATGGTCTCACCATGTGCCACACACCGAGACCACCCTTTAAGAATCTAGAATATAAAAATTTGAATTCAACTGATCCGATCAAATCGATCCTACTCAAATCTCCGATCCCATCTAAGTTTTTAATTTTGATATCCAAATCCTACCAGAGACCCATATAATATATATCTTTTATTTTTATTTTTATTAAATATTAGTTAATCCTAAATCTAATTCTAATATTTTCTTTCTTGGTCTTCTTTTAATTTCAAATATTTGTTCCCGTACATTTTACTTCGCATGACTTCTTCTAAAAATCTAATCTCCTCTTCTCTGTTCTACTTCGACTTCACTTATCCATTTTATTTTATATATTTATGATTTAATCAAAATTTGGGACAACACTCTTGATTTTCCACCATAAAGGTTTCAAGATTGAGCAAAGAACAAATCTCCAAATTTGGACCTTATTTGTGTGAGTGATATATTTACGCTTTCATTCATATTTGTGATACAATTTAATTTTATATTTGTAATATTGATTTTCTTTGATTATGAAGACACAATGTATAATTTCATCCTAAAATTCAAAAGTAGTGAGAAATCTCTGTAACCAACCAAACATGGTTGAGATGGAATTAGCTCAAGAATTGGTGGAGTATTTGAGGAATGTTGGTGATAGATTGATTGTTCTCAACTTTTTCTCTCCGATTGTAGAGATTATAAAGCTTTGCATCCAAAGATAAAAAATTGGGGATTTTAATTTTATTTTATTCATTTATGATTTAATCAAGATTAAATATGTAATTTATTTTCTTCATTTATTTCAAATATGTGATTGATTGAGAATGATTAGTGTTAGCTATAACAATTCTGGTAATATATTTGCAGTATAAAGTATATGTGTATAGCTTTAGAGATTTATGTCACATTGAATAAATATATCTATGTAGTTCTTACTTTTTGTTTGATGAAAACTTCAATATAATGACTTGTTTTTTAACTATTGTAGGAACTCTAGATAATTATTATGATGTTATTATTATTATTATTATTATTATACAATTATGTTATTGTGAATTTTCGTTAATTTAATATTTATGTTCAAGAGAAAATATATGGATCCGGTTCAGATCCTCGGACCCTAAGATCCAATGAATCTGGTCCGATCTCATTATTTTAGACTCAATGGATCCGGATCTAAAAAATTTGAATCAATCGGATCTAGCCAAATCCGTCCATTGCCATTCCTAATCAAACCTATATATGGACATCATTTTTTTTATATTTTTTTTGGTTTCATGGAAACCCGTATCCGCTACTTAAGGTGCTCACTGGTAAATCTCATGTTCATGTGCAATAGCATGCAAATCACATTTGATGATAACAACACTTAGAAAATCAAAGTGTAATGATTAAAACTTATAGAGATTTGGTGGGTTCGAACTGCTCCATTTCAAACAAGAGATAGATAAATAGCATATCCACTTATTTATAAAAATCACTCACGACCCACTTTTTACACCACTAGCCATTAATATATTTATTTATTATCATCACGGCTATCTTTTTCAACCACTTACTTTACACTAATTACAATTTATTAAAATCATACCACCAAAATTAATAAACGAATTTGGTGAAACGGGGAATATTAATAAATTAAATATTTTGAGATAATAAATATCATGATATATATACATCTATTTATTTTACCCTCCGCTCACCAAAACGCGCATTTAATTTCTTTTCGATCCGTCCACCAAAAATGCACTTTCCTTTTTATAAACACCAACTTTACATTTTTACCCTCAACTTATCCACTTATTTAAAAAAAAACACCCATGGCCCACCTTTTACACTCACAATCCATTAATATATTCATTTATTATCCCAACGACACACCTTTTATACACATTTACTTTACACTCATTATAATTTTTTAAAACTGTACACCAAAAATCGATGCACGTTTTTTATGGACGAAGGGAGTAATTGTTATAAACAATATATTTCTTGTATATATAGATGAGAGATGGATAGAATATAAATTTTCTTTAATCTGGGACCATAGTAAATAGATACGTATAAACTTATTGGATAAAAAATATAGAATAATAATTAGCTATATCATGTTTACTATTTTTCTGGAAGTAAATTATATATGTTTGTTGTATTTGTTATTAGGCACACTAATATTTTTATTAGGTTGAGTCAATGGACACATTGAACGATTTTGACGGAAAAATTGTATGAGGAACTATTCCCTTAATATATACTCCTCCGTCCCGCTTAAAGTGTCTCATTTCTTTTTAGCACAGTATTTAGGAGAAATGTATAAAGTAGTTAAAGTGTTAAAAGTAGGTAGGTCCACACCTTTGAAGGGATAATTATTTTCTAAAATGGAATGAGACATTTGTAATTGGACAACCCAATGCTGAAAGTGAGACATTTTAAATGAATGATGAAGATATATGTACATAGATAGATAGATATAGTCTTTATGTATATATTATATTGATAGAGGTTACATGCATTTAATAAATATAAATAATTTTATAATTTAAAAGCTTGCTTAAATAATAATACAAAGTTGGAAAAATGTATAAGTTTCACTATGAATTTTAACATCAAAATAGTCACTTTATATCAATCATTTGTGAAGATAGATAGTGCATGATTACACTTATTGTCCATTGTTTGTAAAATTCCTAAACTGATAGGAATAAGTCTATCTTAACTGTGTGATTTGATTAGATCTCAAAATCTAAGAAAGTTGTCCTGCTGATGTAACTAATGTTGCTCACTTATTCTGGAGTTAAGCATTTTGTTACAGGTTTCAGTAGAAGAACTATAAGCTTGGAGATGCCAAAGGTAGAAAGAGTTCAAGTAGTGTTGAAGCAAACCATACTCATGGGAGTATCACCAACAAGAATCGATAGAAGCTCAACTAAAGGATCGCGCATCGAACTAAAGATTGAAGCCGCCAACCGATGTATGAAGAACAAAGCCATCGAGTAAAGTCAAGTCGGAAGATCAAGATCAAGACCGAGATCGGATATCGAAGCTAGACGTCGTAGGTAAAAGGGTCGATATAACTAAATGTCATACCGACAACCGATTGTCCATTCTGGGATGTCAAAGCTGGCTACCAGAAATTAAAGTTGTTGATCAATAGTCAAAGCCGGTGACCGAAGTCAAAATTGGCACCGATAGTAAACAATGGCTACCGAAAGTCAAAGTCGTCTGTAAGTCAAAGTTGTTGTTCAATAGTCAATGTTGGTGATAAGTAGTCAAAGTCATGGCCGGGTTAAAGACGATCGATGAAAAGTCAAAGTCGACTATATCTACGTGAAGTCGAAGCATCAAGTCGATTCGGTCCTCAAACCGATAAAGGACGAGTCCACCACCGATAAATGATGGAGCGCCTCGACCGCCTAACTCAAGCCAACGATCGACAAAATACGTAGTCAACTCAACCGAGAAACACTAAATATTTAAACCTCGAGTGTTTGACTTGCCATATATCGTAGCGCAGATTCGGAAGATCCCGACATGTCGAAGACCTTTCGTAGTTGCGCTTACAATGTGAGATGCGCACCCGCATAAACGACGCACGAGGATTCAAACGGAATAATTGAAATGACAATTAGAAGGACGTGATTGATACTTCCTCCAATGATACTATTCATCATCTTCTTTATAAATACGCATAAAATCCAACCTTTGAAGGTTATCAAACGCTGCACATTCTTATTGTGTAAAACATTCAACGCCAAAGCTCAAGTCTATTTAACAATGATAGCGAATAAGGAAGTTCAAAGTGCTATCAAGAAACTTCAAAGCTCACATATACTTATCATGTCAAGGTTTCAAGATATAGTTCCTCACGCTCAGATACTACCTCAGATATCTTAAACCCAGACATACCGACTTTGTCGTCTGCGTGAAAACTCGATTTTAGTTGGAAAACCCTTTATAAAAACACTCATGTTTAAGTAGAAGTTTGGACTATTAGGCAACAAAGTGTTAGTTATCAAATCTTGGTTATTTTGTATCCTGATCTCGTGAGTAAGAGGTTAGGTCGACAGACACGTAATCAGTCATAGGTTTCCTAACACCCGCAAGCGTAGGAGACACATCAAATTAGGCAAGATATGCAGGTGAACTATGTATCTAGTTTACTCGTATCAAGAACAAGTCGAATTCATAGTTAGTGGATCGACTACAACCCATCCGGATGTAGAGTCGGTCTCCGAACCACGAAACTCAAGTTTTTGCATTCAAGATCGATTTACTTTGCATATTATTGAATCCATCATCAAGACACAACATCACAACATCGATTTAAAACACTCTATCAATATTAGTTTGACATCGAGAGATAAACTAAAAATGACTAAGCAAATATTTGACTAAGTATTTTAAGCCAATTTATGTTTTCTGAAGGTAAATACAAGAATCAACACATTCCTCAAACATATCGCTTATCATCCAACTGATCGCCTATCTCAATCAAGATGTTTGTTAACGGATATTACTCAATACAAGATTCCTTTTAACCGAATCGACCAACAATATCGACACCAAGATCGACCTGCTGGCCATCCGACCTACCTACATTCAATAGTCATCAAGGCTTGTACTAGCAAAAGATTGTTCAAGCCTCATGAGGAATAACGTGAGCTAGCCAATTGCTCATCTCTTCCATTTGTTCTACCCGAGTCCCCGTTACACCCTTGCGTGTTGCTCGCATAATCATCCCAAGCAATTTTTCTATTCCACCCCTCGACGTATCCACGCATCAAATTCTACAAACGTGCTGTGAGATCACATTTGCAGCCGCACGCCCTCCTCCTCTTCTTCATCGACGATGTTTGTTCTTCACCGTCGACGACGACGATTCGCCATCATCACCGCCGTCAACGATCGCGTCACCACTTCGCGCACATGTTGTGGCACTTCGAGGTGTATTGTCACGACCCGCTATTTAATTACTTAATTAACTAAATAATCAAGCCGTGATTGGTTTAATTAACGATAATCTTTCAATAAAAGAATGATTTAGAAGATAGGTTTTGAAACAAACGGACAATATAACGCTTGAAAATAAAGTAAGCCAACCCGCACTCGTAAAATATCCAACTACAAAGATTATCGAAACGAGGACACACACCTCACCAATTATATAAAAAAAGTTTCAAAGTATTTACATGATTCATCAAAAGTACGGTTTCAAAGTTTCAAAGTTCAAGAATGAAGATCAATGAATATCATGTATGAAGACATGATATTCAACATATCCAAATAGAGTAAAAGATCAAAAGGACATCTCACCGCTTTTCCACCACAACTCTTTCATACTCAACCCCGCATAATAAAACATTTTGAGGATATGAGTACCAGAGAGTACTCGGTGGATAATGCCAATATATCTTTCAAAGTAACATTTCATTCAAGAAAACCTTTCTTTCAAATAGTAGTTCATAAGACGATTACATTGATGTTCATAAGAAAACTTTCACATAATAACATATCACCACACTTTATTTTAAACATACCCAAGATAACATACCCGAGTTGGTCCCAAGGATCACAACTACGGCCATACCCTATCTACGCTATTCGGTAAAGGAAGTAGGCTCCTCCCAAGACCATGGCCGGCCCACATGAGCAAGCTCACACCATCTACCGCGTACAAGAATTCACATTTTCCTACCGCAGATAGGTAATTGCCGTCATACCCACAATGTGGTAAAACATTTAGCATGATTATCATGTGGTGATCAAATGTTTTCACAAGAAATCAAACTCATAACATATCATATGTTTAGCTTCAAAATAAAGTTCGTAATGCATTACCCACCCGCGACGCTCAATCCAACAAGTTTGGTTCTTCGCTCTTTACTTCCTGCTTCTCTCTTTGGATCCTTATAACATAAGATTATCATTGACTTTAGTAATCCTTCTTACTAATTTAGATATATATTAACAACTATCAATTAACATACAAATTATCTTACTAACGCCTAATTCTACCGAATTTCTACAGAGTAACATCCGTAATATGTATAGCCCAAACATACCAAACTACTCCAAAGTCATCCCAAACTCCCCAATATCATCATCACATCATCAAATATACATTTAAGAACTCTATGTGAGATTAATATCACATATTTCAACGTTAATCGCCTAAGGCGATTTAACTACCCATTTCGATATTTTGAATATCTATAGCCTATTCAACATCAAATATCATATAATTATACTTAATTAGCATCATTGATCATTATTTCATCATTCATTCAAGTCTTACTTAAGAATTTTCACACAAAATCATAACTTTAGTCTTAAACTTTAATTTTCTAACTTTGATACTTATGTTCAAAAATTCCCAATAATTCTACTTAAGCTTTATTTTGTCATAGATCTCAAATATCAATTCAAATCCATCAAATAAAATCAAGAAATCATAGTTCCTAATGTCCCTTCATTTTCAAATTTTTGAACATAATGCATATGATTAAATTAAATTCTATAAATTCATTTTATACATTATTTATCTCTAAACATAATTATCATGTCAAATGGATCAAATAAAATCAAAATCATCAAGTTCATACTACATGAAATTTTCGAAAATTTCAATATTAAACATGCATGGTTTAATTTTTTAATTTCTTCATTTATATGATGTTTATAAGCATATGTAAACATATATTCAAGCTTAATTCAATCATATCATAACATATGAATCATATTCAAAATTAGGTTTAGGTACCATTCTTTAATTTTTCATTTTCATGAATTTAAACAAATTAAATCCATAATACATGTTAATCTAACTCTATAAACATAATTAAATCAATACATCTAATAAAATTTAAACAAATCATCCATAGCTAACACTTTAAAATTTTCAAAATTATAAAGGATAGAACATGCTATTTTAAAATTTAAACAATGAAATTATTGATCATAAGAGGTATTTACCTTGCTAAGATTAATTCCCTTTAATTCCAAGTCTATTTATATGGTAAAATGTAGATGAAATTTTTAGTGTGTGTTTTGTGTGTGGATCGCAAGTTTGGAGAAAAAGGGTTTGGAAGATGATTTTATTCATGTATTATTCTTCTAGATATTTAATTTAAATTTCATGTGCATTTATGTAAAATTTCAAGATAATAATACACAAATTTCAAAAATATTATAAATGCACTCTTAACTTTGCTAATTCCAAATTTTAATGTAATTCAATTAATAGGATTATATTTCAAGTAAATTATAAAATCTAATATAACTTATATTCATGATTTAATTTAGATTCATATAGCATAATTTAAATCACTTTATTCAATAAAATTCAATTCATTATTATAATACTTCTTAAATTTCAAAATTACATAGATAAGTTCTTTAATCATTAGTTATTAATAAAACAAATTTATTCAAGACTTTAATATCTTGAATAATATTTTATCTCATTTTATAAGAAAAATAACATAAAAAATAATTAATGTAATTCATAACATAATTTCAAGTAATAGCATTTTCATGCACACAATTATAAATAAACACATAATTCACATTTTATCACATTTAAACTCATTTCTAATAATTTCTACATTTTCCGATTCCATATAATTAAATCTTAAATTAATCGGATTCATACCGATTAATATTTTACTATATTAAATTTTATTTAATTTAAGGCTTAAATAGCTTTTAAGCCTTTAATAATACTTAATTAAACTTTATTAATTACTATAAAATTTCGGCCACTACATTCCTCCCCTTAAAGAAATTTCGTCTCTAAATTTTCGCACCTTATTAAATAAGTTCGGGTATCTTTCTCTCATTTGATCTTCCAATTCCATGTGACTTCTTCCCGACCATGATGTTTCCATTGAACTTTCAATAAAGGAATAACTTTATTCTTAACTGCTCTTTTCGGTCCGTAATGCTTTCAGCCCTTCTTCATAACTTAAGTCAAGATTGGGGACTATTTCATCATAATGAAGAATATGTTGTGATCATATATATTTCTAAGTCGAGATACGTGAAAACGCCATGCACGCTAGCTAAGTTTGGAGCAACGCTAACCTATAGGCCATGTGCCCAATCCGCTCCAATATCTCATAAGGTCCAAGAAACTGGGTTTAAGTTTCCTTTATTCCAAAACGTGAACTCTTTAGTTGGGGAAACTTTAAGAAAGACCTTGTCCCTATTTCAATTTCAATTGCGTACGACGATGATCAAGATAGACTTTTGTTTGTCTTGAGCTTCTTTCATTCTTTGTTTTATTTGTCGCATAATTTGAACCATTTCTTCAATTGCTTCGGGCCAAGAATCTTCCGCTCTCCTACCTCGTCCCAATACAGAGGTGATCCGCACTTTTACCATAAAGTGCTTCATAAGGTGCCATGCCGATCGTAGCTTGATAATCGTTGTTGTGTTTAATTCGATCAATGGTAAGACTTGTTCCATTGATCTCCTCGATCAAACACCACGCTCGAGCATATCTTCGAGGGTTTGAATTGTTCTCTCGCCCGACCGTCTGTCTGGGATGAAAAGCGGTGCTAAAATTTAATCGAGTACCCAATTCTTTTGAAAAGTAGTCCAACCGAGAGGTGAATTTGGCATCACGATCTCGAGGTGATTGAGATCGGCACTCCATGTAGCCGAACAATTTCCAACATAAATTTGTGCCAACTTATCTGCCCATACGCTATCGAATTGAATGAAATGAGCGCTTCGTTAATCGATCAATGATTACCCATATGGTCCGATTTCGCTCTAGACTTGGGTAAACCAATTACAAAATCCATAGCGATGTGATCCCATTTCCATTCGTGCACTTCAAGAGGTCAGAATCTTCCGTATGGTCTTTGATGTAAAGCTTTACTTGTTGCACGCTAAACACCGCTCGACGTAGGAGGCAATGTCTTCGCTTCATCCTCGTCCACATGAACTTTTGTTTAAGATCCTGTACATCTTCGCATTCGGATGTGTCACAGAGGAACCTTATGAGCTTCATTCATAATTTCATTTTTCTCAGATCGTTAGTACGATATGCGATTACCAAACATAATCGCATTATCTCCACTTCATGATATTCGGAAAATTTCCCATTCGAATCTTTGCTCAGAGTTTCAAGTTGTTTATCTCTTCTTTGCGCTCGATAACACGAGTTCTCAAACCGAAGTACCATCAATGACGCCACAATTCCTTGAATATTTCGGGAGGTAACACGGTTTCAAATCATTTTCTCGAACTCTTTAATAATTCTCCTCGATCCGTTAAAAGAGTTCCTATTTTCTCCCGATTTTTCTACTCGTAGCGCCCGCTACGACATTAGCTTTTCCGGATGATACTTGATCTCACAATCGTAGTCTTCGACCACCGAGCCATCTTCGTTGTCGATATTCAAGTCTTTTGTTCAAAGAAATACTCAAACTTTTGTGGTCCGTGAAAATCTCACATCTCGATCCGCATGTATAATGTCTCCATATTTTCAATGCGTGGACCATCGCCGCAAGTTCCGCATCGTGAGTGGGATAGTTATGTTCATGAATTTTCAACCGCCGGAAGCGATGTCGATGACCTTCCTTCTTGCATTAAAACGCATCCTATTCCATTTCTCGACGCATCCCGTATATGGTATAATCTTTCTCGGATCGTATTGTTAAGATAGAGCGTTGGTCGCCTTTCTTGAGTTCTTGAAAACCGCCTTCGCATTCGAGTCCATCAAATTTTATCCCTTTCTTCAAGAATAGGTCATTGGTTTAGCAATTTTAGAAAATCCTCAATGAATCTTCTATAGTACCCACTAAACCTAGAAACTACGAATCTCATTTGGGGTCTTAGGTGATTTCCATTCTCGAATCGCTGACTTTGGCAGATCAACTTTAATTCCTTCTCACGAGACTATATGCCCTAAGAAATTTACTTTTCACCAAAATCACACTTGCTTAACTCGCATATAATCTTTGTGTCTTTAATTTTTCCAATACAATTCTCAAATGCTCTTCGTGTTCTTGTTTCGCTTTTGAATAGATTAAATATCATCGATAAACACTAATACGAATTTATCGAGATATTCATGGAATACGCGGTTCATGAGGTCCATGAACACACCGAGCATTGGTTAGTCCAAACGGCATCACTACAAATTCGTAGTGTCCGATCGAGTCCCAGCGCTGTATATCCTCGGGTTTTATCTTCACTTGATGGTAACCCGATCTTAGATCGATTTTAAAATACCTTGCTCCTTTCAATTGGTCGAACAAGTCGTCAATTCGAGAAGTGGATATTTATTCTTCAATGTCACCTTATTCAATTCTCGATAGTCAATACACATTCTTAAGGTGCCGCCCTTCTTTTTGACGAATAACACCGGTGCTCCCCAAGGTGACGCGCTTGGTCGAATAAATCCTAAGTCCGTAAGTTCTCGTAATTGGACTTTCAATTCTTGCAATTCTTTAGAGCCATCCGATACGGTGCTTTGGAAATGGCGCGAGCCCTGCTCAAGATCAATCACAACCAATTGTCGATCCGCGGTATACCGGTAATTTTTTCGAATACGTCGGATATTCTCGAACAACCGACATCCTCAATCTTCCTATCCTTCTTGTTATCTTTGTTTAGCATACGAGATAAGCACGATTTTCAAGACATCTTATTAACCTTTCGCTCGCAAGGTCGATATCATAGGTATCCTTCTTCTCTCGCCGATTCCATAAAAGCACGGGTTCTTTTCCGGTGGTTGAAATGCGATTTCGTTGTTCACAACGAATCATGTAAATTTTCCGTTAACCAATCCATACCCAAGATAATATCTACGTCCCACATGCATAAGAGGCGAATGATTTCACTTTAATCAAGTGATCCTAACTCAAATTCTAAGTTAGACATACTTTATTCACTACCGCCGCCCGCCTATTGAGTAAGTACTTTGAACCCTACTTCGATGATTCTACGGAAGTTCAAGATTATATACGCATGCGTAGAAATGAAAGAACGCGATGCTCCCGTATCAAACAAAACTATAACAGTACACCTTTAACCGGGCCATACCGCCAGTTTCCCATACTCTTCTCGTTGCTTTTGTTTTAAAGCATACACGCTGATGTTGAGGTTGAATTTGTAGAGATTGAGATGGCGTCACGAGTTGAAGCCTCCGGGATTGCGCTCATTTCATGTGGAGGAAGTTGATAGCGAGGTGGTTGTGGATATCCCGTCATTGCTTTCACCGAACGGTCGCAAGATTTTCCCTTTCTCCTCTCCGCCACATTCTCACTGTATGGACAGTAACAAAGTGACCATACCGCCCACATGAATAGCAAGTATTGCTCCCATCCGACATAAACCGAAATGTGTACTGTTGCATTGAGGGCACATCGGTGGTCTTATCGATTCTCGAAAAGAATGATTGTCCAAGAGTTCTGCCGGAATGATCTCGACACCGTGAGCTCGCTTTGAAACGGTCTTTTGCTCAATTTCTCGATCTCCCATTTTCTTTTTCCTTATATTTTGTTCCATTTGGGTGGATTTTGTTGATATAATTCCTTGTGGTACGCCAACATTAGTCTCAAGAAGATGCTTTTCACTGAATCTCCATTTCCATGTCCAACGCACGGTTATGGTTTCTGCGAAGACATGGGAGGTTGAGCTATTAAAATAATTCGGATTTCGTGTCGAATCCGTAACTAAACATCTCACCATCTTCTCATCTGCTTCCACTTTATAAGGTGCATATCGGATAAGGTGCAAAATTCCGATCGTATTCCGCCACACTCCTATTACCTTGTTTCAAATTCATAAATTCAATTTCATTCTCGCTTCTATAGCTTCGAGGAATGAACTTAGCATACGCTCTTCCTGAACTGCTCCCATGTAAAGTTCGCCAATTGCTCCGGTGAGGGTTTCACCGGCCTCCCACCGTAAATCAGCAGTCCTTTCATCGAAAATTTATGCACAAAGAAACATTCTCGGTCGTTGCATTCCAAGAACTTAAAGATTCTCTCAATAGTTCTTACCCACTCTTCACCGCAGACTACCACCCCGTGAAGTTAGGTGGGTTTAACGAAAAGAGTTTCAAATTTTTCGATTTGGTGGAGAGGGTTCACGATTTGAAAGTTTTGAGGTGTTGCTTCACTATCTCTTTCTTCCAAGTTTGTATTTCTTCTTCTCGAGGCATACTAATACCAAAAGAAGAATATTATCATCACAAAGAAGTTGATAAGATATCAACAAGGAAATAAGGTTTCAAATTATAGTAAAGCGCAATCATCACATGGATTTAAGGATCCAACAACATGAGAAACAACAAAGATATACGATATATTATAATTTACAAAACAAAGAACAAAATAAACAAAGATGTTATAGGTTACAAAATTGCCTCGGTGAGGACTTTTACAAAATAAGTTAGTTTCATCGACATCGGTCGGTAGTTCGCTTGCCATTCTAACTATTCTACCTAGCTTTGAACATATTTCTCTTATCTATCTATGTCTTCCTCGTGGTCTTCTTCCGTTCCTCTTCCGGCTCTTCTTCCTTTTTTCTTCGGGAGTATGAGCATGATCACTGATCGAGTGAGCGGCCTCCCGGCAAAAAAGGAAGGATCTGATAAAGAGGCATTTCACCAGCAGCTAGAGGTCTCAAATAGGAAGTGCCAACAGATAGTGGTTGTTCAAATTCGGCTACCTGGGAGACATGATTAAGGATATTTCGGAAGAGGAGATAAAGGTGGTGAAGGAGTTTTCAAAGCAAATGGTCGTTCAAACAAATCTAAATCATCTAGGTCCACCGAGGTCCAAGAGAAAAGACTATCGCTATCCTAACAAGATTCAAGGAGGACTAGGAATGATAACCTCACGGAACATAGGTTTAATCTCCCATTTTGGATGAAGAAAATCATCTAGAATCATGAATCATTGGAATAAATTGATCAAAATGACGATATGGTAACTCGTGGGGATCTCCTATTTTTCGATAATGCCTTTTTATAAGGTCTACGAATCGATCGAGATTACCAGTAATTCTGCACTCCATATCAATGTGTACATAATTCAAAGCCATTTCAGATGCCCATCCCCGCCAAGAAGGAGGTAAAGCATTAACCAATGCGAGAAGTCCATCTAACTCAGTCACTGCACTCTTTAAAACTGATCTCCACAGCATCATAAACTGTTTGAGAGCAAACGGCAGGTGCTGCTCCTCTCTGATTCTAAAGGAAAAGAAACTATCGACGCTGCCTAATCCAGCCGGCCTATTATCAACATTCTTTCGAGCAACAGCCTTCCTCCGTACCATCCTATATTCAAATATAACTTTTATACTAATTAGAAACAACATAATCACATATCATTTATTTTCACACATACCATCTAAGAATGTTCAACATAATCACCTTTCATTCAATTATACACATCACTTACAGCTTACTTTACCTGGTTGAGCTGAAGAGATGGACTGAAACACTGAGCTTCTACCAATGACTCAAAGGTTTACAAGAGAGGTTGGCTCAAAGAAAGAAAATTTACAGGATCAAAGCGAAACAATGCTCGATACACTCTCATCACGACCGCTATTTAATTACTTAATTAACTAAATAATCAAGCCGTGATTGGTTTAATTAACGATAATCTTTCAATAAAAGAATGATTTAGAAGATAGGTTTTGGAAACAAACGGACAATATAACGTTTGAAAATAAAGTAAGCCAACCCGCACTCGTAAAATATCCAACTACAAAGAATTATCGAAATGAGGACACACCTCACCAATTATATAAAAAAAGTTTCAAAGTATTTACATGATTCATCAAAAGTACGGTTTCAAAGTTTCAAAGTTCGAATGAAGATCAATGAATATCATGTATGAAGACATGATATTCAACATATCCAAATAGAGTAAAAGATCAAAAGGACATCTCACCGCTTTTCCACCCACAACTCTTTCATACTCAACCGCATAATAAAAACATTTTGGAGGATATGAGTACGAGAGTACTCGATGGATAATGCCAATATATCTTTTAAAGTAACATTTCATTCAAGAAAACCTTTCTTTCAAATAGTAGTTCATAAGACGATTACATTGATGTTCATAAGAAAACTTTCACATAATAACATATCACCACACTTTATTTTAAAACATACCGGCATAACATACCCGAGTTGGTCCCAAGGATCACAACCACGGTCATACCCTATCTACGCTATTCGGTAAAGGGAAGTAGGCCTCCTCCCCAAGCACCATGGCCGCTACATGAGCAAGCTCACGACCATCTACCTGCACGAGAATTCACATTTTCCTACCGCAGATAGGTAATTGCCGTCATACCCACAATGTGGTAAAACATTTAGCATGATTATCATGTGGTGATCAAATGTTTTCACAAGAAATCAAACTCATAACATATCATATGTTTAGCTTCAAAATAAAGTTCGTAATGCATTACCCACCTCGTGACGTTCAATCCAACAAGTTTGGTTCGTTTCTTTACTTCCTGCTTCCTCTCGCTGATCCTTATAACATAAGATTATCATTGACTTTAGTAATCCTTCTTACTAATTTAGATATATATTAACAACTATCAATTAACATACAAATTATCTTACTAACGCCTAATTCTACCAAATTTCTAGAGTAACATCCGTAATATGTATAGCCCAAACATACCAAACTACTCCAAAGTCATCCCAAACTCCCCAATATCATCATCACATCATCAAATATACATTTAAGAACTCTATGTGAGATTAATATCACATATTTCAACGTTAATCGCTTTAAGGCGATTTAACTACCCATTTCGATATTTTGAATATCTATAGCCTATTCAACATCAAATATCATATAATTATACTTAATTAGCATCATTGATCATTATTTCATCATTCATTCAAGTCTTACTTAAGAATTTTCACACAAAATCATAACTTTAGTCTTAAACTTTAATTTTCTAACTTTTGATACTTATGTTCAAAAATTCCCAATAATTCTACTTAAGCTTTATTTTTGTCATAGATCTCAAATATCAATTCAAATCCATCAAATAAAATCAAGAAATCATAGTTCCTAATGTCCCTTCATTTTGAAATTTTGAACATAATGCATATGATTAAATTAAATTCTATAAATTCATTTTATACATTATTTATCTCTAAACATAATTATCATGTCAAATGGATCAAATAAAATCAAAATCATCAAGTTCATACTACATGAAATTTTCGAAAATTTCAATATTAAACATGCATGGTTTAATTTTTTAATTTCTTCATTTATATGATGTTTATAAGCATATGTAAACATATATTCAAGCTTAATTCAATCATATCATAACATATGAATCATATTCAAAAATTAGGGTTTAGGTACCATTCTTTAATTTTTCATTTTCATGAATTTAAACAAATTAAATCCATAATACATGTTAATCTAACTCTATAAACATAATTAAATCAATACATCTAATAAAATTTAAACAAATCATCCATAGCTAACACTTTAAAATTTTCGAAAATTATAAAGGGATAGAACATGCTATTTTAAAATTTAAACAATGAAATTATTGATCATAAGAGGTATTTACCTTGCTAAGATTAATTCCCCTTTAATTCCAAGTCTATTTATATGGTAAAAATGTAGATGAAATTTTAGTGTGTGTTTTGTGTGTGTGGATCGCAAGTTTGGAGAAGAAAAGGGTTTGGAAGATGATTTTATTCATGTATTATTCTTCTAGATATTTAATTTAAATTTCATGTGCATTTATGTAAAATTTCAAGATAATAATACACAAATTTCAAAAATATTATAAATGCACTCTTAACTTTGCTAATTCCAAATTTTAATGTAATTCAATTAATAGGATTATATTTCAAGTAAATTATAAAATCTAATATAACTTATATTCATGATTTAATTTAGATTCATATAGCATAATTTAAATCACTTTATTCAATAAAATTCAATTCATTATTATAATACTCTTAAATTTCAAAATTACATAGATAAGTTCTTTAATCATTAGTTATTAATAAAACAAATTTATTCAAGACTTTAATATCTTGAATAATATTTTATCTCATTTTATAAGAAAAATAACATAAAAAAAATAATTAATGTAATTCATAACATAATTTCCAAGTAATAGCATTTTTCATGCACACAATTATAAATAAACACATAATTCACATTTTATCACATTTAAACTCATTTCTAATAATTCTCTACATTTTCCGATTCCATATAATTAAATCTTAAATTAATCGGATTCATACCGATTAATATTTTACTATATTAAATTTTACGAATTCTTAAGGCTTAAATAGCTTTTAAGCCTTTAATAATACTTAATTAAACTTTATTAATTACTATAAAATTTCGGGCCACTACATGTATCTTGCTCAAACCAATCATATGCTCCAAATTGTTGTGTGAATGACTCATCCAGAGATGAGTATTGTGAACTGTAGTCATACGCTATATCACGTGGTTGCTCGAATTGTGGCATATAAGCTTGTGTTGGTTGGGAGTCGACGTCTCCGTATGTCACATACACACTGTTTGGGCATAAACCTCGACAATCGAGCTAGTCGATCATCGGTAGTCAAAAGTGATTTGATAAGTCTACCACTTGAGATCTCGATATATAATGTAGTTGGTAGTCAAAAGAATTTGCCCGGAAGGGAATTAATGATTTCTCTTAACTCCCAAATAAGTGCATTATCATCCGAACATAGGTATATGATGATACACACCATGAGAGTTCAAACAATCATCCCAACATCCTCCATATCTAATGATAATATTCTTCCACCCCGACATCTAATTAAATCATACAAATGCACAATAATTAATTAAAATTCATTAATTATAAAACAAACATCTAAACTAAAAATACAAATTAAATATAAAAACGGTAACATTGATCACGAATGTTTAATAATAAGAACAATAAATAATAAACTAAACTAAACTAAATGAAAAATTCAAAAATGAACGTGTATAAATCGTGATTCACCTAAACTAAATCAAATAATAATTCACATAAACTAAATAAATAATACAAATCAAATAATAATTCACATAAACTAAATAAATAATACAAATTCACAATAATGGACGTGTATAAATCATCTAACATTAAGTATAAAACAAATCTCTAAACTAAATAATAATTAAATATTATAATTCATCGGGGACGGATATAAATCATAATTCACCTAAACTAAATTAAATAATAATTCATCTAAATTAAACTAAATGTTATAAATTAAACTAAACTAAACTACGCGACCAACCCCCTACCCCAGCGGCTAAATGAAAAATTCAAAAATTAAACTAAATATTATAAACTAAAATAAACTAAACTAAACTAAACTAAATGAAAAATTCACCCCTGCCAACCCCTACCCCAACAATTAAATGAAAATTAGTGCAAAACTATAATTTAATTAATAATAATTAATTATAGTATTTATAATAAAAATTAAACTAAACTAAATTAAACTAAATTAAACCGCAAAACTATAATTTAATTCTAACTGCAAAATAAAAATTTAATTCAACTTGCACTCTACCCAACCCCACCCCACGGCCAACCCCACCCCTTTCGCCAACCCCACCCCCACGGCCAACCCCAATTTATCTGGCTAAACTAAAATTCAACTACACTAAACTAAACTAAACTAAATTAAACTAAACTATTTAATTCATCTAAAATTCATAATACACAATAAATCATACGCACAATGGTTAATTAATTATTCATACAAATGCACAATGGTTATAATGATGTCCCTAAATAATTATTAATTGAAATTAATTAAAATTTACCTAAATTCATCTAACAATAATTAAGGAATCATATATATAACAAATACACCAAAATATTGAAATTACCTTTTATGATCCATGAGTGTGAGCGAGATATTTGATAAAGAAAACGATTGCAAATATAGATATGCGTAAGATGAAAGTGAGTGATTTGATGAACGAAATGAAAGAATGAATTATATAGGTAGAAGTCGATCAAAATTTTATTCATGTCATTAATGGTGAAGTAAATTCTTTGCAAAAATAGTTGTTGGTGAAGTAAATTCACCGCAAAAAGTTGTTGGTTTATTTAATTTCATTAATACGAAAGTTGTTGGTGTATTTAATTTGCAAAAGTGGTTGGTTTATTTAATTTTCATTAGTACGAAATTGTTCATCTCAATTCAAATTCAATTTATAATTATTTAATAAAGTCAATTATAATTAATAATTAATAATTAATAATTAATAATCAAATTCAATTTATAATTAATTAATAAAGTCGATTATAATTAATAATTAATATTCAGGATTTTAATTTATAATTAATTAATAAAATTAGCGGCCAATCCACCTCGCCAACCCACCCCTCGGCCTACCAACCCCCCAGGCCAACCCCCACCCCCACGGCCAACCCCCAAGGCCAACCCATCCCCACCCCCGGGGCCAACCCATCCCCCACCAACCCACCCCCGGCCAACCCCACCCCACGGCCAACCCACCCACCAACCCCACCCCTACTGGCCAACCCACCCCATGGTCAACCCCACCCCCACCCCACGGATAATTTAATTTAATTTAATTTGTACAGAATTATAAAAAAAATAAGATTTCAATGCAAATCCTTAACTTTAATTTAATTTAATTTGTAAATTAAATTACTTAACGGTTTTTTATTTTTGATTTGATTGATATTTGAAATGACTGTATTAATTTCTGTGCAAATCTTTCAAAATATATTTAAAAAATGAAATGGGTATAGTCTGCACTCTTTTTTTTGAAATAGATATATACGGTTTCAACTTTAAAAAAAAAGTGCATTCCCATATATTTTTACAAAAAATTAATAGTGCATCTCAACTACCATAGGTTCACAAAGAACGTGCACAGAGCCCATGATTTTGATGGTGTTTGGTGGCCAGAAACTTTCAAATATTCTGGGGATAATTTATTTGACGATTTTTTTTTAATATAGCGTATAGGCATTGATAATTTGAAAGTTGGTGTATTATCGACTAATATATGCATTAACAGCAACTTAGTGCTAGTCAACTCGGTCTCATTTCCGACTGTACGAAAATTCTAATTTATATGACTGAATAATTTGTGAATTTTTAAGAGGTTAGTATGGACAGGAAAGTGTTAATCGAAATTTTGGGGTTGACGAAAAATTGATATCATACCGGTCGCAGAATTATATGAATCTTTTTATATGCTAGTTTATCCGCACCTTTTTCGGTGCACTTCCACCATACATCATTGACTGCAGAAAGTCTCATCTCAATTGTTGGACTAAATCACAAGGTCTTTTCATATATAATATTAAATTTCAATGTATGGTACTATTTTGCGACTACTCTCTCCCTCTATTAAAATTTTACATTGATTTTGGTGACACAATATTTAATAAATATTATTAATAAATAAATATATTAATTGAGAGTGAAAGTGAGAAGTGTCATGCATAATTATTTTTTGTAAATAAATAGGCAAATTAATAATAGCTAATGTTTTAAAAATAGAAAATACTCCTTCCGCTCATCAAATCGTTAATTGATTTTGGTGGACGAGTTTTAATAAATTATAATAAATATAAATAAATTAAGTGAATATAAAAAGTATATCATGAGAATAATAAATGAATATATTAATGGATATTGAGTGTAAAAGGTGGACCATAAGTGGTTTTTGTAAATAAGTAGATAGATTTATGGTAAAAATATAAAATTGATGTTTAAAAAAAAAAAATATTTTTATGGACAAATCAAATGAAATTAAATACACGAATTTAGTGGATGAAGAGAATATAAAATTTTTAGGGTGGTGGGAGAGTATTTCTTATATAACTGGTGGAAGCCATCAAGTATTTCTGAAAAAGTTAAATAGACTGAATTACATCGATTAGGAAAAGACGTGGAAGCCATCAAGTATTTCTGAAAAAGTTAAATAGACTGAATTACATCAATTAAGAAACGACCAATAAATGTAGTTATATAGTTGATAGAGTCTCGTGTCTATATCCGTCTACAAATAAATGTACTTATATAGTTGATCGACCTCATATAGTTGATAGGGCTTGATTATTATTTATTTAATATTAGTTTCTTTTTAATTTATATTCGAAAATATAATAAAATCTCTTGTTTGTGATGTCTATATATGTAGTCATGAGGCAATTGAGTAAATAATTTTATGTTTTTATTTTATGTCGTGATTGTGATTTGTATTTTTCGTAATATTTCTAATACAAAAGCTCTTGTACATCCGTACGTACGCTGCACACTAACAAAAATATCATTTGTTCTTAAAAAATATCATTTACATTGAAGAAAAGTATTAATTATGAAACAACGATCACTGGGGAGTTAGTTGTTCTTGTGAATAACCTGCTCTGATACCAATTGATGGGTCCCATTGGATACATACTGGTGTATTGAGGAAATGGTGATACATCGATTAGACAAATTAAATTATTTTTTTGTTGATAAGACTAACGTTTGACTGTTGCTGATAACAATTAGTCAAATAAGCGGCGATTCGATCTTGGTGTCGTAATCTTGGTCGATTCGGATAGAGTATGTCTTGTCTTGGTGATTATCGATTAGCAAACCCATCGATTGCTAAGCGCAAGTCGGTTGGACTAATAAGCGATGTACGTCGCGAATGTGGTGGTTACTGGATTTGCCTTACAAAAACTGAGACTCAAGTTTATACACCTAGTCGAATGTTGATTAGTCAGTTTTCATATTTATATCTATTAAGTATTGAATTGATACTGATAGAGAGTTTCAAAACAATATTATGGTGCTGATGTCAGTTCAATAATATGTAATTTTAAAGCAGAGGTGAAAGCAAATAACACGTTGAGTTTTATGTGGTTTGGAGAGATCAACTTTTACGACCACGGACTAATTTCCCAATCAATCCACTGACTTTAGATTAGTCTTGTTTACGGGTGCAAAAGTAAACCTATATATTGATTATTTTGTTTTCTCATTTTTCAAGCCTCTTATTTTAAAATTTAACCTAACTCAAACCCTAAGTACATGGGCCGATCCATCAGATCAGATTTATTTTACTGGTTAGAGGTGTTAACCACTCAACTACTATACTAACACATGATTATTTTGTTTTCTCATTTCTTGTGGTTAATTCCATGGTGGAGGGGGTGCTGTGCATCCCCCTCTCACTATTCATGTGCACCCCCTCTACCATGGAATTAACCATTTCTTGTTTTGGTTCCCAAGACAAGATAGTGACTTGAATTTGGTAGTTTGCACTGCTGGGCGGTGCGATTGGAACATGATGTCAAATTTCTCAATTTGTAGGTGAAAGTGTCAAATTACTACAGCTTACCATAAACACGACCACCAGCATCTAATTGTTTTCCATATTTATTACCACAAGTCTACAACTAAGATGCAGTAATTTAATATTTTTATTATGAGATAATCTTATAAATTAAATTGAAATTTAGATAATACTCTGTTATTCTCTTATTGATGAATTATTGATACCTGTTTTTAATATATCGACCATCATTTATGTCTTTATGTTGTAATCGATTTTTTTAACTAGCTAATGATAAGAGAGTTAATTGGTAAATATTCACCAACTTTGACCTAATTTCAGTAATAGTAATATTTTAAAATGTTTTAATAACAACGCATTTTGTTTTGCAGGCGTGAAATATTTTTCAGTCAGAATTAGGGTTTAGAAAAAATTAAATTATTTCATGAAGGATAATTTAACCCTAAAACTGAGTAGGATGTATATATTTTAAAATTTATAAACATCATTTGCCTATTACTAAGCAAATTCAACCTAAATTAATAGTTACAACGACGTCTGAAAGATTATCCACTTCAGTTGCTAATACTTGTGGGGTGAGTTATGAGTAGATATCCACTCCATCTGTATTATGAACCATTCAAAAAGAAATAAAAATATTGAATATGCGACATAACATCAAAACTGAATATAAAATGGAATGGAAAATGTCATCTCATTCTTATATAAAACTACACACTTCACTCGTGTTTAAAAAAAAAACTACACACTTAGCTCACGTAATCCAGAATAACTTAAAAAAGTATTAAAATTGAAGAATTTTTCAGTATGTAACTTTTGTATTGATTCATTTCTCATAAAACAATAAGATGCAGCCAATGATTACCAAAGCTTCTTCATTTATAATTCTACCTAATACCAATTGAATAATCAAAGAAGTAGCAAGCTTAACTTGATCCCAATTTGAGGCAATGGACGCTAAAGAATTTTATCAGCAACAAAATGAAAAAAATCCCCCCTACAAATTGTTCGAGAGTAATGTTTTTGAACTTACAATTATGCTAATATATAGGATTCATAATTCTCAAATTTGGGAATATTCAAAAAGGATTTTTTTTTTCTAATGAGAAAATAATTTTGTCTTACGATGAACAATTGCAAGTTTTTTTTAATTTATATTTTCTATCATGAAAAATGAAGATGTCTGAAAGGACTGTGCAAGATAATTGAATAGTAACTTAAACTAATTTCCATGCTTAAACTAATTATGAGTTTTATTATATTCTTATCGTTAAAAATGTATATTCTTATATATATATATATATATATATATATATATATATATATTATAAGAACCATTTTAACGAGAGCTAAAAACTATGAAAATTTATTATGAACAAAATGAATTCGTTATGAAAGTTAATGCATCCCCTTGGAAAGTTACTGAATCCAAAAATTCAAAATCTTTCACTCGAGTTCAAATCCAATGAGAGACGAATATTCTATTTTTTTGGATTCAATAACTTTCTCATCAGATTCATCAATTTTCACAACGAATTCATCATTTTTTGGTTCTCACGTTCTTACGATAAAAACAGTTTTCAAGTTAATCTTCCTATATATATATATATTAAAAAGTGAGATGAAGAATTGGCAAATTTTGAAAAAATAACTAAAATATTTCTGTTTAGTTATTCCGTGTGTGTAAATATCAATAATTCTATATAGATATTAAGTAGAGTTGATAGATAAAAAGATACTCCTTTCGTCCATAAAAAATATTTATTTTCTTTTTTTGAAAACACCAATTTCATATTTTTAGAGAAAGAGAGAAGCACGACTTAGGTGGAAAAATGAGTTGGTATAATCGTATTGCTACCCAATTAAACTTGAGATAATAACATGCATGTTTGGCAAATTATTCTTTTCGTAGGGATGATGATTCCCCCCTTTTCATGCTCTCATCATCATCTTCTTTGCTTTTCCTACCCTTTTAATTTTATGTTATTTTTGGTTTGAGCAATTGCTTTTTGTACTTTTTAACGTTAAGTCGGCGATGGGGCCGACCGACTGTAGGCCGCAGGTGTCAACTCCTCCAAATTGCTTTTTAATTACATTGCTTTGTTAGACTTGGAATATATGTGCTATCAAACCTAGGGATAGCAATGAATCTTGGATTTGATCTAAATTTAATGGTTTAGATTCATTTTTAAGAACACAAAACTTGTGTGTTTTGTGAATTTTTAAGCGTGATTTTTATTTTGTTCCTTTATCTTATTGCTTTTAATATGTTATTTTATTATTTTGTATTTTGTTTATTAATTCATAATTATGATTTATTAATTCATAATTAGGATTTATTTATTCAAAGTTAGGGTTTATTAATTCATAATTATGATTTATAATTTCTAATTAGGGTTTATTAATTCAAAATTAGGGTTTATTATTCAAAATTAGGGTTTATTAATTCTAAATAAGGTTTATTAATTCATAATTAGAGTTTATTAATTCATGATTAGAGTTTATTAATTCAAAGTTAGGGTTTATTAATTCACAATTATGGTTTATTATTTCCAATCGTGGTTTATTAATTCAAAATTAGGGTTTATTATTCAAAATTAGGGTTTATTAATTCTAAATAGGGTTTATTAATTTAAAATTAGGGTTTATTATTCAAAATTAGGGTTTATTAATTCACGATTATAGTTTATTAATTCAAAATTAAGATATATTAATTCAAAATTATTATTTATTAATTTACAACTAAAATTTATTATACTAATTAAATTTAATTAGAATTAATTAATTCATTAAGATTAATTCAAATTAATTAATTTATTAAGATTTAATTAAGATTAATCATTAATTAATTAGGGATGGTCTCATGTCATGCCAGCGCTACGGAGACCACCCCTTTTAAGAATCTAGAATATAAAAAATTTGAATTCAACGGATCTGGATCAAATCTGGATCCTACTCTGAAATCTCCGATCCGGATCTAAGTTTTTTAATTTTTGATATCCAAATCCGGCCTGTAGACCCATATAATATATATCTTTTATTTTTATTTTTATTAAATATTAGTTAATCCTAAATCTAATTCTAATATTTTCTTTCTTGGTCTTCTTTTAATTTCAAATATTTGTTCCCGTACATTTTACTTCGCATGACTTCTTCTAAAAATCTAATCTCCTCTTCTCTGTTCTACTTCGACTTCACTTATCCATTTTATTTTATATATTTATGATTTAATCAAAAATTTGGGACAACACTCTTGATTTTCCACCATAAAGGTTTCAGCAGTTGGAGCAGCAACAAATCTCCAAATTTGGACCTTATTTGTGTGAGTGATATATTTACAGTTTTCATTCATATTTGTGATACAATTTAATTTTATATTTGTAATATTGATTTCTCTTTGATTATGAAGACACAATGTATAATTTCATCTGAAAAATTCAAAAGTAGTGTGAGAAATCTCTGTAACCAACCAAACATGGTTGAGATGGAATTAGCTCAAGAATTGGTGGAGTATTTGAGGAATGTTGGTGATAGATTGATTGTTCTCAACTTTTTCTCTCCTGATTGTAGAGATTATAAAGCTTTGCATCCAAAGATAAAAAAATTGGGGATTTTAATTTTATTTTATTCATTTATGATTTAATCAAGATTAAATATGTAATTTATTTTCTTCATTTATTTCCAAATATGTGATTGATTGAGAATGATTAGTGTTAGCTATAACAATTCTGGTAATATATTTGCAGTATAAAGTATATGTGTATAGCTTTTAGAGATTTATGTCACATTGAATAAATATATCTATGTAGTTCTTACTTTTTTGTTTGATGAAAACTTCAATATAATGACTTGTTTTTTTAACTATTGTAGGAACTCTAGATAATTATTATGATGTTATTATTATTATTATTATTATTATTATACAATTATGTTATTGTGAATTTTCGTTAATTTAATATTTATGTTCGAAGAGAAAATATATGGATCCGGGTCTAGATCCTGGACCCTAAGATCCAATGAATCTGGGTCTGGATCTCATTATTTTAGACTCAATGGATCTGGATCTAAAAAAAAATTTGAATCTGAATCTGGATCTAGCCAAATCCGGTCCATTGCCATTCCTAATCAAACCTATATATGGACATCATTTTTTTTTTATATTTTTTTTTTGGTTTCATGGAAACCCGTATCCGCTACTTAAGGTGCTCACTGGGTAAATCTCATGTTCATGTGCAATAGCATGCAAATCACACGGGACAGATAACAACACTTAGAAAATCAGGTGTAACAGACTAAAACTTATAGAGGCATTTGGTGGGGTTCGAACCTGTTCCCATTTCGAAACAAGAGATAGATAAATAGCATATCCACTTATTTATAAAAAAATCACTCATGACCCACTTTTTTACACCACTAGCCATTAATATATTTATTTATTATCATCATGGCCTATCTTTTTCAACCACTTACTTTACACTAATTACAATTTATTAAAAATCATACCACCAAAATTAATAAACGAATTTGGTGAAACGGGGGGAATATTAATAAATTAAATATTTTGAGATAATAAATATCATAGACATATATACATCTATTTATTTTACTCCCTCCGTCTACCAAAAACGTGCATTTAATTTCTTTTCGATCCGTCCACCAAAAATGTGCACTTTCCTTTTTTATAAACACCAACTTTACATTTTTACCCTCAACTTATCCACTTATTTAAAAAAAAAACACCCATGGCCCACCTTTTTACACTCACAATCCATTAATATATTCATTTATTATCCCAACGACACACCTTTTTATACACATTTACTTTACACTCATTATAATTTTTTAAACTCGTACACCAAAAATCGATGCACGCTTTTTATGGACTGAAGGAGTAATTGTTATAAACAATATATTTTGTATATATAGATGAGAGATGGATAGAATATAAATTTTCTTTAACTGGGACCATAGTAAATAGATACGTATAAACTTATTTGGATAAAAAATATAGAATAATAATTAGCTATATCATGTTTACTATTTTTCCGAAGTAAATTATATATGTTTGTTGTATTTGTTATTAGGCACACTAATATTTTTATTAGGTTGAGTCAATGGACACATTGAACGATTTTGACGGAAAAATTGTATGAGGAACTATTCCCTTTAATATATACTCCCTCCGTCCCGCTTAAAGTGTCTCATTTCTTTTGGGCACGAGTATTTAGGAGAAATGTATAAAGTAGTTAAAGTGTTAAAAAGTAGGTAGGGTCCACACCTTTTGAAGGGATAATTATTTTCTAAAATGGAATGAGACATTTGTAATGGGACAACCCAACAAGGAAAGTGAGACATTTTAAATGGGACGGATGAAGTATATATGTACATAGATAGATAGATATAGTCTTTATGTATATATTATATTGATAGAGGTTACATGCATTTAATAAATATAAATAATTTTATAATTTAAAAGCTTGCTTAAATAATAATACAAAGTTGGAAAAATGTATAAGTTTCACTATGAATTTTAACATCAAAATAGTCACTTTATATCAATCATTTGTGAAGATAGATAGTGCATGATTACACTTATTGTCCATTGTTTGTAAAATTCCTAAACTGATAGGAATAAGTCTATCTTAACTGTGTGATTTGATTAGATCTCAAAATCTAAGAAAGTTGTCCTGCTGATGTAACTAATGTTGCTCACTTATTCGAGTTAAGCATTTTGTTAAGGTGTTTCAGAGAAGAACTATAAGCTTGGAGATGCCAAAGGCTGAAAGAGTTCAAGTAGTGTTGAAGCAAACCATACTCATGGGAGTATCAATACCAGCGCAACTGATAGAAGCTCAACTAAAGGATCGCGTACTGAACTAAAGATTGAAGCCGGCCAACTGATGTATGAAGAACAAAGCCACCGAGTAAAGTCAAGTCAAGATCAAGATCAAGACCGAGATCGGATATCGAAAGCTAGACGCTGTTGTAAGTAAAAGGGTCAGGATATAACTAAATGTCATACCGACAACTGACTGTCCATTCTGGGATGTCAAAGCTGGCTACCAGAAATTAAAGTTGTTGATCAATAGTCAAAGCTGGTGACCAGAAGTCAAAATTGGCTACCGATAGTAAACAATGGCTACTGAAAGTCAAAGCTGGCTTGCAGAAGTCAAAGTTGTTGTTCAATAGTCAATGTTGGTGATAAGTAGTCAAAGTTGGCGGCGGGTTAAAGACGATTGATGAAAAGTCAAAGCTGACTATATCTACGTGAAGCTGAAAGCATCAAGCTGATTCAGGTCCTCAAACTGATAAAGGACGGGAGTCCAGCCAGCTGATAAATGATGGAGCAGTCTCGACTGGCCTAACCTGAAGCCAACGTACTGACAAAATACAGAGTCAACTCAACTGGAGAAACACGGAAATATTTAAACCTTGAGTGTTTGACTTGCCATATATCGTAGCGTATCTGCAGAAGATCCTGACATGTCAGAAGACCTTTTCAGAGTTGCAGTTCTACAATGTGAGATGGTGCAGACCTGCATAAATGACGCACGAGGATTCAAACGGGAATAATTGAAATGACAATTAGAAGGACGTGATTGATACTTCCTCCAATGATACTATTCATCATCTTCTTTATAAATACGTACAAAATCCAACCTTTGAAGGTTACTGAAACGCTGCACATTCTTATTGTGTAAAACATTCAACGCTCAAAGCTCAAGTCTATTTAACAATGATAGCGAATAAGGAAGTTCAAAGTGCTATCAGTAAAACTTCAAAGCTCACATATACTTATCATGTCAAGGTTTCAGTATATAGTTCCTTACGTCTAGGATACTACTCCTTGTATATCTTAAACCTAGACATACTGACTTTGTCGTCTGTGAAAACTCAGATTTTAGTTGGAAAACCCTTTATAAAAACACTCATGTTTAAGTAGAAGTTTGGACTATTAGGCAACAAAGTGTTAGTTATTGAAATCTTGGTTATTTTGTATCTGCATCTGTGAGTAAGAGGTTAGGTCGACAGGACACGTAACCAGTCATAGGTTTCCTAACACCCGCAAGCGTAGGAGACACATCAAATTAGGCAAGATACAGTAAGGTGAACTATGTATCTAGGTTTACTCTTGTACCAGTAAACAAGTCGAATTCATAGTTAGTGGATTGACTAAGCAACCCATCCGTGGATGTAGAGCTGGTCTCTCCGAACCACGTAAAACTCAAGTTTCTTTGCATTCAGTATCGTATTTACTTTGCATATTATTGAACTGTCATCATCAGCACACAACATCACAACATCGATTTAAAACACTCTATCAATATTAGTTTGATACTGGAGAGATAAACTAAAAAATGACTAAGCAAATATTTGACTAAGTATTTTAAGCCAATTTATGTTTTCAGTAAGGTAAATACAGTAACCAACACATTCCTCAAACATATCGCTTATCGTCCAATCGATCCGCCTATCTCAAAGATCAAGATGTTTGTTAACGGATATTACTCAATACAAGATTCCTTTTAACCGAATCGACCAACAATCGACACCAAGATCGACTGCTGGCCATTCCGACCAGCTACATTCAATAGTCAGTCAAGGCTTGTGTAAAGAAAAAAATTTATATTTATATAACTGGTGTATTCCTCCATCCCTCCCCATACACCAGTACGTACCTCTAGGGACCTATAATCCATTTTAATAATTTATCCATCACTATTATATATAATATTTTTATATTTAATAATTTTAAATTTTAAATATTTTTTATTTCAATAGAATTTATAAGTTAATAAAATAATAACAATTTCTTTCATAATTAAATTGTTACAATATTAGTGATAGTTTAGAAAAGAAATCATTAGAATAAAAAATAAAAAGATTATACACAAAAGAAGCAATAGGAAACAAAAAAAATGAAAACCAAAAAAAAGAAAACAAAGAAAGAAAATATTAATTTTTATGTAAAAGTAAGTTCGAGGAGAGAGAAAATTATAATTTTAAAAAATTTAATTAATTCATTTCAATATTTTTTTTTTAATGATTTATATGTGAAATTAAAATTTTATCATGAGTTATAATTCTAGATGCACATTGCATATTTTATGATGAATAAAATTTGACGAAAGCGAGAAAGAAACAAAATAAATGAATAAATAAATAGATAAATAAGAATAAAGGAAAAAGTAAAAATTATATTTCCATCGTAGTGGAACATGTTTTGGCCGAAAATGGTATGTTGAATGATTCATCTTATATATATATATATATATATATATATATATATATATGGTTAGGTTATATTCTCTCTGCTCCATCCAAGACTGTTCGTTTCTTTTCGTCACGGTTATTTAGGAGAATGATATAAAGTGATAAAAAGTAGGTAGGTCCCATAAATTTTGAAGAAATAATTATTTCTTAAAAAGAAAACAGACAATCTTGGGTGAGACGAATGGAGTAATAAAAACCTATTTTCCGTAAGAACCTAAAAATCAATGCATTTTATATACAAAGTTAATGCACTTTGTGTATAAAGCTAATGCACGTATTAGTTCTGGTAAAATACAACACTATTCATTAATATTTCGTAGTGCAGTAACTTTATACATAAAATGCATTAACTTTATACATAAAGTGCATTAACTTTGTACATAAAATACATTGATTTTTTGGTTTTTATGAAACATATATTTCTATTTCATCCGTTCCCTATATATATATATATATATATATTATCTTCTTTTCAAAATAAAAAATCAATTCTCTTATATGTCGGGAAAAAAGACTCAAGTGGATATAATATCTGCAATTCTACGCTATAAGTTCTGATTTTGTGAAAAACATTACATGTTTGTTATGTGCCCGCCTGTATTCACTATCTTTGGATTCATGGCTATATATTTTTGTGTAATTTGAATCACCAACTGGAACCGATATTGGTGTCTAAACGGTTTTTGGTTAGAACCGGAACCGAACCAAACCGACAAATTTGGTTAATCAAAAACCGACAAATTTGGTTATCGGTTCGGTTTTGCCAGAGATGAAAAAATTTCGGTTATTGGTTAACCGATAACCGAACGTTCGGAACCAAAACCAAAACCGCTTTTTATTTTTAATTATTATTTCAATTATTAATTAATTAATTAAAATTATGAAAATCAATTTTAATTATTACTTTATTAATTATTGTTAAATATTTTATCTATTTTTAATAAGTTTCGCTTTTAATTATTATTTTATTTATTTTAATTATTATTTTATTTATTTTAATTATTATTTTATTTGTTTTTATTATTAATTTATTTGTTTTATTATTAATTAATTTTAATTGTTTTTGGTAATCAAAACGAACCGTCGAACCGATTGGTTTTCGGTTAACCAAAATTTAAAACGGTTCGGTTTCGATTGCACTTTTTCGAGAAATTCGGTTGTTAATCGAAAATTCATTCGATTAACCAAACCGAACCGTTAGACACCCCTAGATATTACTCATTTGGAACTAATACATCACAAACAGAAAGTATTATTTTCCAGAAGGGATAAAGTGAAAATATGCATTTAACGTTTATAGTGAAGAACAAAAACACTTTTAAAGTAAGTATATGTATAAAAATGCATTTGATGTTAAATAAACGGTGCAAAAATATCATTCATATTAAATAAACGATGCAAATAGTTAAAAAGATAAAAAAAAATTCAAGTTTAAAATTAACACTCACTTATATACAAATACATATACGAAATAATTACATATAATTCAATGAAATCATCCTTGTAATATTATGAATGACAAATTCCAATATATAAAAATTTAAATTGACAAATATTAGGAAAAAAATATAGTTTTTTGCTATAACATAATACACATATATTTAGTTATAGAATAATGTAAGCATTTGAAAATATAGTTTAAAACAAAAATTTATAAAGTTGAAAACTATCCGATATAAATTATAGTTGGACCATCATAATTTTCTAGGATATTAAATTCTATATTTTTTTTCTCATTTAACAAAGTTCAGGGAGGATTTGTACTATTTATTTAATATCATGGACATTTTCACACTTAAATTTACTTTACGATGTTTTTGTTCTCCATTATACACGTTGAGGCCACATTTACATCTTATCCATTTCCAAAAACTCTCCCATATTTCAATGAAAGGATTTACAACAGTAAAAGGAAAAATAGTTTCAATGTTGTAAATGCCCATCTACTATCTCAACATTTTGGCCTTTCAATCAAATCGATGGATTAGGCTTAAGGGTGGTTACAATGCAAGCTTTTTCAATTGAAAAAGCTAGCTTCTTTCAACTTTTAGTCATTAGAAATAAATAACTTCTAAACAAAAAGTTGGGTTTTTGCCCGAAAAGTTGTGTCATTTTTTTTTCATTTCTTTATATTCATTTCAATGGTTCTTTCATGTCTTTCATTTTTTTTTCAGTTTTGCTCAAATCAACGGATCTTTCATTTTCTAGTTATATATATTTTATAGTGGGGTCCATATAAAAGTTGCTTTTGTAGGTATATGATTGGAGAAAAATATAGAAAGAAGTTGATGAATGTTAAAAACGGATGTCACTTATGTGGCAGTAAAGAAGTTGGATTTTAATTCTTGTTCCAAAAGGGCTCTCCCCCCGGAAGCCCCAACACCCCAGCCCCATGAGAATGTGAAGCTAGGAGGACTTTTACCTAGTGCCCACAAGGAGTCACTAGGGGTGAGTATTCGGGTATTCGGTCGGGTATGACCAAAAAAATATCCGAATTAAAATAACCGAAATTTTAGAAATGATATCCGAACCAAACCGAAATAATTTCGGTTACCAAACCAAAATAACCGAAAATTATTTCGGTTATTTCGGATATTTCGGATAAAACCGAATTTTTGCCTCGATTCTGAATTTTAAACAAAAACATACAAAAAATATTTTAATACTCAACAAATAACTAGTTTGCAATGTTCATAAATAACATTGTCAAATACTAAACAATTCATTACCAACAATCTTCATAAGTTCAAAGTTCAAAGTTTAAAAAACATTACCAAATACGAACAATTTATAAAAGTGCTACAATCTTCTCAAAACACCAAATTTAAAGTTCAAAGTTCATAAATTCCCATTTCATATTCTCCAAATCCAAAGCTTCACAAGCCTACAAACACAAATATAGAGTTACATAAAAAAAAAACATTCGGGCAACTATGTATCATTTAGGTTTAGGGCAACTATGTATTTTAATTATAATATTATTATATTATATATAAATATAAATTTGGTATCGGATATTCGGGTAAAAACCTCATACCCGATCGAAAACCATACTACTAAAATATATTTGGTTATAACTGATTGTCCGAATAACCGATTTACCCGAACCAAATTAGATATTTCGGTTTGGTTCGGTTCGGTTATTCGGTTATTGGACATTTTGCTCACCCCTAGGAGTCACCCTAAAGAGGATGAAACTCCCACACTGCGGCTGCTAGGATTCGATCCTTGGTCCTTGTTCCAAATCTGCTAGCTCTTAACCAACTGAGCTACGCCCGTAGGGGCAGTTGGATTTTAATTCTTATCATTGGATTTACCCTAATTCTTTTTTTTTGGTAATTTAATACAGAAATTAATTTTAAAGGCTGTGTCACGGTGGACTCGAACCCAGACCTTTGGCTCGGTATTAACCACTCTACCACTGACCAACACACACACGGATTTACCCTAATTCTGATCTTAGTGCGTGTCAGCAATAGTGATACATGCTTAAGCAAGCCAATATGTTTTTCCATCCGTTTCATTTTACTTATGATTTACATTGTAACAATAATTTTTTCTTATTTTAAAAAAAAAACTGGCCATATAATATGAGAAATACCTCTTGATTGTATTAGCAAAGAAAATTCAGTTGCAGTTAAGTGAGCGTTAAAATTATTTGATAATGTTATTAGCATTTTTAAATCATAATAACTAAATTCATATACATTATTCAAATTATATCGAATTAAATAATCATTTTAATATCCTAAGTCTAGAAAGATAATACAAATTGGTGGTTTACATTATTAATGTTTATTTTATCATAATATACATAGCTAAAGATGGTTTAATTAATTTGCAAAATATCATATTTACTTTAGAATTCTCAATTACTATTTTTTCATAAGCACATATTACATATTACATGTCTCTAATTGTGACTGTCTCTAATAATTCAGACGCGTAGATAAAATTGGTAGTTAATGTGATTTCATTTATTTTTTATTTGTATGATTTTTTTCTTAATTTAAGAGATTAAATAACATCATTGTTGGAATATGCAAATATGCACAAAATGTAATTATAAGAAACATTATCATAAGAATAAATAAGCATAATTTGCAACTAATTCTTTATTATTTTTAAAATTTTAAATGAATATTTAGAATAGAATTATATTTTTATTGAAACTTTACTTTTCTATATGTTAAATCTACAAACTTCCCGTGCATCACACTGGCACAAAATGCTAGTTGTGTTAATGGTACTATAATACTATTCCCCCAACCAACGGACACACACAAAATGATTTCTCCATTTTTTTTCATTTTGTTTTCTTGTTTTCTTGTTTCTTAATAAATGTCCATTTTGTTTCTTTGTTTTCTTGTTTTCTTGTTTCTTAATAAATGATTTTTCCATTTTTGAAATTAAATTGCTAACATTTTTACCATTTTATTTATCTTTAATATATTTTTAATTTTGTAATTAATTGTATGTGTGTATTTATCATGGTAATTAATTAAATTATATAGATAAAAAGAATAAAATTATTTTTTGGTATGTATAATTTGACAGCGATAAAAACCAATGCTTTTTATTTTTTAAATAGGGACAAGATTTGCCAAATTGTTTAGACTGATAAAACCATCTGATTCAATTTGATATTAAAGCTAACGTCTTCATTTTGAAAATGATGAGTGCGTGCATTTTGACCACATATGGTCATATCATTAATTAGAAACCAAATTTTCACCTATTAAAATGTTAAGATCCATGGAATTTATAGAATATGTAGGTAAGATTAGATCTTCTTCACATATAATATTTTATTAATTTAATTTATATTAATAAAATATTATCACGTGTAGATGATAAGACATTTACATATTCTATGGAAATTTCCAAGATCCATATAGAAGTAGTTTTTTGTTATTTGCCCTTTTCAAGGCACCCACTACTTAATTAATGCCCTCGATCAGTACGACTAATTATGGTTTGCATGTGCCAAACAGATTAATTCTTTCACAAAATATATAGTATTCATAGTATTGTTTATAATAATGTTTGATGTATGGTTTCTTGGGGTGTTAAATCTCAAATATTCGGCTAAATATTTAAACAAATACTCACACAGAGAATTGGGATCATATATTATTCAAGCTTGTGAGGTAGTATGTAGTACTCAATTTCATCTATTCATCTCATAGATCTTATGATAGAGATTTTTTTTGGATTTTTTAAGCCATTGAATACTGATTTCACTACGGTAAGGGTAGATTAATAATTTGGATTTTTATGTGATACAAAAAAACAAAAAAACAAATCATGCATGTTTTAAAACACAAAATCGCATACATGTTAACAAAAAAATACCATAGATTTATTTCCCCAGAAACTACATGCATATTATTATACAGAAAATTACATACGATTGAACATAAAACTGTATAATGTTGAAAAAAAAATGCATATGACACTGATTTCTCCAAAATTTATTCTCACGTTTAGATCGATTACTGCTAACTTCATAATTCGAAAGAAAACAAATGGTTAGTAATAATGAAAATAAATAATCATCAAGAAAAGTGTTTGTGTATTGGAGAAGATATAAAGATAGATATTGTAAATGAGAAACCTACAATTTTCTTTTTTAAAGCATGCAAGTTTGTGTTTCATAGCATATAGGTTTGTGTTTAGTCGTATGCATGTTGTTGTTTTGTAATATACATATTTTTGTTAGAAATAATGCATGTTTATATTTTGTAGTATGTATGTTTACATTTTGTGGTATGAATTTTTACGTTTTGCAGTATACATTCTTCATTTTCGACAACAAAACTCCTCATTATCCTTTTTCGTTGCTCTGCCGCCTACTTCTTCAATTATCAGCAAACGTCGTCGTGAACCACCATCATAACCACCCTCTATCTTGATCCTTCAAAATCCCCTTCTCTTTTTTCCTCAAAATTCCTGAATTTTCTTCTAAAAATCTTATTTTTCTTCTCTTTTTTCTTTCAAAAGATGTTGTCCGCTGCTCCGCACCACCACCGCCGTTGTTGTTGCGCCGCCACCTTTTCTGCCCATCGTTGCCACAGTCGTAAAAAAATTCGAAGTAAAAGAAGAAAATCGGAGGAGAGAAGAAGAAGAGAACTAATTTTTTATTTTTACCCGATTTACCCTTGTGAAAATTAAAAAAATAAATAAATGAAAAAAAGCGTTGTCACTTGTCAAATTGTGGTGCGTCCACATGTTCAAAATGTGTGGTCTAGATTGAGTACTACATACTACCTGGGGATAAAAATTGATGAATCCGCTGGAAAAGTTACTTAATCCAAAAAAATGAAATTTTCGCTACTCATGGGATTTGAACCTAGGTAAAAATTTTGAATTTTTTGAATTCAATAATTTTTTCATGCGGATGCATTAATTTTAATAGAGAATTCATTTTGTTCATGGTTAATTTTCTTGGTTCTTAGTTCTCATGTTAAAAATAGTTCTTATTTAAACCACTCTCTATATATATTTTGAATATTGAATAATGAAATAGTTTCGAGTATCATTTCGAATCGAATGACTCGAAATTAATATTAAAAATAATAATCAAATATCAGATAATATATTCAAATAATTTCACGAATATGAATAAACTTAATGATATTGGCTTCGATTCTATTCATTTACGACCCTGTTCATTATGCACTGAAAATTGCGTTGATGATTGCGTGCCTAAAAGTTGGCCGAAATTGTAAAACATGTGGTGGATGAGAAACAGCGGCGGCTGGCTGATTATCACACGATATATGATTTTATGCAAGTAGGCCTAACCAACTAAAATATTGTATTGATTAATACAACGTTCTATTACCAAAACTGTAGCCCATTACCACCTCAGTAAACGTGACATTGATCTAATGCGTTTGTATAATGTAAATTATGTTGACTACCTTCGCCACCTAATACCAGATTTTATATTGTCAATCTTGTTATATTATTTATTTATCATTTATTTATACAACGTATAAGTATGATATTTTTTTGGTGGGCTAGTAAGTTCATAAATATCATTTTTTACTTGCATCTCGTTCCAGTATTTAACCTAACTTCTAAGAGGGTGTTTGACTGAGTTTATAAGTTCCCCAAAAACAATTTATAAGCTGTTTTTGGGGAACTTATAAGCTCACCCAAACACCCTCTAAGTTCGATAACAAAATGTCCCACCATATGCATTTAGATAAATACAATTTAGTACCTAAGTTTACGCCATTGTGATAAATTTAGGAGTTGAGCTCAATTTTGGTGCCCGAATGTGACGTGGCTCATCGCCATCGAAAATCTAGCTGGATTTCTGAAGAGCCACATCACTTTTTCTGTAACCAAAATTTGACTTTTGTCCAAGACTCGCGTCAAAAAGGTCATGTACTACATTGTAATTGTCTGAACATCGGAATATTTTTCTTATGGTTATCGGTAAATAAATACATTAATTTTAAGCCCATTTTGATTTTTTCATAAATTTTAAAAATTATCCCAAAATATATAAACTTAATCACTTTAATGATTTTACAACGGTTTCAAATTCAGACCAAATTAAATCTGACTTTGTCTCTCAAAAATTTATTATAAACAAAAAGTTAGTGATATAAACGACATCGTAGAGAAAGAACATAAAACATCGACGTCCCATAAAAAAAATCAAATTTTTTTATTGCTATGATTCATTGCGTCAATTCTCATTACAAAAATCATGTCTTCTTGTTTGTTTCACTGCCTGGTTCTATTTGAGATCAAAACAATTGATATTATCTCTCTACGATGTCGTTTATATCACTGACTGCTTTGTTTATGATAAATTTGAGATGTCAATTCAGATTTAATTTGACCTGAATTTAAAATTATGGTAAAATCACTAAAATGATAGTTTGTATATTTTATGATAATTTTTAAAATTCGTGAGAAAAATCAAAATTGACTCAAAGTTAATGTATTAATGCATCAATAACCTTTTTTCTCACTATGTTTGAAGGTTTGATCAAAATAATAAAGTTAATAATCATATTAATATGAGCGAGGATGTTATTTCAACCCGAATAACATTTTGTCTACTGTCATGATTGCAATTTTTTTGAAAAGTCGGATCTTTCTTTGTGCATATTTTATAGCGGTCATTTTGCAACTCTGTCTAAAGGTCGGCCGTATAAACTGTAGTTAATCTATTTATATATTTCACCATGTATTTCCACGTTTAATCACCATTTTAATCACTTTACTTTGCAAAACATATATTCCCCCTATAGAAATTTTTTTGATGTCCCAAATATATAGACTTATTTCCATAAATAATAATATTTTTTAATTCATTTATTAATATATCTCTGTTTAATTCTTTAATATACTCATCTATTAATTAATAATCAAAGAATAAATATGGGCATATCAAAAAACTACTTGTACAATTTTCTTTTCCAATAATTTTTTTTAATCTCTATGAAAGACGAGACAATGTAACTTTATCAGTTATATAAAATGCAACATATCGAAGCAGCCTACTTCAATCAATTATATAATTGGAACAGAGGAAGTATATTTTTTCATAATATTCTTTTCTTTATTTTGTCTCCATCTAATCACTTTGCACAAAGACATGTAAGAATATAAATTCAATGTTTTTTTTTGCCTTAAATATGTTTTGTATTCCAATCTTTATTCCTTATCAATCTGGAATATGGTTCTTGAAGTACGTATAATTATTTCTTCTATTCTAATAAAGTTTTGTCGGACGCATATACGAGTTTTATTTTATTTTTTGATTTCAATCTCTTTGATTTGTTGGTCTTGGTTCTTAGTTTGTTGGCCTCGACTCTTAGTTTTGACTGTTTTTGTTAATATAAGTTTGGTCTTGCTTCAATCTTTTGTGGTCTGGATTCGTATTTCTTATTCTTAGTTTTGAATCTTTTGCGGGTTAATCACTTAGCATCTGGCTAAAATTTTAGTCTAATTATATTTGTTGCATAATCCGTTAATGAGGTATTTTTTTGTTCCAAATCTACTAACTCTTAACCAACTGAACTAAACCTGTTGGGACAATAAAGTCTTTACTTTTATACGCTCAATGTGCAATAACTTTTTGATATATATGCTGCATTATATTATTGTTTAGAATTCAAGAATTTCAATATATTCGTGGCCCACAAAGTTTCTTAACCTAAACAATTGTAGTTTGGTGTTATTGATGGAAGGAAGGAACTTATATCTATCAACCAATAAGTCAGAAGATATATAGCAGAATTTTTGAAGTTCAACTTAATTTTTATTATAAGCTGTGTAAGACAGAATTCTGCGTGGATCGAATAATGTTTAGATATAATTATTATTTATTACATTGTCTTGACTATATCTCATGAACTTTGCTTTGTATTGACCATTTGTACAAACAACCTTCATTTTCTTTTCAATTATCGATCATTATTTGGAACAATTAAATTCATTAGGGATTTTTTTTTACCTGGAGGAGGTTTTTGGTCAATCATTTCATATTGTCAATAAAAATTAACAATTGTTTACGATTTCTCTTTTGGAATTTTCTTCATTGGCAGAAAGAAGAAAATATTCTTCATTGGAGTTTCCTAATGTACGTTTATAGATAAGTTAGCTGTCAAAACTCTATCTGTATATGGACTTTTGACATTAATTACGAGATGAAGGTTAGTACATGAAATACAATTATGGTATAGTTATTCAAAATGGTGGAAGAATGTATAAAGTAGTATGTCATAAAAAAAAGATGCAATGCTAAATCAACAATGCACTTCTGTTGCTAATAATAGTTCATCTTTTTTGTTACACTTATTTTCAATAATAATTTCACATGTCATTTAGAAATTCTTCTAATAACATGATTCTTTATTATACATCAAAATACATTATTAACTAGTTTCTTAAATATTTTACTTTCATCTACAATTTCAAATGATTCCTATTGAATTTCAACGATTTATACACTAATTTATTATTATAGCGAGATACTTCAGCATTGGAGCATTTATCATATTCTTTTGGCTCAAAATTAAGCCGGGTAAAAATCATGTTTACCGTATTTTATAAGTCATAATACATCTAAAAGTCCCCGACCAATACAAGTTTAACAAAAAAAAGCCCTTGTACATCCATCTACATGGATACCCATGAACCCTCCAACGCTCAAACCCTGACCCCACGACAACGCCCAGACCCAACATGTCATCATGACTCGTCTGACCAAACCAGTAATAAAAATCTCATTTACTTTTATAAAAAGTCTCATTTGCGAATATACTTATTGAATAAATTGTTTTAAATAAAAGTCTTATTTGCTTTTAAATAAAGTCTCATTGATGAACAAATATCAAGATTGATTTAAGTTACCATTCATTATATCTATCACTTGATGTGAATAAAAGTATCATTTACTTTTAATAAAGTTTCATTTGCTTTTCTACAAAAATCTCATTCATAAATATAATTATATTATCTACTGTAACTAATATTTTAAGTAATGTAATTCACTTGTTGTAGATACATGTTTCACTTACTTTTAAGCAAAATCTTATTTATAAATAAATATTGTTTTAAATTCTATAAATAAAAGTTTCATTTAATTTTACTCTGCATCACTTGTTCAAAATGACATTTTATTTGCAGATAAAAAGTCTTATTTATTTTATTAAAAATCTCACTTAAGATCAGATCTGGATACTGGAATATCCATCTGCATCGATGCACATATTTTTATAGGAGACTACCTCCAATTTTAATATTTAAGGATATTAATTAATACTGATCGCACTTACGAAAATTCTGAAGATGTTTTTATGAAGTTTTAGCCCATATCATTTTTTAAAATAAAATAAACGTTAAATATCAACTATTGAAGTAAGTTTGTTTTAATTTTAAAAAATCTGGTGGAGAGGAGAGATAGAGAGAAGGAGCACTAGAAAATCTGGTGGAGATAATTTATGAGTTGCAGAAAGAGGTAGATTTTTAGAGAGAGAGAAAGGAAGAAAGAGCAATTAAAGAATATAATTTGCAGAGAGAGAGAGATTTTTATTTTTATCTTTTTGCAATTGTTCACGCGCAGGTTGGGGGCTATACATACATTGGGTGGTTATGAGAGTTTATGCAGTTTCGTGTTTTGATTTCTTCAATATTTTGAGTTACATTAATTTTTAGAATAAATTTGGAAGCTAGTGGGATCAAATGAAATATTTATTATTATTTTTGTTGGATTTGTATACCGAAAGCAGTTTATTGAACAGATACAATGTTTCACGTTACCACTATTACAATCTCATATCCGAATTGATTACTTGATTGATATATCTCGTGTCCCTTGTCTCATATATAAGTTAGATCATACGGTGTGTAGAAGATCATGTAAGTTCGTATGATTGGTCAAGCTTAATGAGATATAAAAGAGTCACAAATGAGACAACTTGAGCGACGAGTTGTCAGTATAGTGCGATATAGATAAGAGTGAATTGACTTGGTTGTTTGTTCATGATGGTACGCCTCGACGTATTGATGGATCACGGTGAGATGAGTTCTTCTATCCGACCGTCGTGAAGAACCAAGATCTCGGTGACTTACGACGATCTAAACCCCGATAAGGTATTAGGTGAGTATGTGTTCGACCATCACTTGACTTGTTATGGTTGAGGTTATATGTTCTAACCCAATATTCTCCGCATCTCGGGTGGTGGCGGTCTTGTATGTCATGCTAGTTATCAGATCGAGTTATCGATCCGCTAGGATGATGACGCCCCTTAAGGAGCTCAAAATGGTTATTGTACTAAACCCCGCAGTTGAGTTAGCTCAAGACAATAATAAGGTTGAGTGATACTACTTATGAAATAACGATATTAATTATTTTAAGCGATCGTAATGCTATAAATAATTAATGGACGGCGATATCATAAATACGGGATTCTTAATGTCAAGTGCAAGTCTGACTCACCTTCGGTAATAAAGGGTAAGTCAAGATTTATTCTCTAGTGACATGAATGAATGTTTATAAATTAATTTATGTTTCAATGAACATAAGATAATTAATTTATTTGAGGCCCATCTTTATTCCTTACATTTGATCCCCGGGTGGCCCATCCAGGCCCGTAGATGTTGAAAATCGGTTCCCTATCCTCTAATGGCAAGGATTTGATCCTCTTTATCCATAAGGATATTATTATATTTATGGGATATGCATGGATCATTTCCTAATGGGATTATGGTAATGCATTATAAATATAAGGTAAGAGATAAGATCAAGGTTAATCCTCACATTTATCCTTACACTATTTTCGAGAATTCCTATAGTTCATAGGAGATAATTTTCGAAAATTGTAGAGAGAAATAGGGTGATTTTCCGTAGCATTCTCCATAGATCGCCCTCACCGACGCTGGAGATCGGGCAACGGATACGACCCGTAAGATCAAAGCACGAGTCTCGATCCGCTCATCTCGCTCATCCCCGATGTATTCAAAGGTAAACCCGAGAAAACTCTGCGTGTTGCAATTAATTATATAGACGCATGCTAGAATATAATCAATGTATGGTGAATTAAAAATCCAAGATAGATCATCGGAGAGGTTAAAATCGCTTTTCTACAATTGGTATCGAGCTCGATCGAATTTTGGCTCTGCTGGATTAATTCACGTTTGATTATTACGCGCAATTAATTAATTGTTGAATGGCTGCTCATCGTGGCTCGATTTTATTTTTGTCGGATTTTATTTTTACCACGAGAAAATCCGTGGTTAGATTAGATTTTTTCCTGTAAATCTTATCCGTAAAGAAGAACGAAGATAAAAGTACGAAGAACGAGACGACGGAGTTCATCGGAAACCAACAGACGGGTTTGGGCGACGGCACGCCGACGTGCACGGCGCCGCATGACACACCGCGCGATTTACAAGCGCGGCGAAGGCGACACGGGCGCACGGCTCGGCGGCCGAGGGCGGGGCGCCGCTGCCGGATGCCTCGCACCTCCTCGGCGCCGAGCGCGCGCCAGCGGCGCTCAACTGGTCGCTGGTGCACACGCGTTCGCGGCGGCGCGCACAACGCACGCGCTGGCGTACGGGGCGCGCGTTTGTCACGCGAGATCCCCGACGTCCCTCGCGAGCTCCTTCGCGACCGCGAGGTAGCGCGCGAAGTCGCTGGGCAGCAGCGCGCGCATCGTGCGTGCGGGTCGCGCTCGGCGGTTCTCGGCAGATCGCGCCAGGAAACCTCAACAAGGTCTCGGCATACCAAGCGCGCGCGCGCCCGCACAGGCGACGAGCAAGGAAACCTCAACGATGTTTCCGGCCAGACACGGGCGACGCGAGGTGCGCGAATCTCGCGCGAGACCTCGGCAGCGCTCGACAGCCTCAGCGCGAGATTCGCGCGAGGAAACCTCAATGTGCGCAAGAATCTCGACGCCTCGGGCGCGCGTATCTCGGCCAGGGCAAGAGGGTTGGGCGGCGGCTTGGCGCGCGCATGGGCAGGTGCCCAGCCGCCCACTCTTAACCGACCCGTCCGTTTGTTCGGGTTGACCCGACCCGGATTCGCCCCGACCCATTTTTAGCCCGATCCATTTTTTCGATTCGTTCTAGTTTTTCGACCCGATCCGACCCGCTCCAATCGCTCCGTCCAAATCCAATTTTGACGAATCCGGTCCGCGCCCGCACGCGAGGCCCGTTTTCAAGTTAATGAAGATCTCAGACTTTGCAATTCTATGTAATAGATTAGCGAAAAGTGCGTGTTCCACGAAGGGCCACGATGAACGCTTTATTTTATTTTTAATCGCTCATCGCATGTCGTGGATGTTTAAATTATGTAGAAGCATGCTATGTATGTTTAAATTACGTAGACAAACATATTATATGTTTTCGTGATTGGATGCGCATAGTAAGCATGCTAGGTTTATCGTTTTCAAGCATATTTTAGAATTCTCATGCAGCATGTTTTACATGTTGAGTTCTATAGAAAAGCATGCTAGGATTACGTGATCTGCATGGACAAACCTTTTGAACAAAAAGACTAAGCAAGTAACCCGACATATTAATTTTCAAATTAAAATGTCAAGACCTCCACTTTTTATCTCTAAACAAAGTGAGACGCACTGTGAGTAAACGTCCACACGCGTGGCTTGCTTGCATCGCTTATCATAAGTTTGTTAGATGAGATTTCTAAATAAAACCTTTTAAATCTATTGAGAAGTTGGGAGTTTCATGTAAACGCCCACACGCGTGGCTTGCATGTGCGATTTTCATAAGTTCTCTAGAGATGGATTTAAAATGAGATAACAAAGGAATTTGAATTGGAAGGTATGGTCCTAGTGAGTATGCCAATTCTAAGAATTCATTTTCATCGTTAAAATTATGGTCATTGCTTAGACATCACCTCGAGTACAACTTCCGCCAAGTCCCTTGCGATAGTGGTGTGGTATAGTAAGGTTCAATCATTAGTTTCATTTGTCATAAGGATAAGTTGACATGGATTGAAATTAAACGACTAAAAGGTATATTTTAGTCTGGTCGAGGTGTTCATGTAAACGCCCACACGCTGGCTCGCATGTGGAATTTCTTGGGCGATTGAGGTTTCAATCAATATTGTTTTATCAAAAGGTTACAATATTGTTGTTATGAATTATGTGCGATCGTATGCTTATGTGTTTATATTGTCTTTTCGGATATGTCTCTTACACCGCTTATCAATATGCTCGCACAAAATCCTTTATCCGTCCGAATTTTATCGAGTGAAAACGAAACATTGAGAATGTTCTCACCATGGGAAGAAAATCTATTTGTACTCACTACACCCCGTCCCAAGTCTCTAGACAATTCATCTACTGATGAGGAGCACAAGGAGCACGAGAAATGGGACAAATCAAATAGAATGGCAAAGTGCCTTCTTTGGTCACCATGTGCGAGTCCCCGCAACTCCAAAGATCAAGAGATGGAAGATGCAGCCATGATATGGCTAAGTCTTATGAAATCGATGAGGAGTCGGACAGAATCGCATGTATAATTTGACAAAATTAATAATGTCAAGTTCAATGAAGGAAAGCGATTCGGTGCATGACCTTGTAGAGCAAATGATCAATCTCTTTGGAGAGCTCGAGTTGGTTGGAGGATATATTGATGACGAGTCGAATCGATATGATCCTCAACAAACCAAATCAAATTCTCTTGATACGCCTCAAAATCCGATTCGCATGGATTCTTCCCAACTAACGAAGAGATCTTGGCGAAATTGCCACATATGAAATTGAGCACAATTTTGCAAAGAAATAGCCCACTTTTCTCGAGAGAGATGGAAACATGCTCGACTCGACTCTCCCACTCGCTCGCTGCTTTTCTTTCACATTACTCGAAAGTAGTCGCTCACCACCACCGAATTTTCGATATTCCTTTTATTTCTCATCAAACGAATGGCATCTTCTTCCGAAACTTAGTTATTATTAGCATGATATTGGGAAATATCATTGCTATTACTCAAACAAGCATGAAACGATGCTTGCATATTCATCCATAGGTCAAATGGATATGTAATTATTGGAATAATTGTTGAGACTCAAATAATGGATATGCAAGCATGATAACTTATATCGTTCTATATCTCCATGAATCTAGGAGCTTTTGCTTGCATTGTATAGAATAATATTCGATAGTCAATCTTAAATATTTTTAGATAGTCAAACTTTTTATTTTATTTTGAATTCACATGATATTTGAAATTCTTTTGTTACACTTCTATTTTCTATCCTACAATATTTCTATATTTCTTCCTAATTTCGTTGATTAATTATAACTAATCAAACATTCCTCGCTTTCATTCGTAAAAAGGAAGTTAAGAAAAAAAGAATCGACCCTTTAAGTATCCCAATTGCATGGAAAATGGCATGAAGAGAAAGATATATAAATGATATATATCAATCTATATTGAATTGCCGATACGAAATGATAAAATTCAATTTGACTCACTCAAATACGGGTTTCCTATAGGTAAGAAAAATAATTTTCAAGATAGTAATCGCTATCTAATAAATTCAAAGGTTCCAGATAAATGAAAGAAAAAGGAATAATATCCTAATAAAATCTTAATCTCAAAACAAAAGACAAAAAGAAGGGATATGGTAAATCGGTAGACTATACGGACTTAATCGATTGAGCCTTGGTATGAAACTTACTAAGTGAGAACTTTCAAATTGAGAGAAACCCTAATTAATAAAATGGGCAATCTCGAGCCAAACTCGCTTTTCTCAAAACAAAGGTTCAAAAAAAAAAAGGATAAGAGACTCAATGGAAGTCGTTCTAACAAATGGAGTCGATCATACTGTAGAGGAATCTTTCCATGGAAACTTTAGAAAGGATGAAGGATAAACGATCTATTTAATACTATATCAAATGATTAATGTTGAACCTAACTGCTTTTTTAATATGAAATTACAGAGATGGTGTGATTTGATTCTTTTTTATTTAATTTCTCTTGGTCTTACGAGAACGACACGTGATTCGGGAAATTTTTGAAATAAATCTACGCTTGTTGAAGGTGAAGTTTGAAAATAGAACAATTCCTTCCGTCGTGTATCCTCGATTAATGCAACCTCGATGCTATGTTTCAATTTTGATTCTAGTATCGAGCGAAGGTTACACCTAGAGGTTCTCAGACATGGGGCAATCCTACCCCACTAGTACCAACTGACAAAGATAAGGAAGAAGCACTACACCCAGGAATCAACAACACAAAAAAACCTTGTTAGAAATGACCCCTTTCCTTATTGGGCTCGGACTAAAAGAATGAGTTGGGACAACAAACATCCATCTCGCTCGTACTTTGATACCAATATAACCATCGAAGGTTGTTTGAAGTGACTAATTCTCGGAAATTGGAGGCGTTGAAAACAAAGAAATTGCTCGAGTTCTCATTTCTATCTAGTTATCTAGTCTTGATGTTAAGAAAAGATCTCTTGCAGGAAGGTTGGCTAGAGATTTCTTGTAAAACACTAGTTTCGCCATCCATAATGAGAATATTTTCATCTTTTGATGTCATGTATATTCTCCTTATGCACATAAGGGAGGAGCAGATGAGGTGAAAATCTCACGCACGGTTCGAACGGAGATTCTTTAATTGAATGGCACCGTAACGGATGTCACCAATCCAAGGAAATTATAAGCTTTTCTGAATTATTATGAAGTTATGCGACTAGAAATTGATCCCTATGATCGGGTTATATACTCTATAATATAGGTCTTATCCATACAAGTAATGGAGAACACACGAAAGCTTTGGAATATTATTTTCGAGCACTAGAACGAAATCCATTCTTACCACAAGCTTTTAATAATATGGCCGTGATCCGTCATTACGCATGCACTATCTTCACTATAGAAGTAAAAACAAAAAGGCTTTCTACATATGCATCGCCTAAAACAACGATTTTTATCACCGTAGCAAAGAAAGAAACTTTATATTCATAAAAGTTGAAATATGAAGAAAATAAATAGATATACCTAGCTACTTTTTTCTATGGATAAAAAAGAATCTAATTGGTGGGGAAGCACCAGAAAGATCCACCACCGCGAACCCCGCTAGATTCGTGCATGCTACACTTTTAGTTATTGGGAGAACCCAAGTACTCTCTTTCTGATTCGTGAAACAACTCTCGAGATCTTTTTCCTTTGGAAGATACGGGAGCGAAACAATCAACCTATTGATATTGGAAGACCCAACCGATTCTTCCAAGGTATCATTTCGGGTCCAATGGAATTCATAGGTATAGGAAGAAGCCCTCTCAAATAGAGATTTTTCTTTCAACCATATTTCGATTGTAAATACGATATATATAGGACCGCTACTACATTTTGTGCTTTTTATTCGATGCTATCAACAAATTGATCTTTTCTTTTCATTAATATTTTACTACTATTTAAATTTAAAAGAAGTAATTTGCTTGGTATAAACCAAGGTTTCATTTTATATGCCTTATAAAGTAGCACAAATTCGGAAGAGCCAAAATTCCGATTTGATATAGGGGCTTTAGCATTTTTTATTCATTCTCATCCAATCAAAACCCTTTGTGGAATTTGGTGAATTGCTTTCGAATCATAAGATAAAAAGATTATTTTTAGAAATTATTTGAGAGTTGTTAGTATGAATGTGAGCATTTTTATACCTATTGGGATCAATTATGATCCAGGCCTCAATATCGACTTTTTGTCTAAGATAAAAATTGAAAATTTTCCAATCAAAATATTTTCTATCACCGATTTTTCCATATATGGAATATCAAACTGCGTAGATCATTTGGAATAGAGATGTTCTCCAGATATCAAAAAGGTCTTTTTAGACTGTTATAAGTATAAGAAATTTCGCTTCTTATTTCCTCGAAAGGAGGTCTATAAAAAAGCATTCCGCTTTATTTTCATTATTAAGAAATTTATATGATAAAAGATTATATCTATAGTATTTTCGAAAATTATCTTTTCATTAGATAATAAATTTACTTGATTGTTTTTGGAACCAACTAATAGGTCTTTTTGTATGAATGTCGATTTTCCTTTTGGTTATATAACCGGCGAACTTCATTTCGCCATTTTTCCGGTATTAATTTAGACCATTTGATCCGAGATAAATGATATTGAAAATGCCCTTTAACCGCTTTTTCCATTGATTCGTTTATAGCCGGAAGTTTATTATTTGCTAATTTCGAATGAACCATTCCTTGTCTTTCAAAAGAATCCTTTATTTTAGACTTAAGAAAAGGGGAGATTCTTTGATATTGAACAACTGATCTTACCGAGTTTCTAATTTGGATTTGTGATAATTTGTAAAATACATATGCTTGTGACATGTAGGATAAGTCATAAAAAATATGTGAATTTTCTTTAATATTACTAATCTTATCAAGTGGCTTTTTTATAGCAGAAATAAACGAAATTGGAGTTTTCTTTTTTGTATTAATTTTTGCTTGTTTTCTTTCATTATTGTAAATCAATTTATCAACCAATTTTTTTGTTAATTTAAGAAAAAGTTCTGTATTTATTCGGGGAATATTAATGATAGATAAAAATCGATTTGTATAGATTTTTTCAATGAAAATTTTTAAAAAGGAGGGTAATTTACAGATTAATCGAGCATTTCTTCTTTTTAATATTTGCCATTTTTCAAATCTTTTAGCATTATAACTTGTTTTCTTAGGACTAAGGTTATTTATTCTTGGAGTTACTTTTTTTTTTCTCTTTTGATGACTTCTGTTATGAAGCAGCCCTTTATGATAAGAGTTATACTCTAGATTCATTGCAAGATGATCTTGTAACGGAAGAACATAAAATGGAAAATGTGCACAGTTTTTAGTACGCACCTCAAAGAAAACCACCGCTTTATCGAATGATGAAAAGAAAAGTGGAATTCAAGAGATGCTAAGGCTAAAGAAAAGAGTGGGAGTAATACAGCGGCTCTACCAATGGTTTGAAAAAGCCAAGGAGAAGGGCAAGTGCTTCAAGTGCGGTGAGACCGGCATTGGAAGGCTAAGTGCCCCAAGCTCAATGCTCAAGGTACGCCATTTGCTTTAGTAACGAAAATATGTTTAGCGACTTGTTCTACCCATTCTTGGGTAGTAGACACGAAAGCGATCGATCATGTTTGTTACACCTGCGGGTTCTCGTGGACAAGGAGTCGCATGATGGCGAGATAACGATCTCCATGGGCAACGCGGAAAAGTCGAGGCCGTTGCGGTCGGAGATGTTTCTTTATGTTTTGATAGAACAGCTTTTAGTTTTAAAGGACGTTTTGTATGTGTCGGAGTTTCTACGAAACCTTGTTTCGGTTTCAAACTATTTATTCATGGATATTCGTTATTTTGATAGTGGTGTTTCTATCATAAGAAATGACGGTTATCTCGTGTGGCACATTATATAATTCGCTTTATACTATTTCTCGCTAAACATAATACCTATAACTATGTTGCATCTACATCAAACCTTAAAAGAGAAAGTTTTATTCAGAAGATGACACCACATTTCTCTCGGCATCTTAGATTAGGTCACATCAATCTAAATAGGATCCAAAGACCGCTAAGAATGAGCGTTGGGTAATCTCACGCCTACTCGCTCCCATCTGCGAATCCTATATGAACTAAAGATGTCGACCGACCCTTCAAAGCAAAGGGTTATAGAGCCAAAGAAGTGTTGGAGCTAGTTCATTTCGACTGTGTGGACCGATGTCCACACAAGCTCGTGGAGGTACGAGTATTTTGTCACTTTCATCGACGATTAATCTAGGTACGGATACATATACCTGCTTCACCGCAAGTCTGAATGCTTTGAGAAATTCAAAGAGTTTAAGGCGGAAGTGGAGACGAAGCTTTGTAAAAGTATCAAGTCAATGCGGTCTGATCGTGGTGGCGAATACCTCAGTAACGAGTTTATGGACTATCTAGTGAAGTGTGAGATTACCTCCCAAACAAGACTACACCGTGCACACAACAATAAAATGGTGTGTCGAGCGAAGAAATAGACTCTTTTGGAAATGGTTAGATCAATGATGAGTTATGCAAAGATTGCCTATTTCGTTTCGGGGTACGCCTTAGAAACGCGGCATACTTGCTAAATCTAGTACCATCCAAGTCATCGAAAGACCCTTTCGAGTTGTGGTTTGGGCGCAAGCCTAGTTTAAGCCACATAAGGATACGGGCAGTCCAACTCATGTGCCGAACAAGAAGGTCGACAAGTTGGAGGCTAGATCCGACGCAAGGTCGTTTATGGCTATCCTAGAGGAACGAAAGGTGGTTTATTATATAATCCTAAGGATCGGAAGGTCATTATTAAGACTAATGCCCGATTCTTAGAAGAGGATTATATGACAAACCATAAATCCAAAGTTGAAATCATTCTTCGTGAATTAGAAGATGATCGTATTCCACCACCGACAGGCCAAAGGTACGAGATGTCGAGTCTAGTGGGAGGATCGACACCGATACTTCAAAAATAGAAGTGGGTCGAATTCCACCGGAGATACCGACCATACAAGTGGCACCTATCCAAGAAGTTGTGCAAGATAGAGAACCACAAGTTTCGCACCCACCGCTGCCATTGTGCCAAGAGCACCTCGTCAGTAGTGGGAGGTTGTTCGTCAACCCGAGCGATTTATGTTCGTGGGGTGAATCTTGGATTTAGTCCCGTGAAACGAAAGCAGCAATAATCGACCCATGGACATACAATGAGGCGATACAAGACATTGATGCAAGATCATGGCACACCGCTATGGACTTAGAAATCGAGTCCATAATGACTATGGATGTATAATGAAAGACACCTCTACCGGATGACAAAGAAGCCATAGGTAGTAAGTGGGTATACAAGAGGAAGAGAGATTCAGATGGAGAGGTTTCGCTTTAAAGCCGTGCTTGTGACGAAGGGTACACTCAGATTGAGGGCATCGATTTCGATGAGACCTTTTCGCTGTAGCAATGCTCAAGTCCATCGTAATTCTTCTGCCATAGCAGCCCACTCAACCTAGAGGTTTGACAAATGGACGTGAAAACCGCTTTTCTAAACGATTACCTTGAGGAAGGTAGAGACATCTATATGCAAAGAACCCAAGGTTATGTGGTCAAGGGTGAAGAGCATCTAGTATGGAAGCTAAGAAGTCCATTTATGGGCTTAAGCAAGCCTCACGATCCCGGAACTTACGCTTTGACGAGGTGGTAAAGTCCCATGGATTTACCCAGTTGCCTAGCGACGATTGTGTGTATCGCTTAGATGTCAACGGTGATATGGTATTTCTGCACTTTATGTAGATGACATTCTTCTAGTTGGCAACAATGTGAAGTTGTTATCGACGAAAGAGTTGGTTATCCGATCGGTTTTGGATGAAAGACTTAGGAGATGCAGCGCACATTCTTGGGATCAAGGTTTACCGAGATCGCAAGAGGAAAATGTTGAGCTTATCTCGTGCGCCTTACATTGATCATCGTGATTACCGCTTTAGTATGCACCGCCAAGAAAGGATTGCTAGCTTTCGGACATGGCATGCCTTTATTCAAAGAGCGTCACCTATGACCGCAATGAGATAGAGGAAATGAGACAAGTTCCTTACGCTCGCCGTAGGGAAGTCTCATGTACACAATGCTATGTACGAGGCCGATATCTCGCTATGCGGTAGGCATAGTAGCTAGATATCGCCTAACCTCGGATAAGTTCATCGATCGCAAGAAAGCATATACCAAGCACCGAAAAGGACTCGAGATTACAGTTGGTTTACCATGCAGATAGTCTAATGCCTTTGGGTTATCTGACTGGATTTTCAAGCCGACCGAGATGAGAAAAAGTCTACCTGTGCTATGTGTTTACCTTGGGAGGTGGAGCCATATCTCAGTGAGTGCAAAGCGGCGATGCATTGGACTCTACCATGGAAGCCGAATATGTAGCCGCCTGAGGCTGCATGAGGTCAGATGGTTCAAGAACTACTCATGGATCTAGGTGTGGTACCGGTTTGCCCAAGAGTATCATAGTTTCATCGTGATAACTCGTGCGATGGCAAACTCGAAGGAACCACGGACCCACAAGCGACCAAACACATAGAGATAAAGTACCATGTCATATGAGAAATCGTGAGACGAGGGACGTCTGATTGAAAAGATTGATACGACGGATAACCTAGCGGAACCATTCACAAAGAGCTCGCCGCAAAAGTCTACAAGTACACGTCGAGGACTCGATTGCGCTTGATGGCACCCACTTAGAAAGGAAACTTTTGTATAAATGGGAGAAGCAAAGTGATGGTTTTGTTTGTAATAGCTAGTAGAGACACATTGTATACTAAAAGTTTGCTTTATTATAAGTGGGAGATCGCTGGATTTGTATAACGAAAGCATTTTGGTTGAGCCAGATACAATGTTTCCGTTACCACTATTACAATCTCCTATCGAATTGATTACTTGATTGCATATATCCGTGTCCCTCGTCTCATATATAAGTTAGATCATACAAAGGTGTAGAAGATCCCGAAGTCCGTATGATTGGTCAAGCTTTAATGAGATATAAAAGAGTCACAACCGAGACAACTTGAGGACGAGTTGTCAGATAGTCTGCGGTATAGATAAGAAGTGACTTGACTTGGTAGCTTTGTCTATGCCGGCACGTCTCGACGTATTGATGGATCACAGTGAGATGAGTTCTTCTATCTCGACCGTCGTGAAGAACCAAGATCTCGGTGACTTACGATGATCTAAACCTCGATAAGGTATTAGGTGAGTATGAGTTCGACCATCACTTTGACTTGTTATGGGTGAGGGTTATATGTTCTAACCCAATATTCTCCGCATCTTGGGTGGTGACAAGTGCTTGTATGTCATGCTAGTTATCTCAGATCGAGTTACCAGATCCGCTAGATGATGACGCCCCTTAAGGAGCTCAAAGGTTTATTGTACTAAACCCCGCAGTTGAGTTAGCTCAAGTACAATAATAAGGTTGAGTGGTACTACTTAAGGAATAAAGATATTAATTATTTTAAGCATCGTAATGCTATAAATAATTAATGGACGCGATATCATAAATACGGGATTCGTAATGTCTAAGTGCAAGTTCCGACTCACCTTCGGTAATAAAGGGTAAGTCAAGATTTATTCTCTAGTGGCATGAATGAATGTTTATAAATTAATTTATGTTCGGTGAACATAAGATAATTAATTTATTTGAGGCCCATCTTTATTCCTTGCATTTGATCCTGGCCGGCCCATCCAGCCTGTGAAAGTACGTTGAAAATCACGCCCCTATCCTCTAATGGTAAGGATTTGATATATTTATGGGATATGCATGGATCCTTTCTAATGGGATTATGGTAATGCATTATAAATATAAGGTAAGAGATAAGATCAAGACTAATCCTCATATTTATCCTTACACTATTTTCGAGAATTCCTATAGTTCATAGGAGATAATTTTCGAAAATTTTAGAGAGAAATATGGTGATTTTCTGTAGCATTCTCCATAGATCGTCCTCACTCGACGTTGGAGATTGGGCAACCGGGATACAGTCCAGAAGATCAAAGCACGAGTCTCGATCCGTTCATCTCGTTCATCCCCGACAGATTCAAAGGTAAACACGAGAAAACTCCTACGTGTTACAATTAATTATATAGACGCATGCTAGGAATATAATCAATGTATGGTGAATTAAAAATCCAAGATAGATCCTCGGGAGAGGGTTAAAATCAGTTTTCCCTATAATTTTTACTATGTTATTAAATAGAGAGCTATAATAAATAAAATGGAGGATATATAAGATAATCAAATTAATTAGGATTGATCCATTTAAATTATTTACCGAAAGTTTGGTCGAGCTCAACTCATTTGGTTGGTGGGCCAATGTTAAATTTAGGGGTGAGCAAAATACTCGAAAATCGAATATCTCATCCGAACCAAATCGAAATTTAAAATTCGGTTCGAATTTTTTGGATTTTCGGTTTGGTTCGGATTGAAAATTTTCAAAATTTTGGATTTTATAATCGGATATGATTGAATTTTTAAATCCAAAAATTCAAAAATTTAATTATATATAATTTTATATAATAATAATATTTTATTTAAATATTTTTAAATCTAATATAAATATATATAAGAATGAACAAAAATTGGTTTCAGATTTTTGGATTTTTATAATTTCAGATTTTTCGGTTCGATTGAGATTTTTTTATAAAAAAACGGAATTTTGGATTTATGATTTTCGGATATTCGGTTCGAATCGGATTTTCTCTCTCTTAAAATTCGGATTTTAGGATAGATTATGATTAGACAAAAATCCGAAGCGAAATGCGAATGTTCACCTATAGTCAAATTTGTTAAACTAGACGCCTAAAAATAAAAAAAAACTTTAAAAAAACAATAGATCAATTTAAGGAGAACCGAGTCTGCCACCAATGAAATTGCTATCTAAAAACTTAAGTCAGTCATGCTCGTTTGTGATACTCATTCTTATTAGTTTGTTAGGTAACAAAATTTATTTGTAAATTTTCATTTTTTTCTCATCTATCTCAGAAATATAATTAGGAGCATCAAATTTAGAAATTATATAATGATCAAGGTGTAATTTATTAATATTATTTTTATCTTTAAAGTTAATAGGAAAAAGAACAAATTAGGCTATTAATGTAATGTGTGTTGGATTGGTATCTGAGCCATTTGAGCTGAACCCGAAAAAGGCCCATTTAGCCATAGAAGTCCAATTACAAAGGTCCGAACAACTTAATATATATTGGATCCAAGTCGAACCCAAATGATCTATCGAAGTAGTCTAGCCCATATTGAAGCCTAACAATCTCGAGAGGGGCATTGCCCAAACTCTTTAGACCTGCAGAATTGAGTGTGTCACCCAGTTATTTGGGCGTCGGAGCCACCCTCAAGTCTCTTTTTTGCAAGCCGTCGATGAATAAGAAGGAAGCCCGAACCTAGGTGTTTGAAATAATCTTTAACATATAAATTACAAAATTATTGTGAAAGTGTCTGAATTAAAAAAAACAATTCGATTCTCATGGAATCGAATCTAGTTGTTTGAATTCATCAAGTAAGGTGATGAATTCATCATATATTTAATCAATAACTAAAAATAGTTCATATTTTATATTTTAAAATTAGTTTGTATTCGATCCAATTCTCCATTAACTATATATATATATATATATATATATATATATATATATATATATATATAGTGAGGTTCAAATAAGAACCAATTTTAACACGGTAACCAAGAATCACAAAATTTTTATTTAACAAAATGAATTTGATATGAAAGTTAATGAATCATTGGGAAAATTATCAATCCAAAATTTAGAATTTTCACCGTGATTCGAATCCAATGAGAGGCGAAAATTCTATTTTTTTTTATTCAGTAACTTTCCCTACGGATTCATCAAGTTTCACACCGAATTCATCATTTTTTGATTCACACGTTCTCAAGATAAAAATAATTCTCACGTTAACCCTTCCCTATATATATATATATATATTATTCGTGTAATAATTTAGCGAATTAGCTATAGACAATGCAAATTAAATAGAATCAGTGCCATATTCATTGGCTCGCATTCATTTCAATTAATACGCAATTATTTTGGTGATGGAAATGGAAACTGCATAGTCAACGGCTACAAAAAGGGTAACAAATCCGTATATTTCAATAACTTATTAATTTCAAAGAAATTCTTATTTCTAGATAAATAAATAACGGTCATGTGGGGGTATTAGTTTAGATAAATTAAAACTTTTCTTAAACAAGACTTAACGTTCTACTGATATCAGTAGATGTTGGGTATTGATGTTAGTCAATATTGCAAGTAATACTGATGATCAGTTCAACAAAGGAGAGTCTTGTACTGAATGTGGCTAGCTAGCAATCCTTATTGACTGCTTCAGCAGTTGATCAGTTGGACCAATAATTAACTTAGATGCGGAATATGGTGATTACGTTTTGCTTTACTGAAACTGATACTGAAAAATGACTTAATCAAATAATAGCTTAGTCAGTATTAGTTTTCTCCTTCAGTAACAAAGTGCTACTGATGGAGTTTTTCAAAGTTATGATGTGTCAATAGTGATGACAGTTCAATAATATATAATTTTAAATACGAATTGAAAGGAGCACACTTAGAGTTTTACATGGTTCAGAAAGATCGGCTCCTACGTTCACTGAGCGATAAATCAGTCAATTCACTACTTGGGATTGTCTTGCTTACGGTACAAGAATATCTAGATACAAAAGGTCGCTTTATCTGAACCCCACTTACTTGTCATATCTTCATTCACTTACTGGTACAAGGAAACTTACTGCTTGCTTACGAATGCATGCGACTAACCTTCTTGCTTACTAGTGCAAGAAAACCTAAGCTTTTAGCAATTAACACTTCATTGCGTACTTGCATACTTCTTCTTATTTACAGGGGGTTGAAAGAGGGTTTAGGTTTTTCCAACTTATGATTAAGATGCTATAGACAATAATTTAACCAGATCTAGGTCTAAGATGTTTACAAATAAAGACCTAGATATTAAGAGAATGTTTATTGAAATTCTGAGTAAATATTTATTTTTGTATTCTTAGGATTTACTGATAACTTTGAGAAATTCCTTTCGTCAAAAATCCATTGTTCGAATGTTGAAAAGATATGAATTTAAAAGCTTGTAGACTTGAAAGTTCAACCTTTTTCAAAGGTTGGATATCGTGCCTAACTTGTGTATTCTTCTTATATACCAGAACGAATCCCCAAGAGGCCAAGACCATCGTTTATATTTCCAATTTTTATTTAGACAAACATAAATAAAATAAAATGTAAATTGAAATAACATTAAGTGTGATTGGTTTTCATTTTCTTTTCCTAGGTGCGATTACTGCAGCCTGAATCTCTTCCTCAATATATAAACTCACCAACATGTTTGACAGACTTCAGAAAAGAGCTCCTTGTGGGTTACTCGTGAATGATCAACATTAGCAACAGGTTAATCATATTATGTCCCAATTTCATCTATTTATTTTGAATAAGTATTTTGTTGTGGTATGTATGCATTTTCAGACAAGCTTGGTGAGGACTTCTCCTGTTCTTTGAGATAAAATCTTCTTTTATTATAGCTTATATATCTCAAACAGTTACTATCCCTAGAGAGACTACATTGATATGATCTGATTTTAGTTCCTTATTATGGTTGAATTTTGTCATCATCTCAGTTGAACCCCTTTTGAAAAAGCAGTGTTGGCAGATATTTATAGTGCATATACGAATAGAAATTTTCCATGCATGGAAGTTTGACCCTTGACCCCATGAATTTTACAGGGGAAATAAGCAATTGAATTGGTCGTTTGAGGGAAAGAAACGATTTCTTTTATTTAGTTTAATGGAATGTTTGCCACGAAGTTGGCAATTATATACTTTGTCTTTTTTTTATTGCTTTGTTAAAAGTTATAACAGGTCAAGAGAAAAACGTTATTGACAAACATTGCTAACTCAATTTATAACAAGTCAATATAACTTTCATTCCTATGAAGTGGTATATAGAATTTAAAAAATTGTATAATATATTAAGGGTCATTATTTTGTATGTTCCTATATTAAAGCAAATAAGATATTAGTAGGACTGTCCAAACAGTGTTCGGTTTTCGTTTAGAATTCGAATTGAACTGGAATCGACCTATTTCGATTAATCGAAAACTAAAAATTTGGTTATCGGTTCGGTTTTCGGCTCTAGTGTTAAAAAAAATTGGTTATCGGAAAATTCGATTCGATTAATTCAAATCGAACTGTTTCCATCCTTAGATAGTAGAGATAACACACTTATATATCCACCTTTAGAGTCCTATAATTAGTGACGAGTAGACAAAAAGAAGGCGGAATATATACAAGTACACACTTTTGTAAAAGTGTGTATGCGACACAACCATTTTGAAAAATTGATACATCAGATACCCATTTACTTTTTTAATATATATCTACGCCTCTTCGCCGCTTCGATTTGAATTGTGACATGCCAACGACAAAACAAGAATATTATCGTTGGTTAACAACCTCAAATCAATAAATGATTGCTAAATGAATGGTACTAATAAAACTCCTAAACATATTAAATTTCATCCATTCATTTAGTCAAGGAAAATTAATTAAATTTGACCGAAACTAAGAAAATTAATTAAATTTGACCGAAACAAATGACATGTTTAATTCCGGTCGCATGATTCCAGAAACATAAATCAATAAATTAATTAATCATTGACCGGAAACATAAATTTTTGATCAAAAACATAAATCAACATAAATAAATAAATTAATAATAATTATTACTTCTTGTCTCCGGTCGACCGGAATCAACGAATTTTCGATCGGAAACAAGGATATATCAAATTAATTTAATACTAATTAATTTTAAATGAATGTATGATGTTTAAATTAATATTTATAGGTTGCAAAATATTGAAATGCTATTCAAGACAGATGTTTCCGATCGCATGATGTTTCCGATCGCATGATGTTTCCGGAAATTTCAATTCATTTAATACGTTTCTGGTAAAAATTTAATTAATTTTCCTTGACCAGAAACATAAATCAATAAATTAAAAATTTTTGATCGGAAACATAAATCAACATAAATAAATTAATTAATAATAATTATTACTTCTTGTCTCCGGTCGACCAACATCAAAGGGTCGACCGGAATCAACGAATTTTCGACCTGAAACAATGATATATCAAATTAATTTAATACTAATTAATTTAAAATGAATGTATGATATTTAAATTAATATTTATAGGTAATCTATGATGGAAATTTTGCAAAATATTGAAATGCTATTCACACAACTTATTAATTAATATTTAATATTGAAATTATAAGTTAATTTAATACTGCATAAAATAGTACTACTAAAGTAAAAGCTACACTATAATTGCGTAAAATTGAAGAAGACAAATAAATGCGTAAAATTTCTTTGAAAAAGTAGAGAAAGATTTGACCACCAATAATTGAACCAATTTCTCCTATTTATACAATCGATCCGTAATGAGATACAAATCAGTATTCACAATTTGCTCTTACTCTTGCTCCTCTAATTTTCTTTGGTTCATTTCGGTTTTATATTCAAAATTTTCAAATTTTTTCTTCAATCCAGATCGCAGCTATATCTCAAGAAGTAAGTTATTTGAATTTTTATTTATTTTCGACCCGTTTTTGGAATTTATTGTTGTTTATGATATTAATTTTGTTGTGATTTATTATTGTTAATTTTGTTGTGATTTATTATTGTTAATTTTGTTTAGATTTATTATTGATTATTGGTTTGGATAAATTATTGCAAATTCGTTTAGATAATTAATTATTGCATAATTCGTATAGATAATTGGATATTATAATTCGATTATCTCTCGCATACATTTATATTTAAGTGAGTATTTTAATGTATAGGTTAATTTAGATTAAGTTATGCATTTTAGATTAACGTGTAGGTGAACTTAGATATTTTTATATGATTTTATGGGTTTTAAAATTTATAAGCTATTAATATAACGAAAATTTAAAAAAAACCATAAATGAATAAAAAAATTAATTCCGGTCGATAATTACCTTGATTCCGGTCGATCGGAATCAAGGATTTCTTGATTCCGGTCGACCGGAAATAAGGGAATTATCGACCGGAATCAAGGGAACATGATTCCGGTCGCATGATTCCGGTCCAATTAGTATTAAATTCTGGAATTTAATATGTTTCGGAGATATTAAATTTATGTTTATATTAATAATTGAATTTAATAATAATTATTACTTCTTGTTAATTCGACCGGAAACAACATTCTTATTAATAATAATTTAATATTCGAATCGAAACTTCAATTTTATTAATAATAATTTAATAATAAATAATTTAATACTTCCCGTTAGTATTCGACCGGAAACTTCGATTCTTATTAATAATAATTGAATAATAAATAATTTAATAACAAGATTCGACCGGAAACAATAGGAACGACGGAGAGAGGGATTTTAATGTAATTTAATTTTTTATTGATTCTGTAAACATAATTAAATTAATTATTCATTCGAAAACATAAAATTGGTCCACGGAAATTATCAATTAACATCGATTCCGGTCGATCGAATCTTCGAATTGTCGACCGGAATCTTCAATTGTCGAATCGAGAGAGAGCTATTTTCACCGGAGAGAGCTTATTTTCGAACGGAATCTTCTAATTATCAAATGAATTTAATACTAATTATTAATTGATGTCTCCGCCGATCGAAACAAGGAAATATCGACGGAGACATAAAACTATTCGAACGGAGAGAGATTTTTGTTTTAGAAATTAATTTTAAATTAAATCAATTAGGATAATTTTAGATTTATTAGGATAATCTTGAATTATTGTTAGGATAATTTTAGATTTATTAGGATAATCTTGAATTATTGTTGTTGTTTTAATTTTAAATGAAATCAATTAATTTTAAATGAAATCAATTAGGATAATCTTCCAATTATTGTTGTTTATGATATTAGATTTATTATTGTTAGTTTTATTTAGATTTATTATTGTTAAATTTTTTAGATTTATTTTGTTTAGATAATTCGAGCAATTTATAATACTATCTTTAGTTTTATTTAGATTTGTTATTATTATTTTGTTTATTTTGTTTATTATTCCTATCTTTAGATTTATTATTACGTTAGATAATTCGAGCAATTTATAATACTATCTTTAGAATGATTTTGTTAGATAATTCGAGCAATTTATTATTTTGTTTAAATTCTAGCAAATATCTTTAGATTTATTATTATTTAGTTTAGATAATTCGATTGTTTCTGCAATTTATAATTATTGGATAATTCGTTTAGATAATTGCTGGCATAATTCGTTTAATTAGACTTAGATTAGAGCGATAATTTTAGTGTAAACATTAAGACATTAGAAAAATCATGTTAAGATCAGATATTTCATTAATGTAATCTTGTATTTGTTATAGATGTCGGGATGGAAGAGCATTATTGTTCGATATGGAGGCGATGGGATCCTTCTTTATGTTACATCGGGTATCACCAAATGCATTTGTTCGAATGGACAATGTAATTTTGTGGGAGTTCATAGAGACGATTAATGAAATTATGTTGGGAAATTCGTTGAGTACAACCTACCAACCGCATTATCTATCGAGATCTCTGAGTGGTAGAATTATCAAATTACTTTTGAGTAATGATGATCAACTTTTCGATTGGCTCATGATGCCCAAGCAGAGGTCTATGTGACTCACGATGCCGACACATCCCAATCGGAGCAAGAACTATATAGACCTTCGCTTGAGATACCATCCTCGCCAACATATGACTACACTTCCCAAAACATATCGCTCGACGCGTCGTTGACACAACAATTTACATCATCTCGATTGGTTTGATGTCGATACATCTCAATATATGCCGCAACACATGGATCCATCCAGAATTGCTTTCCAACATATGCCGCAACCACAACCGTGGGTGATACACTTGTTGAGGACAATGATGACGACGACTACGTTGAAGAAGAAGAAGATGAAACAGAGTCGGATGAAGAGGAAGAAGATCGCGAGTTGCTGAAGTAGCTATGGCTCATTTGTAGAGTTTGACGCATGGATCCGCCGAGTGTGGATTCGGAAGCTTCATCTACGATTATGCGAGTAACACGCAAGAGCACGTAGGAGGCCTAGAGCCGTAAGAAGTTGAGGAGATGAGCAACCGGCTAGTCCTCGTTATTCCTCATGATGCTTCGCTAATCTCTTTGCTCGTCCTCGGACTCGGTTCCAGACCACGAGCCGAGCGAAGGTTCCATCTTCGGCGAAGGGTGAATCAAGATATCCGTGGGGCTATGGCATTTGGAACGCCGAGTAGAATTTGTTATTCCTCGGTCCGATAATTCGAGGATTACATTCAAATGTCGATATCATAATCGTGTCCTTTTCTACCACGCATCGCGAAGGTGGATTTTGGTTTGTCCGCAAGTTTGATGCTATACATACTGCGCACGTAACCTAGTGAATATCGGAGTAAGGAAGGTTAATGCCCGTGTAATTGCAGCATACATATCACGAAAAATACGCCAAGACGGTGAAGTGCTAAAGCCGAGGTCCATTATGGCCGATTTGCGCGAGAGTACGGTGTACACGTTACATACAAGTAGCAATGCGAGCCCGTAATAGGGCGATCGAGATGATATACGGTGGACATGAAGAATCATTTCACCTACTACCGAGTTATCTCGCATATGTTACGGATGAGCAATCCCGGTTCGATGGACCGACTTGGATATTGGATCGATGGTCGGTTCGTCACCTCTTTGTCGCCTCGGTTCATGCAGATCGGCGCACACATTGTGCCTCCGACCCGTGATTGTAGTCGACGGCACGCACTTGAAGGGCCGCAATAAAGGATATTATTCGCCGCGTGACAAAGGACGGCAACGAGCAAGTTTTTCCATTAGCTTATGGAATTGGTCCGATCGAGAATGATGTCTCATGGACTTGGTTTCGCCTCGACTACAAGTCGCTTATGGATCAAATCCGAGATGTTGATTGTTTGTATGCCCATGTCAAGATAATGAACGCGGTCAAGTGTGTCTACCCGATGCAACACACGGATTATGCTACTACCATCTCTGAAAAAATCACCCCGCTTGGGCAACCATCCGCAGTTATTTCGTAAAGCCGCTTATGCGCACTCAAGATACACACTTTGAAAAGCGATGGCTATGTTAAAGTCTCGTGAAGGCCGATGGTAGTGGCGCATATACCAAGTTGGTGGAGGTTGGAGTGCGGTGGGCTAGATCACGTGCCCGTTAGGCGCTACGCTTTATGACATCGAACATTGCCGAATCATTCAATTCTCGAATATTGTGGGCTGACGATTGCCAATATGCTCAATGATTGAGGCAATCCGTCACATTACGTAAAAATGGTTCATGAGAGACATGAAGCGCAAAGAGGTACGCGGTGAATTGACCCTCAAGCAACGCGTAAGATGATGGTATCAATGGAACTATCACGCAGATACGATGTAGTCCCCCATCGACTCCACTTTCAAAGTCAAGCACCAAGCAAAACATTCGTAGTCAATCTCAATACGCAATCGTGCGTGTTTGGAGTGGGACATGGATATGATACTGTGTTCTCATGTCATTGCAACTATATGGTACAATTTAAGTTTAATTATGTTAATTTTTTGATCAAATTGATTTCATTTACATATAATTGATTATATAAATTTTTAGTCATAAAGGTCACCATATATCTAACTATGTGAGTACTACCATTCGCAAAGCTAGCCAAGCATACCAGATCGGATCAATCTGCTCACCACGCCTACTGGACTGCTCCTCCGATGTTGCCGGAATTACGCTATGCCTCCTAATAGAGTCCGTCAGTCGGGCGCCCAAAGTGGGTCGATATCGTCATCCAATGTAGTGGGATCGAGTAGTAGAAGTCGTGCACTACGGACATGTAGCTTGTGTGGTAATGAATCTCATACGCGCGGAAGTGTCCTTACTTATCCGTAGACGAGTGACATTGTAATGAAAGAAAACATTCATATAAAGATATTATTAACATTATTATTATTTTAACTTAATCAAATTGAATTGAATTGAATTGACACTAGAAAAAATATAACAAATGACGAAAATATCCGTCGCTAAACATCAACAATCCGTCAGAACACATATATATCTCACTAACTAAAACATTAATCTTTTATCAAAAAAAGAAAAGAAGAAGCTTGAGCGATGAAGTTTGTTTGTTTGTTTGAATAGCGGTGAAAACTTTGATCTTCACGTAGTTTGTTTGTTTGTTCGAATAACGCCTGTTTCATTTTTACAAAGTTATGTAATACTTATTTCATTGAGCTATGATTCTTCAAAACAAAGACACAAATTCATTCAACGATCTTAGCTTCGAGTTAAATACTAAGTTGTTGTCACGAGGATTAATAACTATCGATAATCAAATATTCGATAAATAATATGAACATCCATTTGCATCCAATATACCAATACATATCAATATACAAATACATACCAATATACAAGTACATGCTAATTTCAACATCTTCCTCTTCCTCTCTCGGCTTTATATGGATCACATATCTCATATATATTCCCACCTACTTTATGTCTATATGCTACAACATTAGACATACCCCATTCGATGCTATGAACCGTAAATAAGACGCTCCATACCATGCACGCAAATGGACCATCACCGAAATCGCCTTCCCGGTCAAATACCCAAGAGGCAACGTGTAATAACCGCATCATTATTCCATGGTGGTATCCGTGGGAGTTAGCCTCGAACCATCTAGTGAAGAGAAGAAACGGCCGCAATAATCTAGTCAGCACACGAAGTCCATCATCCTCGCATCCACTTGATCCTCGGTCCATCCTCCAAATACGCGAGTCAAACAAAGACGCAATGACCGAGTGCATATCCACGCGCATTATCACGAAACGCCGATGACGCAAGGGATAATGATCTATAAAAGTTAATATTTAGATAAAATAAACAAGGACACGTAACCATTTAGATAAATTAATATTTATCAGATTAAATAAGGTTACTGCGTGGCACGTAACCATGATGTATAACCCGCCATGCCGAGGACAATCGCTATCCAATGCGATGGTGGCTGCCATGTAGAAGCAATGCTCTCGTGGGTCATGATCAATGGTGCCTCACGCTGGTCTTCAATGTAGGGACGCAAGGATTGCGTGTACTCGGACCATGAATTTTGCAAAACATCTATTCAACATTGAAAATTAATTAATTAGAGATACTACATATATACTATATATTGATTGTATTAAAGACTTACGAAAAACTAGTATCAAGGATGATTGTGTTTTGATAATCCACCCCATCCAATAAGTCGATCCCGCATCGAGTCTCATCCTCAAATACACCATGAATAGATCGACGACCGCAAAATTATTTTAGGATACATATCAATATAAGTAGATGTACTTAAAAAACGAAGCATATTGTATAAAACGCACCGAACATCAAAACGCCTCCGATTTTCGATATTCACGAAAATGCAACTCGGACTTGTCGATCAAGACTCGAACAACCACCATCGCTTTATTTGTGTTCAAGAAACGCGGTAATTTACCAATGTATCATCGGATAATGGACGTGGCATCGGGCTATTCACGTATGGTGACCTCATTACAGTAGAAGGTCTCCGTGCCTGCTCACCTCTCCGGATCCCGAACTACAAACATTTAATTTAGAGAAATGAAAACATAACAAATATAATGAAATATTATAAACCGCCAAATATGAGACTTAATAGTTACTGCTCCTCCAACTGCCGCAGACGGCTCGAAAGTCCGCCTCACGACGTCCCGAGGCGCCGATCACTAAATAGGTCCAGTCCATCATGGAATGATGAGATGTAGTTCCGTGATCGTACCATGGATCCGTGAGAGTAGCGGGAGGGTATCACTGGCCGATGCAGGTCGCCACCGGCTCAATATGTCCACCGCCTCGAGGGACATACGGACCGGGCGGTGATGTGGTCTCGATCTTCACCTCTCGCCGCCGCCGCCGCCGGATAACGTGGGACATGAGGCATGTGGAGCCGATCATCCTATGTGTGCAACCACATCGACTCTTTCTAAGAGGTTTTCAAACCACTTCTTTATCTTTCGAATAAATTTTTCTTCGATAGACCTCTCGATGCGTCAGACCGCTCATCCTCCTCCCGGATAGATTCCCGGATAGATTCCTGAATCCAACGACGATCGGCGGAACTAAGACGCCCTGGGTGCTGACCACCACTGCTCGATGAAGCTGCCTCCCTGGTCTGTCTTCCCGTATCCCGTCTCTCAACAGATGGACGGCTATCCACATATGGCCGCTGCAGCTCATCAACAACCGGAACCTCAACGAACCCAACCGACGATGTCCTCTGGCTGGGTATCGAAGGTGAAGGCTCGAGGCTCGCTCGATGGAGACCCCGAAGATCGGGATCCTCAACAAACCGTGGAGCCTCCGGAACTCGACGTCTCACGTCGAGGCTCATCCACGGAGGTGGATGAGACACACCACGACGAGAAGGGAACCGTCGTCCCTCCTCAAAGGATTTGACGGTATAACAAAAGTCACACCGAGTGGAGAGGGTGTGAGATGACACCCGAAGAACGGTGCTAACCTCGAATGAGTCCGCTCGATGGATGTGAGATGATAACCGACCTACAATAAATTGAAAGATGTTATTTAATATTCTAATAAATACAATACCTCATACATGATTTAAAATTATAATAAAATTCAATACCTCTTGCTCAAAAGTGATCAGAAGTCGCCGGTGAAATCCTACTCTTGAACTTCCACCTCAACACTCTGACACGTGGGATTGATGACGTCCCACTATACTTCCCAAGCCCGGTATGATCTCGAGTGACCAAGCATATAGTGCCCAGATCGTCCGTAAAAGTGGTATTGAGCATTAGGTCGACATCTGCGTCGTATAATATCTCAAGATCCGTAATCAGTAGGCTCCCCACGGAAATCGCAAAACGCCTCCGCATCGTCAACCAATGCCCAAACCCAATCAGCTATTATCTTCCCGATCGTATCCAAATACGAACCCATAGAGGGTAATAACGTGGGCCACACGTAAATAGTGACGAAGATCTACATCATCACTAAAACCATTACTACAAAATCTATCTACTAGATTACGTAATGTAACTGTGTGCCCCGCAAAAAGACTATAGACCTCAACGTCGCTCAAGTCGTAGTCTAGTGTGGGATCAAACGATGATGACCCAAATTGCGTGCCTATGACTAGAGCATAATCTTTAATCGAAAAACATATATATCTTCCATTGATGAAAAATACATCTCCGGACGCGTAGGCTCTATCCGACGGGAGACTAAATGGTGCAAAGAAAACTAGACTTAGGCCCGGAGTCCAATCAATCGATGACCAAAGCAACCCCTAAACATATCTACCAACTCTTCGCCGCCTTATCTAGCAAGACATTCTTAATATATTTAAAATAATCGGTCCTATAATAAGTCTTTACATCCGCCACCACATTTATCGTGGTAGGCCTCAAGAAAACAGGATCGACCTACAATTATATCAATGTCACATATTACACAACGACAACAAACCAACAAACTACTACAATAATTATTTCATTTGTATATAATTCACATCAATAAATATCCTATCATACAAATATAAAAATAATTAGAACTACAAATCACCTATCAAAATCGCCATAACTTAATAATACAATTTAACCATTCTAAACCATAAATGAAATATTATTCAATCATATACCATAAACGCTATTTATTCAATCATATTCCAAAATGATATCTCGAAACATACAAGCCATAAACAATATTAACATACTCAATAACATAATTCATATTCAATTATATACAATCATATTATTCAATAACATTTTCCAACATTTATCCAATCTCAATAACATAATTCAACTACTCATATGCAATCATATACAATCACAATCATATTATTCAATCACATCTACCAACATTTATCCAATCTCAATTACAAAATATATTTAAGGTAAACATACTAAGGGTTCACACGAAAACATACCGTAAATGCGACATATTGCCTTCAAAATAATACCGCATCATTACAAAATTCAATTAATAATTTCAATTAATAACTAATAATTATTTCAATTAATAACTAATAATTAACAACTAATTATACAAAATTCAATTAATAATTTCAATTAATAACTAATAATTAGAAAATTAAATAATTCAATTAATAACTAAATATTAATAACTAATTAATTTGTTGTCTCGATCGACCAATTGAAATTTCCGATCGGTGAAGGCTTCTCCCACGACCGAGAGAAGCCTTCACCGATCGGAAAGTTCAATTGGTACAACAAATTAATTCAATTTTGAATTCACCTACTTTCCGATCGGAGACAACAAATATATTGAATATTCGTTGTTTCGATCGATTCACCTACTTTCGATCGGTGAAGGCTTCTCTCCCACGACCGGAGAAGCCTTCACCGATCGGAAAGAGGTGAATTCGATCGAAACAACGAATAACCAACAAAATATTTCCTATATTTCCTAAACATTATTATAATCTTACAAAAATCAAAATCATCAAAAATCATCTTAACATATCAAAACAAAATCGTAAAATCGCATAACTATATTTATTCCAAATAATATGCCGAAAACATAAAACATACCAAATATTCTCGCCGATTCGAATAAGCAACCAAATATTCTCACTTTCTTCTATTCGAATAAGCAAAACCCTAATTATTAGAAAATTGAGTTAATACATAATTATTCAACCGAGAGAAGGCCGAAACAACGATTAATATGTATATATTGAACAATTCGTTGTTTCCGATCGACTAAAGCTTCTTTCCGATCGAGGAAGACTTCTCTCCGGTCGACCGGAGAGAAGGCTTCGTCGACCGGAAAGAAGCTTTAGTCGATCGGAAACAACGAGTAATATGTATATTTGAAAAAATTACCTCCGGAAGTGAATATTCAAGCTCGACTATTGATTTCGGGTTGTTCTTCACGGGAATGGAAATGGAAATTCTGGTTAATTCCGGGTGTTCTTCACGGGTTGTTCTCTCAAAATTTTAAAAATTGTTCTTCACGGTTGTTCTCTCTCTCTTATCTTTCGAAATTTTTGAAAATTGTATGAAGAAGAAGTGTTCTTGTAATGTTTCCGGAAGCCAATATATTACACAGAATTTAATATGCCAAACTCAGTCAACCTGCAAAAATGGATTTAATTTGCACATACTTTAATTAAACATGCAGCTTTAATTTGCACAGAATTGGATCAGACTTTAATTTGTTAAAGAATCGATTCCCTCTCACATCACTGTCCTCTATCTTCTGCGAATTTCTGAATTTTTACTGATTTGATTCAAAATATAATTGTTTAATAGGTTTGGGTATGGGCTGTAGTTAATTTTTAGGTTGGGTATGAGTGGTACACATATTATGAAAGTTGGGTAGATAAGTTGGGGCCCCAAAAAGAATATGCACAATAAATGAAACTTCTACTAGCTAGTAGGAATTAATTGGTGATAAGACAAGCCACACTACATGCATACACCGAATGCAAATAGCAGTTTTGGTTTGCCCTATTACGAAAACAGAGAAGCCCAAAATAATTAATTTAAAATTCAATATATTATAATTTTTAAAATACATTTTTATATTCTATTAGTTTTGTTTTGCCTTTTCTTGTTTTTCCAAATGGAGAGGGGAAAAGTGAGGTTCGAAAACACACGGTTCACATAGTCACAACTATTTTTATTTTTTTTAAAGAAAACATAGTTTAGGTGTCATCCGGAAACGTTTCTTTAATCAACAAAAATAAAAGTTTGACTGCTATTTTAAATTTCCATTCACATGTAGGTTTTCCAAAGAAAATATTTGATTAAAATTAAGGGTAAATGTCATATATCCTAATATTTTATGATTTTTAGTTAATATCCTAATATAAGAATATTGTTATTTTGATTCCTATTATTTTAAAAAATTTCTATTAATGTCATGTCGATTCCGACATTCAAATATATATGTGTTTGTCGAAGATACAAGTTTGATTTCACGTCAATAAAGAAAACATGGAAAATCCCAAAAAAAATGATGTCGTTCCAATCCTCTTCTTCCTCCATAGTCCTCTCGTTTCTAGCTTCTCCTCCAGATTCAAATTCCCAAGTCCAGCAACAAACATTGCCGCTAGGGAATCCTGCCGCCAGGAATATCTCAAGCAAGCCTAATCAACATTGCTCCACCTCGTTCAATCGTCAACTTAGTTTGTAAATATGTAAATCATCTTCTTCTTATTTTCTTAAAAATTCCGGCGTTGAATATCATTCTTCCAAATAAAAACTCCTATTGCAGACACCAACTCTTCTCCTTAATCATCGTTTTAGGAATGGACATAGAGGGTGTTTGGCTGAGCTTATAAGTTCTTTAAAGCAGTTTTATATGTTTGTTTAGAGCTTATAAGTTCGTTGCAAAGTGTTTGGCAAAATAAGCTCCTAAACAACTTATAAGCTGTGAAAATAAGCTCCCCTAAAAATAAGTTAGTCAACCTTAACTTATTTTTTCATTAACTTATAAATAATCATGAATTTACCAAAATAACCTTATTATAGTTCGATATTTCCCTACAAATACACTATCAACTTTACCTATCGTCAATTTTATCTCTCTAACTATGATTTTCTCTCTCTAACTCATGATTCTTTCTCTAGATTATAAGATCAATTATCCAAACACTTTAACAACTTATAAGCACTTAAGACATTATCTCTTATAAGCTCTTGAAACATCTTATGAGCTCTTAGAACTTATAAACTCTTTGAAATAAGCTTAGCCAAACACCCCATCCTTTCACTTGAAAAATGATGCAAACATCAGTCTGTCTCCTTTCTCCAGTTCTTTAAATATGGTACACAACCAATTTTTTTCCATGTCATTTGTATAATGATTTATAAATTTCAACTAATTTTTGTTTCATTTGGCATCTGTTTAGAGGTGAAGACGCATGGAAGTTAATGTGATAGTTGCACACTTGCTTGGACGTGGTGGAAACAAATGTTATTCGGGCTTTCAAGATAATGCAAATATCTTAACACAAAAACTCGTGTACATCCGTTCGTACGGTACCGACGGACAAAAATATCATTTATATTGAAGAAAAGTATCATTTATTTTTTAATCATTTGTTTTTTACACTGTAATTCGAAAGTATTATTTACATTGAATAAAAGTATCATTTGTACTGAAGAAAGATATTATTGTCCGTAATAGGGCTGAGCCAAACTATTCGTGAGCTATTAGGAGCTCGGCTCGATAAAAATTTGTTCGAGTTTGTTTAATGAAACTCGTTAGCTAAACAAACCAAGCTTGAACATGGTAGCATTCAGCTCGTTAGCTCGTGAACAAGTTCGTTAACTGATTTATCTTAAAAATATAAAATTATTAACTAGATACAATTATTTTCTTTCTATAATTAATAATTATTGTATTAAATCTCTTAACTACTTTATTTGTTATAAAAAATCAATAAATATATTTTGGATAAAATAATTTATTTTAAAATAAAATAATTAATATTCTAAACATATATCTAAATTTGGAATGTTTGTTTGGGTTCGACTAAAGCTCGAATAAGCTCGTGAGCTCGAAATATTCGATAAATAAAATTCGTGACTCGGCTCGATAATAAACAAACCAAACTTGAGCATAGTGACGTTCGACTCGGCTCGGTTCGATTACACCCCTATCTGTACATACGGACATCCGCACATGAGACCACCTCTTATCTTAAAGCACGAATGACTACCTTAAAAACAAAGGAGATGAAGGCCAATAGAAACTCAACAAATTATAATAAATAAATAAATAATCAGAGGAAGTAACTCAAACCCTATACCTGAACTAAATTGCTTGGTTGATTCTCATTTTCTTTGCCGCACATTCTCCATTTTGGCACTTCTATTATATGTTATTTTTAAAAGACAATATTAAATGAGTGAAATTTTAAAAAAATCATGAGAGAAATAATGTGTTCAGTAAAATAATTATTCACTTCATTACAGTATATTATAAAATAAAATTTTGAAAAGGATAGATGTAAACAAAATAAATTTTTTCCTGAGGAAAGTGTAATTACAAAAATGTTCGACTCCTTCGGTTAAAAAAACAAGCATATTAACTGCATTGTTTATGATATACTTATTGAGCTCAAATCTCACTTTTCTATTTTTATCTTTTTGTTATTTGTACTATTTATAAATAATATTTACTTTGTAATGTTTGACATGTTATTAAAATATTCAAACATTATTTTAACAACTCATGTTTATAAATTTAGAGGGTTCAAGTAATTAGCGAGTACTACTATATAGGTTTGTGACAAGAATAAATAATAAAGTAATTTTGATCGTGCTTGGAACATGTATAGATAGGTATGTACATTCTACACGGTTCAGGTGGCTAAATCTTAATCTCATCATTTTGGTTCACTGTTGTGCTTCGTCGTGATCAACGACTCCAAGTGGTTGAATATTAACCTAATTGTTTCAATTCATACCCAAGCAGGCTAACCCTAGCCAAGTACTATTTTATCATTTTCTATTATAAATTACAACGTAAAGTGATTTTTATTAAAACTCGATGGAATACAATTTATATATCAAATTTAAACAAATCACCCTATGATGATTGTTTGCTTTGTTATGATCATAAATAAGAGAAATGTGCAATCACTTTCAAACATAGGACTAAACCTACCAAAATATGTGTTCAAACCATGGTAAATTCTAGGTTGCATTTTCATATGTCACTAGCAATACAGGAATAGGAATTTTTATATTTTAGAGAAATAATTTATTTAAATTAGACTTCACTATCTATATTTAGAGAAATATTTTATATCAACTTTCTAAACACATTTTAATTAATATTTATTGGGCTTTTAGTTGAATTTATATTGGTTTCTTTAATATAAAGAAAGTGGAAAAAGATCAAAGAAACATCTTCCTTGACCTATTTTTTATTATAATTTTATCCTTCTTCTAACACTTCTTTCAACAAATTGTCGAAATACTATCACTTTTAAATGAATTATTAAGTTATTTTTAAATAATACTTATACATATAATGTATACCAATTCTCCGTCGAAATTCGACGAGTTACACTAATTACTGTAAATTTTATAGCATTAATTTTGGTCAGGTTTACAAATATGCTAAACTTCTGCTGAATTTTTAGGATTGGCTAAATAGGTACACATTACAATTTACTATTACAAAAGAAGAGAAATATACAAATCAAATGTTAATTAAATAATACATTTGTCGACACCCCAAAAGTACACTTTATTAATAAAAAGAATAAAAAACAATTCCAACACATTCGGGAAAAACAAAATTAAAATGCTATTAAAAAGTAATTTTAAGACAGTATATAATTTTCCCGAATAAAGAAATGTCACTTTTGGTTTCCAAGCAGGCGCCAGCACACCACCGTTGCCGCTATAAAAAATGCAAAATCCCTTTCTTCTCTCTCTCACCGAAATTCCTTTCCGTCCGAACATCAAACACTGTCACTGCAATTTCGCAGTCTTGTTTCTCTCTCTTCTGCAACAATTTCTGTCTCTGAATCACAACAATTTCGATTCAATTTTGCAGGTGAGTGAATCCGATACGAAATCTCTCTTTTTCCTCAAAAACAAAATTCCGATGACACAACTGAAGCCCATACTTTCACACCTAGACCCGATCATCCCCTCTTCCACCGGAAAGTTCAAATCGCCACCGTATGCCTTCCACCGCCTCCGCTTCCACCCGAGGCTCACTCTCTGGTCCTTCCTCCTCCTCTTTTTTCTTCTCCTTTTCTTCCTCTGCTCGCCTCCCGCCGCCTCCTCTGTCGGGAAACGCCGCAGCCTCCACACCACCGCGCTCTCCCAGGGGCCGCGCCTGAGCCCGAATTGGGAGGTCAAGGCCCGAAATTCGGCCCGGCCGCAGTCGAAGGGATTCACCGTCCTAGTCACCGGCGCCGCAGGGTTCGTCGGGACCCACGTCGCGATGGCGTTGAAGAAGCGCGGCGACGGCGTGGTAGGGTTAGACAATTTCAATAATTACTACGAAAGCGGGCTGAAAAAAGCCCGAAAAAGCCTCCTCGAGCGCAAAGGCGTCTATATAATCGAGTGCGACATAAACGATGCTGATATTCTCTCCAAACTATTCGAGATTGTGCATTTCACTCACGTGATGCACCTGGCCGCGCAGGCGGGGGTGCGCTACGCGATGCAGAACCCTAGCTCTTACATCCACAGCAATGTCAATGGCTTCGTGAGCTTGCTCGAAGCTTGCAAAAACGCGAACCCTCAGCCTAGCATAGTGTGGGCTTCGTCGAGTTCCGTTTACGGGCTCAATTCGAAGGTCCCCTTCTCGGAGAAGGACCGGACCGATCAGCCGGCGAGCTTGTACGCCGCCACAAAGAAGGCCGGTGAAGAAATCGCACACACTTACAACCACATCTACGGGCTCTCCATCACCGGATTGCGATTCTTCACGGTCTACGGGCCATGGGGGAGGCCCGACATGGCCTATTACTTCTTCACCAAGGATATATTGAGAGGGAAACAGATAAAAATCTACGAAGGGGACAATCACGCCACTGTGGCTAGGGATTTCACATACATTGATGATGTGGTGAAGGGGTGTTTGGCGGCGTTGGATACGGCGAAGAGGAGCACGGGGAAGAAATGGGGGACGGCGCAGCTTAGGGTTTACAATTTGGGGAATACGAGCCCCGTGCCGGTGGGGAAGCTGGTGAGCATATTGGAGAAGTTGCTGAAGGTGAAGGCGAGGAAGAAGGTGATGCAGATGCCCAGGAACGGCGACGTTTTGTTCACTCATGCCAACATAAGTTTGGCGAGGCAGGAGCTTGGTTATAACCCTAGTGTTGATTTGGAGACTGGGCTCACCAAGTTTGTCAACTGGTATGTTGGTTACTATGCTTCCAAGAAGAAGAGTTCGTCGTGAATTCGAATTGGAAAAGTGTTTTTCGGTGGTTTTGCTTGTCTGTGTTTATGTGGAGTAAGTATTTGCTAGATGGACTGAATAATTATTGATTTGATTCACCTCATTAGCTTTTGCAGCTGTGTTTTGTTTTCATTCTTTTTGAGTAGGCATTGTACATTAGTTTTTAGTACAAAATTATGAGCATTTTAGAAGAGCATTTTGAGTTTTGCTTGAAGCTTTTTGACAGCATGAAGGTAGACTTGATGTTTCTTTCCTTGTTCATTTTTTGTTCATATAAATTGGTAAAGTTATTGTTCAATCGTTGAGAAGCCTATGCTAAGTTTGGATGTATTCTGTAAAAATATGAGCTTGTTAGCACTTGCCTCATCTCGTTTCCTTTTCAATCTTCATGATGAGATCTCTGTCTCTCTGAAATGGTTTGCATTCTTTTGTTTGTTGGCCAATGCTTCATGATTCTTTTTTGTGCTCAAAGTTAACCAAATTAAAGCCCTATCATGATTGTATCCTCTCGGATAAAGATGGATGCTTGGGACTTCTTGGACCAAATTTGCTTGTTTGGTGATTCAACCAGTTAGGTTATGTCCCCTTGAAGAAAGTCTAAAAGTTTTGGAAGTGCAAATTAATTATTATAGATGGTTGCAGTTGTATCATGTTGCAATTAGCCTTTATAACCCACATCCTCTAGAGCCAATCCAATGCATTTTTGCTACACATAAGAATTTGATTCTTTGAAAGGAGAAAGTATAAAGTAATTTATGCGAGCAACAATCTATGCATAAGCACCACAAGAATGGATAGAAAATTTTTTTTTTTTCATTTATGCTCTAGACTTCAGGCTACTGGTCTATTACCATCAAATAAAATTATGTTAATGAATAAATAAGTATATAGAACTTAATTAATACTTTTCCGTCTTATCAAACTTGACTTGTATTTTTAATGATTGTTCCACCAAACATTGCTCTTTTTCTTTTTAAGTAAAATATTTCTTCAAAAGGTGTAAGATCTATATATATTTTTTATCATTTTTTCTAAATAACCGTATCGAAAATAAATAAGTCAGGTTCGAGATGGAAGAAATGTTATATTATTAAATAAATATATAAGGATAATTGAACATATTTTAGTTCATTGTTAGAAGCAAATAACTATAAAAACTAATTTTTAGAGGGAAACAATAGACAATTAATTAATATGATAATTCCACACAAAACCAATTAATTATGAAGTATGAGTCAATATCTTTTTTAAGATATAAATATATAAATAATATATAAAAATTAGACAAAATTAAAATAATACGAAAATATGATTCACAAATCAGTTGGACTCAAAATATGATTTTGGCTCATCAATTTTACCACTTAAACTAGACCTCATTGACAATATGTGTCAGTACTTAAAGACAATCAAAGAAGGAAATAGTTTCGTTTAAAATAAACTAAAATTCGACATAGGATCAGGATCTGGATCTGATAGTTACTTATCTCCAAATAGCATGTAGTACTAAAATTTGGTTTGCATAGTTGTAAAAATTAATACATATTCCAGAAATCATGTTTTGTGTCCAGATTATATGCAGGATGTTGTTATACCTATATGCAAAACATGCGGTATGCGAGTTGTTGTTTTACTATATATAGAATGTTATTTGACTATTTAAGTATATTATACATACCTTTGTTAGTGTATTCGAGTTATTTTTAACAATGTACAATTTTCTATTTCAATGTATGACTTGTTTAATGTTACATGGGTATAGATTCGATTGAACTTTTCTATTAACGGGAATATCTTTTAATTTTCAAGAGTAACATCGCTTGATGGGTGTTGATTTGAATATTTTTATATTTGGCCATTTTCTTGATAATTTATCAATTTCGTTGCTTCACTTATGGTTTGTGTGATCAAACTCTAGTCCAATACTTCTATACTCATATACTGTTATATATAGTTATGTCGATTATTATATATCTGAAAGAATTCAGTGCCTGAATTACTACTTAATAACACTGTGTGAATATTAGTAGAGTAATGTTACTAGTAATGTTAATATCATTCCAAGTAACACGCAGCGGAATAAATAAATAAAACACAGGATAATTTGTGGGTTATGAGAATAACCGGTGTTGTCTCGCGACAACTAGCTCTATTGATAACTTAGAACAGATTACAAGTGTTACACACGAAGACCTATCTACGGGATGTACTACCGCCTATGATAAGTCACATAGTCTAACACAAGAACCGAATGTTAACAACAAGTAAAACAACCGATACAAAGAATGCATAAACAACCCGAACAGAAAAAGACGACTCGGTCTTCAACCCCACTCTTGCTTGCCTAGCAATACCGTGGTCGATGTTTACATATTGACTGCCTAACTCCGTCTCAGTTTAAGCGTGGTTGAATGTGCGTTTCTTCTCTGTGTTTCAGGAAAAATGATGAGTCGATCGAGTGTAGGATTTCTCTCGAATTCACCTTCGAAGCGTGCGTGAGAGAGCTATCTTGCGCTTTTATAGAGGAGTGTTTCGTGATCTTCAAGCTTCAAATCCCACGTCCATAAACCTCATATAACCGCGCAATCCACTCGTTGTAAATCGTCACTGCAGATGTTAGTGGAGATCATGCTCCCTAGAAAATAGGAACTAACTTCCCATGATCTTGTAACCATGATCTAACTAACCTCCACTTATTCGAACTTGTTCCAACTGCAATCCACGTTTATTAGACAATAAATAAAACATAAAAACGTAAAGGAAGGGAAAGATTACTTATATACAGTTACATCTGGAGAGTCGAAGTTCAGCTTCAAGGCTGACTCCAGGAATGTTGACTGTACCCAAGATGTTAGTAACATCGAATGTTACCAACATCCCATTCAACATTGGACTGGAGTCAACATTAACTCTAACAATATCAATATACGAAAACGTGTTGCTTATCAAAATATGGTATTAAATTGTCAATAAGATCCAACCCAAATGATAAACCTAAGGCATTAAAATTGTTCTCTTACAAAAGATAATTGATTCAAGTTTCACTGACGTACGAATTTGAGTATGGTCTTTGTAATAAATATTCAATTTCATGATATAATATATATATATATTGCCTCTAAAAGAAGTGATATTAAGTCATGGTTGCAAAAATTTAATTATAAGGAAGATGTTGAACTCTTAGAACACTTTTTGACATGGTCGAACTCGGGAAACTTGACTATCTAAATTATGTGGAGGAGAAACTGCAAGTTATTTAACCCAACTCCAGTTGAAAGCTAAACCTCATATCTAGCCAAAAATTAAGATATTGAAAATTTAGTTTACTATTCATTTCGTCCACCAAGAGTGTGTTACTTTGTAGACGGCACGAGTTTTAATAAAATATTGGTAGTTATTATTTTAATGGAGAAAGAATCCCACCATGTAAGAAAATAGTGGCTGAGATTAACAATAAAAATTAAGTGTTAACTATGGGTATTTTTCGGTAAACAATGATTAGTTATAAGATTAAATTATAAGATTGAGTGTCCTAAAAAGGAAAATAACAAATTTTTTATGAACATCGAATAAGACAATTATGATATATTTTTTGTGGACGTCGAATAAAATAATTATAACACACTCTTGGTGGACTAGGAGAGTATTAATTATTTTATGTTGAATCATCTCAAACCAAATGGTTTTAGAATAGATCCAATAAAAAAATACGTTACAATGGAAAAGCATGGATGAAATGCATATTTGAAGGTTTGCTTAGTAGGGTTATATATATATATAGTTTGGTTCAAATAAGAATAATTTTTATCCTAAAAACTAAGAACCAAATGAATTAATTATGAAAGTTGATGAATCTGTTGAGAAAGTTAATGAATTCAAAAATTCAGAATTTTTCACCCGGTTTCGAATCCCATGAGGAGCGAAAATTCTATTTTTTTTGGATTCAGTAACTTTCCCAGCGGATTCATCAACATTCAATGTGAATTCATCATTTTGTGGTTCTCACGATAAAAATGGTTCTCACGTTAACCCTCCCTATATATATATATATATATATAGGGTTGGGTTCTCGTAGTACCCGGTCCCCAGATAGTATGTAGTACCCAATCTAGACCACACATTTTGAACACGTGGACACATCAAAATTTGACACGTGGAAGCCCATTTTTCGCTGAGGGGTAAAATGGGAAGGTGCCCAGCGGGCGCTGGGTAGAGGAGTATGTGAGCGTTGGGTATTTGCGGGCGTTGTATTCTTTATAACATGACACTGCATTCAAAATAACATGACACTGCATTGCATCCAACCGCCGTTGGGTGCGTGGCCGACACCGAGTGGACGCGGGTGGCGCCAATTGGGTAGGGGAGGCGTGTCTTGCCAAACCGAGTAGGGCGCTGGGTTTGGGAAGAGCCACAACAAAACATAAATAATGCATATGAAATAACATAACACTGGGGCTCGGGTACTACCACAAATTAACGTAAAATTTTTAAAAATCAAAGCGAATCTCGGTCACACGATTAATATGATGGATGAATGAGATTGAGTACCACATACTATCTGGGGCTCGGTACTATTTGATCCTCCTATATATATATATATATATATATATATATATATATATATATATATAGGGGATGATTCACGTGAGACGAATATTGATGAGAATAAGAATGCAACATTTAATGTATAAATTTGTTGCACCAAATTATGTGCAACAACTTTATACGTTAAATCGCCGCATTCTTATTTCATCAATATTTACATTCTCACGTGATTCATCGCCATATATATATATATATATATATAAGAGTGAGTTATGGTGAGAAAGTTTTTATTGTAAGAAATATGAGTAGTAACACATCTATCATATTTGTATAGTACAATCAAAATTATGTTGCACATGTTAGTTTAACATATATTTCATCATTTCGTAGCATATATGTTAAATATATTAGTTTAACACATCTTTCATTGCAATAGCATAAGAATGGTTCTAGTTATGCACAGTAATCCGCGTAGCACAAAACACAAAACTGTAGCACAACCGAAAATTAAATCTCAACTATTGATCCGGCAAATCAAAGGCACAGATTCATTTTCATTTCCTACTAAATTATCATTTCCTATCTGAACCATTTCTTATATATATATATATATATATAAATTATAATTTAGCTTTGGGTTTAGGTTCATCATGCTCATCCGGCTTGGCAAACAAGCAATTTCCTTTTTATGATGACCTGATATATAGATTTTGGAAGATAGAGCAACAAGAGCTAATGCTAGTTGGTCCCGGTTATATGATGGTAAAGATTCAAAAATAAAATACTAATAATGATACAATCAAATAGAAACCAGAATAGACCGGGTCTCCATGATTTTGCTCTATCATTTTCTCCTCCTACAAAAATGAATGGAATTACATTGAGAGAGAGAGAGAGAGAGAGAGATGAAACTTTAGTTCCATACGAAATCGCTACAGCTGGTCGAATTTGTCAAATTTAGTTGATAATGAAATTTCAACGAAGGGTTAGGTTAGAGATAAAGAAAACACTTTATCTTACTCTACGGCACTTGGCAGTTGGCACCCAACCCTTGGATTTTATTACTTACCTATAATCAATTCTTGAAGTTCTCAAATTTTATCAGTTCTCAACTAGGATGATTCTTCAATTGGAGTGAAACATTTAAATATTCAGTCGTATTCTGGATTATTAATCAACAAAATCGAATAGTTCATACCATTATGTTTTTACAACTTAATTTATTCAACAAAATATGTTGATAGATTGAAGAGGAGATTGGAGAAGTGAGACTTCACCGGAAAAGATGAGTATTCGGACTTCAATTCGAATTTTTGCTATAATCACAAAGAACTTATTATTTTTTGATTTTTGAAAATCTAACAAAAAAATCCATCAAATCCGAATCGAATTATCCAAAAAAATCCAAAAATCGAAAAAACTAAACACATTTATTTGTACAATCCCTTCTCCAATCAATCGACAACTTGGATAAGGGATGGTAGAAGTGAGCTTCATCCATGCTTCGTCTATATAATGCATTCTAATTTTGTTCAAATTTTTGCTTAATCCGAAACTGATCAAATTTGAAAATTTATTTTATTTTTAAAATTTAAACTAAATTGAATTATCAGAAAATCCGAATCTTTATGAGTGTTTTTGCCTTCTCGGCTATTAAATTAACCTTATTGGAACAAAAAGAAAAAAATGTTTTTCTTTTGTAAACAGTGTTTCAAGGGCCATCTATTGTTTAGGCGGTTTGCACTATTTTTTTATACATCAGGTTAAATTGCATAAACATAACAATAATGATTTATGTGATTTTTGCTAAAACTTCCACTGATGTTTTCGCAGCTTTATAAACATTGAATATACTTGGATAAATTATGCTAATCCACCCTTAAGACATCCTTAACCATCAAACTAAATATTTTTTTATCAATATAGATTATGAATTCCAAATTGTTATGACTAGGAAAAAATAAAGAATATCATAAAAGCGCGGACATAAATAAGATGAAAGTCGTGACAAAACGTCTCTTAGCCTTTGATAAATCTAAAAAATGATAAGCACGTAACTTTTTTGGGCTACCACAGTGCTTAAGTATGTGATATTTGGCTTAAGTAGACTTATTTAACTTTACAAATGAGATAATGAATTTCAATTGCCGAGCTTACAACTATATATATGCTTTTGATTACAAATGATCCATAGTTTGCAGGCAACTTGACAATTGGGTTACTGAATTCAAATCGTATGGTTATGTTTGTACAAAACGTGTATGAGAAAACTTATCCATAGTGTTCTTATCTTACCTTTATGAAAAAGAGTATGTGATTTCTTTTTTCTTTCTATCAATTTAACACATAAATTTAAAAGTCGCATCACGATGAACTCGAACCCGAAACTTTTGGTCTCAAAGGTTCAACACTCTACTAATAGGCCAACATACGCACACGAGTATGTGATTTCTTATATTTGCCTAATGCACTAGGTACTCTGGGAAAACATTTTTGGAGACTGATAGTTTAGCTGCATTTACATGTATGCTATGACGCCATCTAATCTTTTCTAACATATCAGTTTATGAATATTTAGAATGTATTATTCACCTGAAATTGTATTTCATCTGCGGTTTTATTGCAAATTCTTTATTTTGTCACACACACTAATGGCATTCTCAAATAGAAGTTGGGAAGCAGAAGTAAAGAGATGACTACTTGATTTAACTCGGACCTTAGAAAATCAAGATCATTTTCCTTTATATAAACTGCAACTGATAAACGTATGTAGAGCATGGATTCAGTTACCTCTACTCCAATTTCGTGTCCTCCTCCGGAGAGACGACATCGGAGGCATGACCCGTTCTAGAAGATGGAAAATCTGCTAGAAGGTTGTGAGATTCGTCATCATCAACCTCTTGATGCGCTGCCCACACGACAGGATTGCCTTGAAGATCAGAGGCAGATAGCCCTAATGCAGTTGAATCCGTATTGAACTTGATCCAATTCCGCTCCTTTGCATGAATCAAGATGGGATATGAAGCAAATCCCAGCAAGATCACAGCGCCGCTCACTATAAACGTCTGCAAAGACGCTAGACACATCACCAAAATGAGCAACAATACCGGGGGAAGGCAGAGCATTGCTGCACCAAATGTATCCAAGGGGACTTTGTAAGGCCTGTGCAGATCTGGCTTATCTATTCGCAGTTTGATGAAGGCTGCAAACTCGAACAACATTCCAACTGCGTAGAGGAAGTTTAGGAATTCAAGAATCTCCTGAAAACTCATCCATGACAAGAATATGACACCACTTGCAGAACACAGAATGCTGAACGTGGGAGTCCCGTGTTTTGATCTGCAAAATCCGGAGAGATGAGGAAGGTGAACTTTTCATGTCGCATGATTAGGAAAGACGATCAACAATTCATGTGTTGGAGTTTTAACACTTTTAGCAAACTAGGACAACATTGTCTAATCGAACAGTTTATACTATAGATCAGAATTGAAATAAAATTATAAGAAACATAACTGAGATGCCAATTTTTTTTCTCTAACATGACTAGAACACAGAATATCATTCCTGTTAGACTTCTAAATATGCTTGGAGGAATACCGGTGTTGTAGCTGTAGACATCCTAGTAAGAAACTTATATATGGTGTTTTTATGGGGCTTTTACTATTAAGAATTATCTTAAATAGATAAAAATAATATAAGCTAATATATTGTTTACTAAAATGAATTGAAAACTTAGGGATATCCTAAGGCCCTTGATAAGTTCTACAATTTGAGATAACTTGCTTGAGCAGTATCCTATTGAAAGGGATAACATACATATGGCGGCGTTTATTATTTATGATTTATTATACATAATTGATTATTTTATCTTCATCACGGATTTTCTCCAATCCTACCTCTTTCGGTTGGATATAAATCTAGCAAGTTAGCTCAAATTGTAGAAATTATCAAAAGTCTTAAGATATACCAAAGTTATAATCTATCTTGTAAACAACAGATCCGTCTATATTATTTTTATCTATCTAGGTTAATCCTTAATAGTAAAGGGCCCCTAACTATCATATCCTAATCATGTATATTATCACATAATAACTGGTTGATGGTTGATGGATGATACAAAATAACGAACAACGAACCCCTCAAACAACCAAATATATATCCTGTGCAGTTATATCAGCATAGACAATCTCAACCCAAATAGAGCAATATGCAAGAAACCAAAGACGAAGTCCAAAACAAACAAACCTCATCGCAAAAACCGAAGGGAGCATCCCTATCTGGCTCATCCCCAGCAGCTGGTACGCATCGCTGCTCATCTCCGCCTCAAACAATCCCATATTAGACAACGCAGCCGCAGCCTGGATCCACCACTTCAACCAAGAGCCACCTATCAGCATCCCTATCTGCGCAAAGTAACCGTCAGTCCACTCACTCGAATCTGTCTCCACAGCACCAGTGCCCGCGAGCAGAGGAACCAAATACGAGCAGACTACCACCACCACGGCCCCCAACAGCGCCCTAGGAAACGTCCTACTCGGATTCTCAATCTCCCCGGCCAATGTGCTAGCATTGTCCCAATAATTCAGATTCCAAAACAAGCTATTGAAGTAACCCCTCCACTGCACCTTCCTATAATCCACAACAAGCCACCGCCTAGGGCTAATACGAGGGATCGACAAAACCCCCATCACAACAAACGGCAGAAGCGAGAAACAGGCGAGTAAAACAGCTGAGAATCCCACGATGTGCAATCCTCTGTAATTCAAGTACGTCAACGACATTGTGATCCCTAATAACGCAGGAATTCTCGCAATCGTGTAACTGAAAATGGGGAAAGAGTGCTTCAGATAATCGAGAAATAGTACCGGATAAAGGGCGTTATCCATAACCCCACTGAACCATTTCCAAAACCCTTCCTGAAATCCCCAAAATTGGCCGAATGCCGACGATATCCAGAGCACATAGCCGCCGTTTTCCGGGAAACTGGTGGCGAGCTCCGCGGTGACTAGGGCTTCGGGGATGCTCCAGAAGAGAGGGAAAATTAAGAAACCTAGGAGAGAGAGAAGGGGGCCGCCGCCGGCTCTAACGGAGTCTTCGACTCCGAAGGGCCCGCCGGAGACCTCGTAGAAAATCAAGGCGATCAGAGGTAGAATCGTCAGCTTAGGGTTTGCCTTGGTAGGATTTACCATTAATACCTCCTCCCCCTCCTCCTCCTCCTCACCCATAGCGAGAGAGGGAGAGGGAGAGAGAGAGAATTAGTGATGAGTAATGTGGGAATAACTGATAACAAGAAGAGAATGCGAGGGAAAGATCGGCGATCACGAAACCAGAAAATTCATATGATGCAGTAAGAAACGAGATGAGATTTGCGGAAGCAGTTATGGTGGTTTGACTGATGCAGAGTAGTAGAGGTATATTTAACGACTATTCTAGCTCTAGGCCATCCACGTGCCACGCTAAATTGGTTGGTTGTCGGACTCTCAACGTGCATAGATCCACCACACGATCTTCACATTACTAAATTAATTAATATATGGTGTATACGAATTTTAATATTTTTATTTAATATAAATGATATTTGATTTTTTTAATATAAATAATATTTTTTTTAATAATAAATGATAGTATGAAAGATGTATAAGAGTTTTTATGATTAATTAATCATATCTCAAGTCCAACAAGATTTTATTTTAAAGTACGTTTGTTATTGAGACTAACCTTGCACTAGATTAGAATTTCAAATTTTAAAGATATTTTATAATTTAAATTAACTTATTTAATTTATATTCTATCGAAAATGATAGAATTAGAGATATTCTAAAAATAAAATTATTTAATTATGGAATTATTAAAAACATGTTTTTAGCTAATTTTGATGTAACGTCTAAAGTACACTCACTTTTCTTAGTACTCCTTTCGTTTACTTTGTCATTTTGTCCATTTATGCTATGTAACTTTTCTTTTTAATTCCTGAATTGTCATCTCAGTAATTCGAAAAAAAAAGGTGGCCGCCACATCAGTAATTAGGAAAAAAAAAGTTTTAATCCCAAGTTCCATCAACCACAAGGTCTCCCTTCTCTCCTTGTGAAAAGTGTTTAATTGATTGGTAAAATTTATTTTGATATTAAGATAAATATTGTGTTTTATATATTATAGTAAAAATAAAAAATACTTCACTAATGTTTATATAGGTCTAAGCCTATCACACTTGATTTTTCAAATGTGATTTACTCGTCTTGTATGGTTTGCGGGTTATTACACAGGAATATGAGGTTTAATCAGTGCACACTAAAGATAGCGATTGCGGGTTCTCCATGAATTCAAAAAATAGTTTCTTGTTCTCTACAAATAGATATTAATATTGTCACATACAATATAATTTTCTTATTTTTTTACATATATGATATAATATCAATTTCACTACTAAAAACTTAAAAATAATTTGATTAAAAAATAATAAAATAATAAGGACTTTTGAGTCCATTGTCCAAGAGATCAGCGATGATGATGTGGCAGAAGGCGCAATGGTGGAGAGGAGGTTGCTATTACTGAAGCAGCTGCGGAGTAGGCACGTGCTGTTGAGAATGAAAGAGCAACGGAAGAGGTAGCATCAGAGCTCGCATAATAGATGGCTGAGGAATAAGCGGAGGAAAAAGATGCTGAAGAGCGATTGAGGAAGAAGGTTGTCGCAGCCAAGAAGAAAGAGAAAATTGTTGCCCTATCAACCCAACAAGTTGTTGATCCAAACGAAGACGACTACCTTGCTGTCTTCCATGCAGGTGCCCATTCAAAATGCTGGGTGACCCATCCCAACTGGTAGTATGGTAGAGCAAGAGGGAGTAAGTTAGGGTTGAAAAACTGATGGGAGATGCCCAGAGAGCATCAACTGCTGTGGATAAAAGAAAAAATAGTCAGCAAGAGGAGCACGCCGATCGCCTTCAGAGGAAAGGTTTATTAAAACCCAAATTGCAGGAGCCAGGCCCAGGATTGACAAATGGGTCCCGACTGAGCTGAAAGAAAGATGGAAGCAGTTGAAGATAAAGTTCGTCATTTGATACTACTACCTGATGGACCTGCCTAGAAAGGTTTATTAAAACCCAAAGTTGCAAGAGCCAGACCCAGGATTGACAAATGGGTCCCGACTGAGCTGAAAGAAAGATGGAAGCGTTGAAGATAGAGTTCATCATGTGATACTACTACCTGATGGACCTGCCTAAAGCATCCGAAGTCGCAACTGATGGGTTCAGGAATTTTATGATAGAACACAAAGACCAGCCTCTTGTTGACAAGTTCCTCAATTTCACAACCAGGCAGCACGTAAGTATAACTATCCATTCGAAGAGAGTTGTGCCACCTCCGATGCGAGAAAACTTCGTTGACCATATACAAATCGAGAAAGAATCTCCGGTTAGCTGTCGAACTGATGAAGATAGACCAGGTACAGCAGCCATAGAATTCAAAAAGCTGGTCACGAGGGCTTTTGCTATGTATGGGCAACTCACGGATGAAGAGAAGATAAGGCGGAAGAGAAGATGAACTGGTCATATCTGTTGTAATAGTCTTGTATAGGATTGTTGTTGATTCTGATTATAACTCATATATCTTTGTAATCTTAGCAATCGATCATCTATAAAACTGACCCAGTTCACTCTGACGATGATGACTCTTTGTTCAGGCTTTGTACTTGCTTTCAACCTTACTATGTTGAACAAACTCTATTTTGTAGAGAATGATGATCACAGCAAAGGAGAATCAAGTCCTTCTACTGAAATTGGTTATTTACTTATCTAGTTTGTTTTCGGTATAATTCATAAGGTTTTGGCATCATCAAATATGATGAAATTGTTGGAAACTTTCCTAAACTGTTGGGAATAATTCTATCTTAACTGTATTTTGATTATATCCCAAAACATGTCACTAATGTTGCTCACTTGTTCTGGAGTTAGGTATTTTAATTATAGGTTTCAGCAGAAGAACTACCAACTTGGACAGGCCCAAGACTGAATGAGTTCAAATAGCCAACCATACTGAGAGGAGTATCAGTATCAACGCAACTGATAGAAACTCACTTGAAGGATCGTGTACTGAAAACTAAATTATAACGATGTTGATTAAGAGAGCTACTGGAGTGAAGTTGGAGACTGGAGATTGATGTTGGAAGACTGAAGATCGGAGACTAAAGAATCGACGCTGTTGAAGAAAAGAAGTTAGGATATGATTAAGTATCATGCCAGCAGCTGTCTGTGTAATATCCCGTAGTTTTAATACTGAATTACGTTAATAAATTCCGTAATTAGGATTATTAATCCGATAATTAAAATCTTAATTAGTCAACTCTTGACTTTGACCAAGCATAATTGGATAATTTCTGTATGAGATTCACTGAGGCTTAGTGAATTAAGGAATATAATTTTTAATATTCCTTGAACGTAATTTTCTAACGTTGAATAAATTCGACGTTACGCCTTCTGAGATTATTAAGCGCTTAAGCTTAATTTCGAAATTCCTATTATTATAGGAATAAATAAAGTTGTAACAAACTTTATTTTGAACATTTTAGAGATAATCAAACTATGAGAATTTAGAGACGTTTCAAACGCTCACGTTTAGAGATAATGCGATAACTTTAGCATATGATCTCGAATTATAAAATTCAAATTCTATGATTATATTATTATATAAGAGCATTATTTATCATTAAATGATGCTAGAAAATTTAAAGAATGCAATGTACTTTATTTAATGGGTTTGAAAACCCTAAGTATTTAAATTAGGGTTTTTAAGACCTAAATTATTTTAAATACTTTTCTATGACTAAATTTATTATCTAAGGCATATAATATGTCATATAAATGTGTAGTAGCTATTTTATACAAGAAAATAAAATATTTGAATTACCTTAGTAATTTTCGAAAATATGAGATCTTAAGTATGATTTAATATTTTATTCTTATCTAATTAATGATATATGATAATTATTATATTATTATGATGTCATTAAGGACCAAATGAGGTATAATACAAGTTGCACAAGTGTAGGTGCACTTGTGTACATAAGTGGCGAAAACTTAGCCATTTTTAGTATGATTTTATGTAATATTATTATTTTATAATTAATAAATAAATATGAGTTGGATCCTATCATATTCTAAGTGTAAAGTAGTGATAGTAGACAATTAAAACAAGTAATCTCATGCTAATTAAATGAGGGAGCCGAAATGGTTGAAAAATGGGTTGAAAAATATTTAATTTCATACTATATATTAGTGTCATTTGTATAGTTGAAATAATTGACTTTTCAAACTTCACTTTATACTATAATTATAATATGATAATAATATAGTATATAATATAAAAATAATAAAAATTTTCTCCAATTAATAGGTGATGGCCGAGAGTTACATAAATTAGCCACAATATGATTAATTCATTTATTTCATAATAATTGTGATATAAACTAACAATTAAATTATAATATAATAATAGGATATATAATATAGTATAAAATAAAATTCTACCTTAGGCTATGTGATATAGCCGATACATATGTATATATATTTATGAATGTTACAACTTATTTAATTAATTAAATGACAACTAATATGCAAGTTGATAATTAAGGGATAAGAGATATCATGAGGTGTATAAGATAAGGACTAAAATCTTTGTCTTGGAGCTAATGGAGGTGCCGCCAATTTTGACAAATTAAGCAAGTGGTATAAGATTTTTTTTATGTAATTATTGTGCTACAACTTGCCTAAGTCTATAAATATAACATAAGCTCCTCCATTCTCCCATTTTGAACCCCTTGAGACCGAAAATAAGGAGAAAAAAATTAGAGAGTGTTCCTCATTTATAATCCCAAATCCTTAGCAAATAAATGTTGCCGATCAAAATCGAAACCGATTAAAAGGTTAGATTTCTTACGAGCTTCGTATACATGCTAGAATTTTCGATTTTCGTCCGTTAGAATTTATGTTATAAGCTTAGTTTATATATGAAATTTTCGAAAATTATAGAACTTGTATTAATATGTTTAGATATGATGTTTATATGATGTTATTGAGCATGTATATTAATTATATCATGAAATTAAGCATAGTATTAAATTTATTCATTTGACCGAAAACTTAGGGGTTATATATGTTGTTGATTTTAATTTTTAATTGTTGATTTAAGCATGGAATCATGATCTAGGGCATTAAATATGCTTATAAGAATTTATGTAGAATTTTTGGAAAACTATAGCCTATAATTTGATTAATACCGAAAATATATATATATGATAAAGTGTTGAGATATAATTCATGTTTAAGCCTTATAATAGCATATTAAATGTGTAGATTCATAATATATGGTTGTGGGAATTTATTGAAATTTATAAATATTATTTGGACCTAAGTTGAAATTTTCAAACATGACTTAGGTAAATTAAATTCAATAGTTCATAATAAATAACAATTATGTTGTAGTAAGCATAATTGAGGATGATTAATTGATATATGAATTTATTGGAATTTTTAAAAATCATTTGCTTAGTGATTTGTGAAAACCGAAAACTATATGTTAAAAGACCATGGTGTATAAATTTTATTTGACTAAGGTAATTACATATTATTAATCACATGATAAAATAGTGTGACATGTAAATTTATAAGAATTTTTGCACAAGTCTAAGCTAATTAAAGCATAATGACCGAAAACTTTATATTATGTGCATTAATATTATAAATTTATTTTATCAAGAATAATTACATAATATGATCTAAAATAATGTTTTAGACATAGTATGATTTTATAGGAATTTTTGGAACAAGAATTGCACATAAAATGATAAGAATTTCATAAATAGTTGAAAAAGTCAAAATGTTGACTTTTGTTGACCAAAGTCAAAATTGTTGACTTTTGGTTGACTTGGTCAAAATAGTTGACCAAAATCGTTGACCAAGGTCAACGGGCACGCAATTCGATAATGCGTGATCAATGTGACGTAGTACGTTTAGTAACAATGCTACTTACGTTACGTAAGTACATTAAAACGTACATTATATACTAAAAAGGTAAAATACCCTTTTTATGTTAAGAAATTTCATAATCGACATCAATCGATTAGGAAACGTCAAATTAAGTCCGACGTTAGCCTTATTTGATACGTAGAACGTTATAGACTATGATCGTCTCTATCGAACGTGACCAACGTACTAAAATGATTCTTACGTAAAGGTGATACGTGGACGGGACATTGACGTAGGAAAAGAGACCCTAGTATAAAGACCTACGTGTACGAGGTGGGCTTTACTCGAAAACCCTTTTATTTACGATGCTTTCTTCGAAAAGTATTTATTTACAAGCTTCCAATCGAGAAATGATTATGAATCGTTATTCAATTACATGCCCAAAATATTTATGTTTTAACGTATGGATCTATCGTGTTGGGCGAGCCAACGATGTATGTGAATCGATTATTGGGTCGCCCCAATTTATTTTAAATCGATATCGGATCTTAGTCGGGCGTAATTCACGCTAAGATTAACGTGTACACCGTTTTGTATTGTGAGCCGTTAGCAACATCATCGGCCGATCATGGATCCTAGTCGGATCGTAATCCACGACTATGTGATTGGGAGCCGTTAGCAACATCTTGGCCGATCACGGCGTCGGTGAAGGAGGCTACTTCGGGCGTGAGATCGGTTATGAGATCGATTATGAATAATTATGTGAATGATACGGATCATACGAAGCGAAAATGCACGGCAGCGAATCTTTTGAGAAATGATAAAGTATTTTGGTATTCACGAGTTGTTTCAACTAAAATCCTCGTGTTATACTTCAGGCGGTGTAATTAAATGAAATTATTTTGGCATGAGTCCACTAAGTGCAATCTTGTACTTAGCCTCGCATGTTTGTTTTAAATGTGCAGTTGAGTGCTGATGGATGGACAAGTGTTGAAAATGGAGTTTTTGTTGCTAATAGTTCACCTTGAATGTATATCGTCATATATGCATTCACATGCTTTCATTGCTCAAAACACTTTATTATATTTTGGATATTACTTACGTTACCTCCGGATCGGTTGAATCCTTTTGTTAATGGTCTGTTGGCCTAGTTTGTATGAAATCGTTGTGTGTTTATCTATAAAAGTTTGAAGTCTTGAAAGGTGGTTGGTCATTATGTTCTTAATCCTCGTTGGTTGGTATGATCCGTCTAATCCGTACTTTAGATAGGCGGTACATTACGATTAATGTATCGAGCGGTCGTCCTTTGAACCCTAAAACCTTCTTTCAAAAGTCAAGTCTAGATTGAGTCACTAGACTTCTAGAGATCAGCTGACTGTGCTCAACACTCCATCACATCAAGCTCAACCAAGAAAGAGGTAAATTATTTTCTCAATTTTGATATTGAAAGTTGAAAATTGAAACAGTTGAACTTGAAAGTTTGAGAATGAAATTGAACTTATATTTTGAAAGCAGTGAAAGTTATGAAAGTTTTGGAATGTATTCCAAAAAAAAAAAAGGATTTTTCAGTGTTATGTGAAAAATTGACAATTTTATGTCAAAAGTGATATGATAATGAGTCATCAGTGAGATGAGACGAGTTTCAGAGAATGATAATCGTTGTGAGTAATGTCAAAAGTGATGCTTGAGTTATTAAAAGCATGAGTCGAAGTTATGATGTGATTTTGAAATATTTATTCAAAAGTTATCGATTTATTACGAAAATGGGTATGTTATTCCCAAAGAACATAGATGCTCTAAGAAGCATGCTCACCTCTTGAACATAGAAGTATGAGTTATAGGAGCTTAATCCCTTTTGCGAGAACAATAGCGAAGTATTGATTTTCGAACAAACGAAAAGTCAGTTGAAAACAAACTCGAGTTTCAACGAAAGGCTGACAAAAGCAAAAGAAGAGATCAAAGGTGCAAAACGCATGGGTTCGATATGGACCATAGAATCCTGAACAAATCTTGAAAGGAAACTCGTACAAAGTGGAGCATGAGCTCGTAATCGACCGGAAAGGAGTGATTCCGGCGACAGGCGCAGACGAAAAACTGCACTGCGCAGTATTTTGTCTTGACTCGTTCTTATTCGTTTGAACTCCGTTATGCAAACGGTTTTCGCTCACGTACTCTTATCACAATGAACTTCATTTCATATGAAGGACAGAAATCCTGAATCTTTCTCCAGAATTCGTGAGAAACTGTTAAAGTTAGTCCTCAAAATTTGCTTTGAACAAGAACTTTAGAAAAGAAATGAGAATTTCGAGTTAAATGATGAGAACAACGAGAACAAAGAGAGGAAAATCAAGGAGCAGAGATGATCAATGTCACTAAACCACAGTGACATGAGTATAGTCATTTGTTTGGATGTTCACGCACAACGAAATCAAACTAACTATGACTTTCGTTAGCAACGAAATAGAAATGGGATTAGAGAATTAATTGACTTTAGTATTGTGATTGATACAGAATGAGAGACCACAATGTGGTAGAAAATTTTAAGACAAATTGAGAACTTGAATTTTAGTAGTATGAGTAGAGTTGGAAAAGTATCGTGATACGTTGATAACCCTGACAAGTAATGATGACCTATTATATGGAATTTCGAATTGTACCCTTTTCCCAAGATTCTGTCATTGAGTTTAACTCTATGACCTAGTTGAAATTGAGATATATTGATTCTCACTTCTTTTGAAAGAAGATTACAACCGAGAATTTCTTAACATCCTCTTGAAACCAAACCTCTTGTGGTGAGAAAATATTTGTGACGGTCCGCCACCCGTATGACCAAAGAAATCTCAATAATCGTTATTACGGTCTTGGACCCTATCTCCCAAATTATTCGGTTCAAAGAACGTATTGTTTCAAAAACTCGAGTTGTTATCTTGAATTGTGAAACGGATCTCTTGCAAGTTGTCATGACAAATTTTCTTCATCCTTGAAACGATAAATATGACGTAGGTTGACGTACCTTATCATCTAAAATTTCGGATCAATAAAGTGATAGACATTAAGATCTGATGTAAAGAGGTTCTCAATGAGACGAGATATATGCTTTTATGATATACATAGGTGGATCGACCCTTGATGGGTTTTCCCAAATACTGATGACAGTACAGTTATACCTCCACGCAAGTATATAGTAACTAAGTTATGAACGAGATACCCTTTAGCATTTAGTGCTGGAATAGAGTAAAGAAAAGTGTATGAGATCCTTGGAATATACCATCCTCTTATTATGTCGTAATGAGAAAGAATACAACTTATCTGTAAGATAGTTGATTGTCCCTAAAACCTCGTTAGTAGGTTGGACGTGTTTAAAAGTATGGAGAGGAATAAAACTCAGTTGATGGATATAAAGGAACGATAGTACCTCAGTATCAAGTTTTCCGCGTTATCCATGAATTGATAAAGATTATGTCTAAGAAAAATCGTTCTCAAGTATTTGAGACTTTGGTTAAACCAATAATAGTATGATCGATGGATCAAATAATGAGTGTGTGAATACTTGCCCAAGTTGAGACTTGGTAATGAGAACATTGGTACTTGGATTCTAAGTTATGGTGTACAAAGCGCACTACCTTACCGTATAGATTAGAATGATGACGGTCTTAATCCCAAAAGTGAGAATCAAAGTATAATAAAAGTAATATAACTTCGGATATCATGCTCATGAAAAGAAGCAAGAGTTGAGAATAGTGAGAAATTACCAGCTATCTGATTATGAGAAAGCTTGGAACATGAGATAAGTTTTACAAGCAGTTTGATTACGATAAGTAAAGTAAATCCTTTAAAGGAAGGAAGTGGATTAAAGAAGTAGATTTATTATTTGAGATGAAACCGTCATATTCTAAGTTATATAGAGACAAAACACTTATCTCATGCACGATTTAGTAATTATTAAGCAAGATAATTGTTAAAGACGTATGCAAAGGAAATACGTTCAAGCGAACAACGAAAGGGATTCACAAGGAAGGACCTTAAGGTAAATCTAAATGGGAAGGTTATTCCTCATACTTATGCAGTGACCAATAAAGTGAAATATTGGGTACCTCAGCATTGACATGAAGTAAACATAGAATGTCGAGAAGATAGTAAAGATATATATATGACGTCAAGGTAAAAGTATGATGCGTTCTCAGCGAACAAGGGCTTTTAATGTATGCAAAACCACTTAGTCAAACCAATGAAGATTAAGGGAAATGACGTATATCCAAAAAGGATATTACGTATAATAGCATAGTAAATGCTAATATAGGGATTCTTCTTGAAAGGTTTTAAAAGAAAGAATATATGGAAGATGTATTCTTAAGAGCGATAAGGAAGAGAAAGGAAGCTGAATCATTCATACTAGTTAGAAAGTATGATAATGATGGAACGAATAAAACCAGGAAAGCTTGGTAGATACGAGAAAACTTCTCAGCATACCTAAAATACTTTTGTTCGAGACAAGTGCTTCACATTCTGTTGTCACAAGAATAGTAAGAGCATGCGTGGACACGTTAGAACTCAAATAAGAATAAGCGAATCAAGTGATGAGAATTTCTTTACTTAAAGGAAGGATCATGGTCGCCACACGTATTTACTCGAACTTAGAATCGAACCTAGAATCACTTAAGACTTTAATAAAAAAAAAAAATATAAAAAAAAAAAAATTAACATAGTACCTATGTGAGACGTAGATATAATCTTAAGAATGGATTGGTTAGTCGAGAACCATTCTGCGATCCGTACAAGGAAAGGCAAAATTCCGTTCCATTTTCCAGTCAAGGAATTATGAGTCCTATGGAATCAGCATGGAGCAGAAAATTCCAATAATACCCACACTACCTCTAAAGAGAATGACGAATAAGGAAGAATGTCGACCATTCCTTGGTTATCCAACCAAAGGAGGAAAGCGAGATAAAGATCAAGGATATGGAAATTTTAAGAATTTCCAAACGTTTCCACTAGCAATTTACAAGAACTACGATAGGCGGCTAGAGATTATCTATGAATCTAGAACCCCGATTAGCTCGTATCAAAAGCACGTGTAATGAATGGCTTGAGGAAGTTGGAAGAACAAAGGAGTAAATCTAAGAATTATAGGATTTAAGTTTTATCGAACCTAGTATATCACCTTGGAAAAACACCCGGCTTGTTTATCAAGAAAAAGGATGGTTGTTTAAGAATACGCATTGACTATCAAGAATTAAACCAAGTGATGCTTAAGAACAAGTATACACCATCAAAGTTAGACGATTGCTCGATTAGTTGAAAGAAGTGAAATTATCCTTGAAAATCAATCTTAAATAAAGATGTCATCAGCTGAAGGTACAAGCTGACAATGTACCCAAAATGGCTTGCAAACAAGTCATGACCACTATGAGCTTATAAGTTATGCCGTTCGGACTAACAGATGATATTCTCATTTATTCAAAGAGGAAAGGATGACAAAAGTAACCCTTGAGGACTGTCTTACAAACTTTAAGAATTGAACAATTCTTGCCAAGTTTGGTAAACAAGAAGTTTGGCCTAAACAAGTGATGTTCCTTGGACACGTGGTGTCTTTAGAAGGAGCTAAAATAGATTTGGTTAAGATTGAAGCAGTGCAAGAATAGAATTACCCTTCTCACAACTTAGAACTAGCAACAGTAATACACAGGCTAAGTTTTGGAGATATCACCTCTAAGAAATGATGTGTAAAATTTTCGTCAATCATAAAAGCTTGAAATACTTCTCCGAGCAAAGGGTTTTGAACATGGGAAAAAGAGATAAGCTCAAATTAGTAAAAGATTACGATTGTAGTATAAAATATAACCCAAGAGAGGCACACGTAGTAGCTGAGGTCTTGAATTGTAAAAGTCAATCCAAGCAAGGATGTCTCTTAGCAAGAAAAGAGAAACTTGCTAAAGAATAAAGGCGAAAGAGCTTGAGAAACACATACTAATGTTATATTCTTTAAGAAAGGATACGTGTTCCCAACAATAATGAGTTAAGGAATGAAATCATAAGTGAAGCTCGTGATACTCCTTATACCACCCATCCAGACAGTATTAAGATGTATCACGACTTATGAGAAAAGTTTCAATAGGAAGAGTTGAAACGAGATGTAGTCTCATTAAATCAAAGTGCCATCTTAATTGCCAAAAGTGGGCGTGACATTCACAAACTTATATAAAGTTATAGCCTTTGGAGATACCCGGGGGTGGAATGACATCGTAATGAAATACGTAACAGATTATCAAAGTCAAAAGAAGTGACACTACTATATGAGTAGTAGTGGATCGACTTGTTAAATGCGCTCGGTATTCGACCTATTCAGATTACTTATGAATCCGATAAGCTAGTAAGACGTAGAAGAAATCGTACGTTTACATAGAATACCAAAAATCTATCATATTTGATAGAGATTCCAAGTTCCAAATTTGGATTAGTTAACGAAAGAATTGGGGACGAGATTAAACTAGAGCATAATTTTCGCTCATGAGATAGATGGACGATCGAAAAACAACACAAACGTTTTAAGAAATGTTAAAACATTAGTGTCGAATCAAATACGAGTTGGAAACAAGTTTTTCCACTGATGTAGCATCGCCTACGACAGTAGCTATCGAGAAATGGTCAAAATGGGCCATATGAGATATTGTACGAAAGAAAGTGTCGATCACTTCTTTATTATGATGAGGTAGGTAAGAGGAAAGTTCCAGGGTCTAATACCCTGAGTAAAATGATTGAGATTGTCTGTCAAAAACAGATAAACGATAACGAAGCTTATGAGAGCAAAAGTCTTACGCAGATACACGTAAATAAAGTTTTCTTAAAATCTCTTTATCAAGAGGAATTAAAAGTCAAGTAAGATGCAAGTTAGAATCACGTTTTTCTAGGACCTTACGAGATCCTAGAGATGATAGGCCAGTAGCCTATAGATTAGCATTACCACCGAGTTTGGGTAATGTCTATCAGTAATTTCGAAGAAAGAAGTATACAGTGCTATCAGTAAACCTTCAGAGCTCAAATATAATTATCAGCTCAAGATTTCAGTATACATTTCCTCAAGTCTAGGATACTACTTTATATATCTTAAGTCTAGACATACTGAGTTTGTCGACTGTGATAACTTAGATTTCAATTGGAAAACTAGGGGTGAGAATTTGGTATTGGATATTTGGATATTTGTATAATCGAACCGAACCAATGAATATCGGTTAACCGAATAATCAATTTCATTGAATACGATTCAGTATTCGGTATGGGATTTTCAAAAAATTCGGTTATCGGTATACCCGATAATCGAATGGGTATACCGATAACCGAAAATAATTATATAAATATATATTTTTTTTTCATTTTATAATTAATAATTAAAAAATTAGTAAGTTTGGCAAAGATTTTGGTTTTGGAGATGATGATGATGATGATGAATCATGAATGTTTATGTTTGTAAATTTGTTGAGTTTGAGACTTTTTATAATCTAGAATAGCAGGTTTTGGTTTGTAAAAAAATATTTGGGTTTAAAAAACGGTTATTCGATTAACCGAATAACCGATTGGTTAAACCGATCGATTATTTGGTTAACCGAATAACCGATCGGTTCGATTATCGGTATGTATCTATAGTGTATATTTGATTTCGGTTAACCGAAAATTTGGTTCGGTTAACTAAACCGAACCGGATACCCAGTCTTATGGAAAACCCATCTACAAAAACACACTTGTTTAAGTAGAAGTTTGGGCAAGTAGGAAACAAAGTGTTAGTTGCTGAAAGCTTGGTTATCTTGCACCTGTAAGTAAGAGGTTTAGGTCATCGCACGTAGCGATCGATGAGGTTTCTAACACCCACAAATGTAGGAAGAACACCCAGTTAGATGGGATACAATAAGGTTAACTCTGTATCTAGGTTTATAAGAATGTCCAGTTCGACGAGATATAGTAAGGTTAACGTTGTATTTAGGTTTATATCTTGTACCCGTAAATAAGATCAAATCCTAGTTATTAGTCCGTGGACGTAGGAGTTGATCTCTCTGAACCACGTAAAAACCAATTGTTGTTTACTTTTAATTCTTTACATTCAATATCGTATTTATATTACATATTATTGAACTATCATCATCGGTACACAACAGTACAACGTCGTTTTAAAGCACTCTATCAGTATCAGTTTGATATTGATGAGATAAACTTAAAAATGACTAAGCTATATTTGACTAAGTGTTTTTAAGCCAGTTTAAGTTTTCGGTAAGACAAATACAATAACCATCATATTCCGTACACATGTTAGTTATCAGTCCAACTGACCAACTATCTCAACAGTCAGTATGTTTGCTAAATGATATCACTCAACACAAGACTTCCCATATCTGAACTAATCAGCACTACTGACATATATGTGATGGTTTTCTTCTTTGTGATGATTTGTGTGATCTATGGTAGCTTAGTGTCAGCTCTCTTTGTGGAGTTGCTTTGTGATTGCTTTGTGAGCTTCTAATTTTGTGTTAGTTGTCTTTGTGCTTTGTGGATGTTTTTCTTGTGCATGTTTTGCAGGTATAAATATGGTTAAGTTTCATTTGGGCCTTTGTGATCGCGTACAACTTTGGGTTATACAAACTCATTTCTTTGTTTAGTCTATGTGACTTTACATAGAGGCAAATAGTCCCTCTGTTTTATCTTTTTATGTTGCAAGAGGATCGACGATGATGATTTTTGTACGATTCCCTCTCTGACGCTCTCTACACAACGATTGGGCTAAAGGTGGATAATGTTAAATCATGTTGGCCCAATACCATACGACCCAACCCAATTAAGCCCATGGCATCCATCTTTCTTATTCTCTACCACTACCTCTCATTTTTGTGCCCTAGCAATCAGTGCGGCACAATCTGATTCGTATTCCTTCCATGTCTCTATTTCCTTTTGAGCTTTCACTTTTGGAATGTTAAATCTCAGTTGTTGCATTGGTCATTTTTGGATAGAATTCGATATATTCAACCCCCCATAAGCAATAGTGTGCTTGCTTGTTCTTATCATTTCTGGAGGAGCTACCGGGTTGAAGGGGGTGATAGTGGCCGTGGGTATTGCTGCACCGACGTGAGAAATTAACGTATTTGTTGGACCCTATGGTTGTGGTGGTGTATGGGAATAGAGAGCACCGCACCTGAGTTGAGAACCACTAGTCTGTCCATCGCAAGTTTCTTCTATCTCTTTTCTCCTTTTGTGTGATGTAGTTATTATTGAGTGTGTAAGATGTCTAGTGCATGAAAAGAAGGGTTGTCGTTGTAGTGACTACGAGTAGTATCAGGGTTGCGCGTGAGGCTGCCACCAAGTCTGCTGGAGAGAGCGCACAGACCTTTGCATTGTCTTTGCCGCCCCGAGGCAGGTCGATCACAATGACTATGATAGATAATTCGGATGCTATTTAATAACTTTTGCTCGCAACTCCCGAAGCGTGTACGTCGATCGTAGCTCTTTTATTAGTATTTGAATCTAAATTATAAGAGTGAATATTTTTGTCATGAATAACAAAAGACTATGATAGATAATTTGGATGTTATTTAATAACTTTTGCTCTACAACTCCTGAAAGCAACTGTGTACGTCAACTAATCACAAAATGAAAATGGATGGCAGGACCAGGCCCACCCGTGAGAAGAACTACAAGTGCATGGATTCTAATCCTTTATAAAACTAATAAAAATCAAATGCGTGTGGATACAATTGTCTTATGAGATGCGGTAAGTTATAGTGATAGAATGATTAATGTTTGAGATTACAAATTTCAAATTTGAATTTGTCGTAGCTCTTTTATTAGTATTTGAATCTAAATTATAAGAGTGAATATTTTTTGTCATTACAATAACAAAAGGACTATTTTTTAAGGGTAAATAGCATTTAGCACCCCCAACGTTTACGACTTTTTACGGTAATGTCTTAACGTAAGTATGTTAACAAATCAGACTATTACGTTTTGAATGGGTTCAAAATCGTGTCCTGATGATCGGATTCGAACACGTACTATCTTGTTGGCATCCGCTTTATTTAAATTTGATAAAGGAATACCACATAATTTACACTTATGAAGATTGTTATAAAATTGCAAAAAGTAAAATGCTTAAAATCTAATAAAAAATGCCGATGTTTGGAAATGCTTATAATAAGAATTCTTATATGGGTATTACTTTTATTGGATTGATTCGACGTTTAATTCTTTTAGAGAGTTTGAAGAGCCTCATAATGCTTTAGGTATTGCTAATATTATTTGTTTCATATTCTTTCTTTTATTCTTTCTCTCTTTGTTTTCAGAAAGCCACATCATTTATACATTAAACTAAAATATCAAAGAAAAAATCTATCCCAGTGGAACTGGGTTCAGCTGTCCGCCTATCTTCTTCTGCTTCAGTGGTTTCCTTTTTGGTCTTCATAGAAGAGCTTTAAAGCTTCTATTGATGAGATGCACTGCATACTCACACAAGTGTTGGAATTTTTTCTCGATTTTCGTTGAATTCTACTTATGAAATTTACTCTGTTTCAACCACTTTTCGTTCAAAGTAAGGAAGGCATAACACTTGATTAAGGAAGATACCTACAGAAAATCTAGGTGCTAGAATAGAAGGAGAAATAGTTTCTTTGAGGTGCAAGAATTTCAATTTTTGGCGGTCCTTCGATCGATGTCTTGAAGTGGTGGTCGAAGAAGAGGAGTACCCAATCATCTCAATTATGGCAAAGGAGTAAATGATCAAAGAAGAAAAATGTTGCTCGATGATTGGTGTAGGGCGACCTTAGAGCTCAAGAACCACAATGGGATGATGGTAACGAGCGAAGACGAGGCCTTCTCCGAAGCGGATCGATCGAATCGGGTGCGGAGTAGAGCTAGGTGTCAAGTCCTTTATTATTATTATTTTTCATCCCTATGTAAAAGTCATAATTCATAAACGGTTGAATTTCATAAGTTTGGGTATAAGTTAAAAGTTAAAACTTAAAAGTTTGTTAAAATCTTGGACTTTGATACCTGCTAATCCTCTCACAAGATCCCAATTGTATCCAGTAAGCACAAAATCCTTAAAGCTAATATTGAACTCCTCTTGTAATGTAAATTATGTGGCATTTTGGCATGCTAACAAGGCAATACGTGTCCGAATCCGATCATCAGAATACAATTGTAAACTCATTCAAATGTTAGTCTTATTTGTTAATAGTAGTAAACGGTGGCCTATTTAGGCTTTTATTAATTTGCTAATATATATAAGGTAGACTACTCCCTTACAATCATAATCTACAAACCAAAAAAATCATAGAAACAATCAAACACAATGAATCTACTCCACCAGCTGACGGATGGCGGCTATCTTTTTCCCATACTAGCTGCACTAATCTTCCTCTCTCTGATCTCATCTCTCTCTCTAAAACTTGTCTCCGGCAAAACCCTACCGGGCCCTCCGAAACTGCCGATCATCGGCAACCTCCACCAGCTGGGCAAGCATCCTCACCTCTCTCTGTTCTCTCTAGCCCAGAAATACGGTCCGCTCTTCCACCTCCAGCTCGGCGAGGTATCCACCGTCATCCTCTCATCAGCGGCCACGGCCAAGGAAGCCATGAAAACCCACGACCTCGCCCTCGCGACCCGGCCAGAAATCTTCGCCGCCAAAACCCTCTTCTACAACTGCACCGACATCGCCTTCGCCCCCTACGGCCCGCACTGGAGGAGCGTGAGGAAGATCAGCACGCTGGAGCTGCTGAGCAACAGAAGGGTCCAATCGTTCGCCTTCGTTAGGGAAGAAGAAGTTACTAGACTCGTCGGCCGCGTGTCGGGCGGCGTTGTCGACTTGTCAAAGGTGCTCAATTTGTACGCCAACGGAGTCCTCTGCCGAATTGTTTTTGGCAAGGATTTCTCCGGCGGCGGCCGCGGAGGAGGAGAGTATGACGAGTTTGGGTTTAAAGAGATGCTTGATGAGTATCAAGAATTGCTTGGAGGGTTTTCGCTTGGAGATTTCTTTCCATCGATGGAGTTTTTGCACTCGGTGACGGGGCATAAGGCTAGATTGAATCGAGCTTTCGAGCGTTTTGATAAGCTCTTTAGTGAAGTGATTGAGGAGAGGATGAGTCGGAGTTGCAGAGAAGGGCAAAATAGGGATTTTGTGGATATTTTGCTTGAGTTGCAAAGGACTGGAGATGGCGAAGTGCCCCTCACCATGGATAATGTCAAAGCTATCCTCTTGGTAAGCACTTGAGATCCTATTTTTGTATTTATTTTGAGGATTTAATTCGATTAATGAAGGTGGCCTATGATAAAATTGATATCAAGAAAAGTATACATTATAGGATAAGAGGAATGAGGAGGTTAAATTTATGTTCCACATCTTCATTTAATCCCTCAAAATCAAAACAAACGATGTTTATCCACTCATTTCATATCAAGAAAAGTATACATTATAGGATAAGATTTAGTAATTTACACATATATTCGTGTGAAGTATACGAGGCCTTAAGAGTTAGGGATGTCCGAATAGTTTTCAGTTCTCAATTAGAATCGGAACCGAACCGAAATCGATCTATTTCAGTTAATCGAAAACCGACAATTTGATTTCGGATCCAGAGTTAAAAAAAGTTTAGTTATTGATTTACCGATAGAATCCGAATCGAAAACCATTTTTTATTTTTTATTATTATTTTAATTACTAATCAATTAATTATTTTAATTATTTGTTAAATATTTATTTATTTTAATAAGTTTCAGTTTTTTAATTATTATTTTATTTATTTTAATTAGTATTTTATTTATTAATTAATTTTAATATGGTTTTTCGATTAATCGGAAACCGAATCATCGGGTTCAATTTTTTCAAAAAAATTCGATTCGATTAACCGAAATCAAACCGTTACCACCCCTGCTTAGAGTGGAAGATGAAATATTATTTTGAAATAAAGGATATCAATTGATTGATAAGTTTTATGTTCATAAATTAATTGATTTTTATGCTCAGCCAGTGCAGATTCATGTTTGTTAGAAATTGGACATGTAACTGACTGATTTTTGATCAAACTTGTTGGTGCTTCAAATAATGGGCAAAGGAGGGGATTTAATTACAATAAATGTTACTAATTTGAAAATTAGTTATACATTGGAATAAGAAAATGATAATGATAGTGAATGGGTTTGTTCCCGTGTAAGTCATGAGTCTTCTATTATTTTTTAATTTGTGATACTTCTTATTATATTTTAGTAATATATTTGTATGTTATTACAAAAAAATCCACCCTCTTTTCTGAAGAAAGTGGATCGAATCTAAATTTGACAATGAAAATATTTTATTAGATATTATTTTATCTATATAGAAAATGTGATCTATTTGTGAAAAGAGGACAACCGTTAGCTTAGAAAGTAATATTAACTCCATATAGATATGCACATTATAAATATTAGTGGAACAAAATAGAAACTAATGAGGCATATTATGGTGCATTTAATACGTTCATCTTAATTAAATTCATAATGTAATCAATAAGTTTGAATTAGGAATTAATAAATCTTGATTGAAGATTAATAAATTCTATAAATCAGAGTAGACCTTTTTTATTTCAAAAAAACTCATATGAAGATGTTTGCACCATGTAGACATTTAAAAGTATCAATTAATCCAAAAAAAGGGTCATGTAGTTTTTTCCCTATAATTTAGAAATATCATTTACAGTTCCAATAAAAATGTCATGTATATTCAAGAAAATATCAATATTTGCATGCAGAACGTCCTCATAATATATCACCTTTTTTTTTTACTTTGAATGTAGGACATGTTTGCAGCTGGTACAGATACAACATTCATAACGTTGGACTGGGCCATGACAGAGCTGCTAACCCATCCAAAAATCCTTCAAAAGGTCCAATCTGAGGTAAGAAACGTAGTCGGAGAAAAGCAACTCGTGTTTGAAACCGATCTCCCTCACCTACACTACATGAAAGCCGTCATCAAAGAAGTCTACAGGTTGCACCCTCCCGCGCCAGTCCTTCTCCCACGCGAAACGATGTCGGAAATCATGATCAACGGCCACAAGATTCCTGCCAAAACGCGCGTCTTCATCAATGCATGGGCCGTAGGCAGGGACACAGAGTGCTGGGAGAATCCAGACAAGTTTGAGCCTGAGAGATTCTTGAATTCGGAGATCGATTTTAGGGGCCAAGATTTTGAGCTGATTCCATTCGGAGCGGGCAGAAGAAGCTGCCCTGCTATAACGTTTGGTTCGGCAACCGTGGAGATCGGATTGGCGCAGCTTCTTCACAGTTTCGATTGGGAGTTGCCGCCTGGAGTTCGGCCCGATGATCTCGACATGACCGAAGTTTTCGGCATCACGATGCACCGGAAATCGCCTCTTCTCGTCGTCGCCAAGCCGTACTTTTCTGGATTCGAGAATTGAGAGATATTGGCATAAGTTACTTAAAACAGCTTATAAGCTATTAGGAATTTATAAGCTCTTGTCATATTTGGTAAAATAAGTTCTCCAACAGTTTATAAGGTATAAAAATAAGCTTCAACAGCTTATATGTTCCCCTAAAAATAATTATCTCAACCTAACTTTTTTTTTCATGATCTTATAAGCAAGACTCAATTTACAAAAATAATTATATTATATTTTATTGTTTCCAACATAGCCCATTCCGATTTAATTTCTCTCGGTTATTCTCTCTCTAACGCAAATTTTCTCTCCACCTTATAAGCTTAATTATTTAAATATTTTGACAACTTTTAAGCTTTTGATAAATTACTTCTTATAAGTTATTGTAGCTTATAAGTTGTTCAAAATAAGCTTAGCCAAACATCCTCTAAGTTCACCCTTTGCTACTAATAATGTTTTGTTACTTATTAATTAGATACAGTTTTATTTTCCAATGAAGTGATTGGAATTAAACTAGAGTATCCAATTAATACATAATTTTAGGTGTAAATATTTAGGATAATTATCAGATTAAATCCTAAATTGTTCGACTTGTCCTAAATATATCATAAACTTTCAATAATAACAAGAAAATATCAAAACTATCGATATTGTACTAAAAGTATCCTGAACTTTCAATAATATCAATAAAAGATCCAAAATGATGTTTTTGATTAACGAAATGCTAGGATTTCCATGTGATAAAAGTGAGATCACACTTTCAGTAGATTAATGAGTATTATTGAAAGTGAGATTTATGTTGAGCATATCATAATATTGATTTACGAGATTTGATGAAGGATTATTGACAAAAAAAATATAGAATTTCTAAGTAAAAACTTTCATGAATATTTTTAAGGACTGTGACAAGAAATTTGTAGACACAACACAATAAAATACAACTAATGAGGTTTATATTGTACGATACTTCATTTGAATTATTTTTTGTTGTAGAAACAATACTCTTATTCTAATTCTAGTTCCATCAAAATCAATATTTTTCTCTAATAAAATGAGCCATGAGAAACTTTATTTACCAATAGAATTCATGCTATCAAATAACCTCACGAGTCCAAAATACTAATCTCATCTTTAGAAAAATTTCAAGAGATCTTAATGTAGACTTATGAGACTCTGTAATGGCTCTTCACAAAGCTTTGAATAAGTAGTCAAATATATCTAAATTCTACATCAACAAAATGGATGCAGCTAGAAAATATGAATATAATATTCAGTCAGACATCAATCCTAACTATGCAAATAAGAGATATCATATGCAATCGGATATTCACCAATAATTGCCAAAAAAAACATCAAATGTATTAATGTTTATGTCTTCCTATCAAATTCTTCACGCGGTTGTCATCAAGTAATAACCAAAATAAAATATACTTCAATATGTTTGTGCTTACAAAAAAAGATGACTAAACAAAGTCATCATAAAAATTTTAAAATTATTCTATTGAAAACCACATCGGTTTTGCCACGTGGTAATATCAGTGAGTATTCCGTCAATCAAAAACATTAGTGCAAACATTTTTGATACAATGTTACTAGTTTATGTCTTTTATTGATATTATTGAAAGTTCGAGATATTTTTGGATAAATCAAATAATTTAGAATTTAATCTAATAGTTACCCAAATATTTATTCACATGCCTAATGGATGTTAAGTATGTCAGTAATGACAATCTATATATAAGTATGTTGTTGCTGTACGACAGATTATCTGTTGTGTGAAAAAAGAGTTTTTTCTTTTTCTTTTTCTTTTTGGTTTGAGTTTTTTAGTCTCTTAGTCGGTTTGACTAAGTTTGATTGTAAGGACTTTTGCCCAACTATGGTTCTGTTTAATTTGTTTACGCACCAAAGAAGAAGAAGAGATGGGAACTTTTTGAGAGGGACTTTTAAAATCTGATAGGGACTTTGATGGGCCTTGCTATTCAAAATAAATATAATAGAAAAGATTGAGTAAAACCACTCTTAGGCCCAAACTTATTATACTAAATTTATAGTGTAACTTGGCTAAAACTAAACTAATTTGACTCAACATTTGAAAATGAAATGTACCACACGTTACTTCAAATGTTTACTAAATCTGATTTTCTTTTAAAGATAATTTAATCACTTTTAAAGAAAATTCAAACTTATAAATCTCTATCACTTTTAAAGATAATTTAATCATTTATTTAATTATGAAATCTATATTTCACAATGAATGCATGTAAGTGCATATCCATTTTGACAAACTAAATAGAAAATATTTCTAAATTAAAAAAAAAGAGTGAAAATCTAATTCAACGAATTTAAACTTCTATATGGGGGCGACTTAGACGTCAAAAGACGTTAAAGTAACCGTAGTCGTTGGTTCGTAGTCTTTTAGGAGGTGTTTACTTTGCATGATTAGGTTGGATAGATAAAATTAATCCAACCTAATCAAGTGTTTATTTTTAAGGATTAATATTTGAGGATATCCCAAAGCCCGGAATTATTTTAATCCTTTGAATTATTCTTCATTAATATTAATCCAACCAATATAGGTAGGATTGAAATAATCCTCCAAATAAAGGGAGAATTATTTATCCCAATCTTAATCTTTCACTAATCCTTTGTAGTAAACAAAGGATTGATAGATAAAAATTATTTTATCACACATTTAATCCATCAAATAGTCAATCCTTCAAAATGCTAATCATGCAAAGTAAACACCACCTTAAGGTAATCATATTAGCCTATACTTGTAAATTCTCACACATAAACTATGGTTTTTGAAAACCGTAGTCCAAACTCCCTCCGTCCCAATATTCATGGTACATTTTCTTTTTTGGACTGTCCCATTAAGTTGGTCCGTTTTCAAAAAAAAAGAAACATTTTTTACACTAAAAATTATCTCGAATTTCGTGTCATCCACTATTTTATATACAAAACACAAATCTCCTTAATCTACGTACAAAAAAGAAACATGCTATTAATATTGGGACGGAGGGAGTACATTATAGTGATGGGCTCAATTTGTACTAGTGGTTACATTGTGCATTTTTTGACGTTGTTATACTAAACAAATTGCTTAGCAGTTCAAAAATTCAAAGGAAATATATGTACAGGTATAAAGAAAAATGTTGTGCATGCATGATGTTTGTCAAAAGATGTGTTGATTGCAAGCAGTTAACACTCTGAATTGAAAGAAAGTATATCGACTTCACATTTTCATGAGGTTGGGATGTGGGTCTCCAGAGAGAACTTCACCTTTTAAACAAGGATATCGACCATTTCAATGAATCTGATTGAGATTTTCATCCACCAATACATTCATAATTGATGTATGTGAAATTAAGATAGGTGTGGAATGAGGGAAATAGCAGTATCCCATTATAAATATTCAAAGCTAAGCGTGATCTTGCATATCAATTCGAATTTGCTTTTTCTAGCCTACTTTTGCAGCAATAATCATAGCCTTTCGAAAATCAGCCATATCATGATGAAAATTATGATATGTAATTGTGAGCACTATGGTTAATGCTCATGTCATGCTGACGATTTAGGAATTTTTGTCATGCACAATTGAGCCAAATTTCATTGCATAATAATTTCTATATTTGTAACGACGTTGTTTCACATTTTTTATCAAATTATTACACATTAAGTTATAAGTGGTTTATGTTAGATTAACACCCACGTAATTATTTTGGAGGTACACAACAAGGATCTTGGTCGTGTTCCCTTACTAGAGTTCACACTCACTCCTATTTTGACACAATATCTTTCTCTATTTATAGTTAGAAAAATTTATGTACATTTAGATATAGGGGAAATCTATTTTAATTGAATTTAACTAGGGTTCATCAACTCCTAATTAGACAATCGTAAATTGACACAATATCTTTGTATATAAGTTTTGGCAAAATTTGTGTGCATTTCGATGAATGACAACATCCACTTTAATCATATACAATTACGCCGTCATCAGTTTCCAGTTATAATTTATTGTTTTTTATTAAAATTTATTAATTATATTTAGAATTTGATTAAAATAAATGCATTATGCAACCAGATATAATTGGGAGAGTGTCGAGGCAAATATCTATAGATAAATTTTTGCTATTGCAATAGCCTGTAAAATCATTTAAGAACAAATCTCACGTCTTTTTTTATATTATAAATCGTTGTGATGTCCAATTAACATTATCCATTTCAAAATGGGTTATTAGCGTAAAATATAATTTTGGATCAATTTTGATTTTTTTCAAGAACTTTAAAAATTATCAAAAAAATACACAAATTTAATGATTTTAGTGTTTTTACCATGATTTCAAATTCAGACCAAATCAGATCTGACTTGACATATCAAAAATTTACTATATACTACACGTTGAATGATATAAGGACATCATATAGAGATGACCTAAAATATCGTTGTTCCATCTAAATAAATCAATTTTTTTTATTTCTAGGATTTATCGCGTCAACCCTCATTACAAAAATTAAGTCTTCTCGTTTGTTTCATCGTCTGGTTCTAGTTAGGATCAAAATAATTGATATCTAATCTCTAAGATATCGTTTATATCACTGATAGTTTTGTTTATGATAAATGTTCAAGATATCAAGTCATATTTAATTTGGCTTAAATTTGAAATCATGATAAAATCACTAAAGTCATTAAGTTTATGTATTTTGTGATAATTTTTAAAGTTCGTGAGAAAAATCAAAATTAATTCAAAATTGATATATTTAAACACCACTAACTCTTTCAAAAAAGTCAAATCCAAAATAATAATTGCATGTCTCAGATGCACCACGCATTCCAAACTTTAACTTTCCACAAAGTTTATATTATGCAACTTTCTTTATTAGTGGGCATACATTTTCTATTTTTATATATTTTCGCAACTTTTCAAATAAATCAATTTTTCTTGCTCCTTGAAAGGGGATCTCTTTTTCTTAGAGTCCCGACTCCCCGATACTATAAGAATATGAGTTATTTTAAAAAGGGTAAAACTTGATCTGTATTTCAAATTTTTTTATTTTAATTAATTGAAATAAATCCGGAAAAGCTTAAATCATTTTTTTTTTGTTTTTATACTTTTTGAAGAATGATGTGTAAAAACTTTAAGATTCCTCCATTTCTTCTATGGATTATAATTTATACCAAAAGAATTTATAAATGGGATTTAATTATAACTATATAAAAATATTATCTTTTCAATATGTAATAGTATACCAACATAGAACTATTTATTATATTAAAAAATTCGATTTGTATTTTGTTTGTCAAGGAATAATTAAAATACCTCTGTAATCTTTGTGTCAATATGAAATGCTTATTAATTGAAAATTCCTTTTTAAAGCTAACTCTATATCATTATATTTAAATGTTTTTCTTTTGATTAGAATTTGTTATAGTATAGCTTTAACGATTGAAAAACACTTGACATATTTGCTTCAGTAATTTCTTATTCTTTTTTTATTTAATTATATCTCTTTCACTTTCATTAAGAGGTGGAAGCCTTTCATATCCATCTTTCTTGAAGAAAAAACAAGTACTGGAGACAACACAAATGACAATTACCAAAACTAACATTAACCAACAAAGAAATACTTAGTATACTATAAATTATTACTAAATTAGATTAAAAATCACTTTAGTACATGGGACAATTATAATTTGTGTTTCCAACTTTGACGAGATTTTGAAAAATGTCCCTAATTTTAGTTAATGTATTAAAATATCCCAAACTTTGACAAGATTTTGAAAAATATCCCAAGCTTTAATTAATAAATTAAATATCCTCAACTTTGACGATATTTTAAAAATTTCTCAATTGTAGAGTTCCTGACGACGGAATGTTGAATCATTTGAGCTATATTCTACATGAGACGATGAAATATTAAGTCATTTGAGTTATATCCCACACAAGAGTCCAACGAATTGACGTAGCATTCCATCATTGGAAATTCAGAATTGAGACATTTTTCAAAATATTATTAAAGTTGGGGACATTTAATATATTAACTTAAGTTCGGGATATTTTTCAAAATCTTGTCAGAGTTGATGACATTTAATATATTAACTAAATTTGAGAATATTTTTCAAAATCTCATCAAAATTGGGGACACAAACTATAATTATCCTGACAATTTATTTAATTAGACAAAAACAAAAATACTAAATAAAAAACTTAAATTCTCAATCTTCCCGTTGTAAACAACTTATTGGACGTCCGTGTCTTATTAGAATTAGAATGAGTGAGCTTTTCAGTCGGGATACGTAACACTTTTTTCTACCTATTTTCTAATAACATTTTTTATGACTTGAAAATTTTCCTTTCAAACTCTCAATCACGTCGTGAATGGTGGAAAGAAAACAACATTATTAATTTCTTTTTACTTTCATGACTTCGTGATGGTTTATATTCTCCTCTCAAAACAAACACGGTAGAAAACTCACTATCTTTTTTGTTGATTTTTTAATGATGGTCTCTTGGGTCGTACTGGTGTAAGGGAAATAGGGAATACACCAATTAAGAAAAATTATTATTTTTTCTTTAAATAAGACCGGACATTTTATTTATCATTAGATGTCTGGTAATTAGAGTCACTTCAGTATTGATATCAATACTGCTGATCAGTTCAAGTAATGAGAGTCTACAGAGTGCTATTAGTTAGCAATCCTACTGACTGCTGAACAGTTGGACTGATAACTAATGTGCTTTCGGAATGTAATGGTTACGCATTGTCTTTACTGAAAACTGATGTTGATAGAAAGTGTTTAGTTAAATATTGATTAGTCATTTTTCAGCTTTTCTCATTAATGTAAAACTTGTATTAAAAGAGTGTTTCCAAACAGATATTATGTTGTTGTGTGCTGATTAGGGATGTGCATTGGTGGAAATTTTACAAAATCGAAAACCGAATCGAACAAATTTTTGAACCAAAAACCGAATAACCTAACCGAACATATTTTTGAACCGATCGAAACATACCAAACCAATTTATAGCCGGACCTAAAATATAAAACCGAAAACCGAACCGAAAACGAAAAAACCGATCGGGCACACCCTTTGATGATATCGATTCAATAAATGCAATGTAAAAACAAAAGTAAAGAAAACTTAGTTTTAACGTGTTTTGGAGATGAAACATACATCGATTTCGATATATATAGTCTTTTTAAATAAATATATTTTAATCCTAATTATTTAATTAAGATATTAATTAATTATTATATAAAATCTTGGAGTCACATGTCGATAATTATATGAAAAGCTCTAAATCTTGGTGATAATTATATTTCTAAGGATTTACTGATATCACTTTGAACTCTCTTCTTCAAAATCGTTGGGTGATTGTTCTTTTGATATAAGTTCTGGGTACTTTTGAATATATGAATGTGCAGTATTTTGGTAACCTTCAGAGGTTGGATTCTACGCGTATTTATGGAATGGATGATGAATAGTGCCATTGGAAGGAACACCAATCATATATATTTCATTTATCGTTTGAAGTATACCGTTCGGCATCGTAACATTGTATAATGTAGCTCTGCGACTCTGAAAAGAGGTTCTGACTCGTTAGGATCCTCTGCAGATTTTCTATGGCACATAGCAAGTGAAACATTTAAGATTTAAATATTCCATGTTTTTCCAATTGAGTTGATTCCATATTTCTTGTACGTTGACTTCGGTTACCACTAGTTGGGTTAGCTCCATATTTTATCAATAGGTTGGACCCGTCTTTTATCAGTTTGATGATTCTGAATCTTCAGTTGACACTTCAGCTTGACGTAGTTATCAATAGCTTTAATTTCTCAGCTGATGGAATGACATTTGTCATTTTTTGAGCTTCTTTGTCTTCAGCAGCGTTGAGTCTTCAGTCTTTAGAGTGTTAGCACTGATACTTCTATCGGTATGGCTGACTTCAGTAATTCTTGAACTCTTTCAGCATATGACCTATCCAAGCTGCTTGTTTTTCAATTGAAACTTGTAAACAAAAAGTTGGCTCCCTAACATATGAGTAACACTAAGTTACATCAGCAGAGCAATCATCGGTGAAGTTTTAGGATCTAATCAAAACATAAAATTAAGCATAATTTTTCCAACGATATCCCCAGTTTTGATGATTTCAAAACTTATTTATTACACTGAGAACAAACCAGAAGGTCAAATGATCAGTTTCAGTTGAAGGGTTTGGTTTTCCCTTTCTAGATCATCATTCTCTAGAAAATAAGGGTCAATTCCGCACAATAAGGTTTAAAGCAAGTACAGAGCCTGGACAAAGAGTTATTAACGTTAGGGTGAACTGGATCAGTTCATTTATATGTTCAGGCTGATGAAAGTTACAAGGTACATCAGTTTGTTTCAGTTTCAACTACCTATACATTTCTTTTACATTTGAGATCTTGATCAGTTCATCCACGTTGTTTCTCCATCTTCTCTTTGTCCGATTCTTGTCTATGCATCTTAAAAAAAGTTCGACTAGCTGCTTGAATTCTTCAGGTTGCTGCGTTGGATCAATCTTCATTAGTTCAGCAGCAACCAGAGTCTCTCTATCGATTTGAGCTCGGTCAATGAAAGATCCTCGTATCGGAGGAGAGACATGTCTCTTTGGAGGGGCAAAGATACTAAGATATTACCTAGCAGCAAGGTTGACATACTTATCCACCAAATTTTATCTTTGTAATCCAGCAGATTGTTCCTGAAGCCATCAAAAGGACCCAACTGCTGATGTTGGACAAGTAGCAGTTGTGATTGCTAAAGTGCTGGTGAAGTGATAAGCATCTGACGTGCCAGTAGCAATTTATGCTGATGAGGACCATGTAGGTCCATCAGGCACTGTTGACTAGTAGGAACAATCTGATGCTATTTTTACTAACTCATCCTATGACATTATTGTTCCATTCACAGGTTCACAATCCGCAACACCTGAGCAAGCTTAGTCGATCTCTGAAGCAATGTTGAATGGACTGATGGCCAAGCTTGAGTAGAACTTGCCAAAGCTACTAAATATACAAAGATGGTATGGCAGTTGGAACGCACTTACAATTCCTATGTCAAAGCTGCCAACAAAGCATACGACATGCTTATCTCGACGCTGAGGAGATATAGCTAAAAGAAATTGATCTCAAGGAAGCCTTCACTAAGTAAATACGTTCAGATAATATCAGTTCGTCGGAATCTCTGTCAATTGGTTAATGCTATAGAGAATGACTTCCACAATGAACAAGCAACACACGATGAAGTCATCCTCAAACTGAAACGTGAGATGATTATCTTGATGAATACAACCTTTGAAGTTGACTTCGCTCGCAGAATCCTAGTAGTGCTCCAACCAGTCCAAGATCAGCTCTCAGCAGTAGCATTGTGAATGAGTCCCTGTACTATGGACTCGAACGTTCTGATTGTTATCCAGATGCATTGGATATGCCATAATGGTTCTTGAGTTCCACTTCCTCATCGAAATACTTATCCCACGACTCTAGAATGATGAGATGGAGGGTTGATAGAAATATATCATCTTGACCTGAAAGAATATGTGGAGTCGAGCAGCATGAGCCATGGTGTCAGTCATGTGATGAAGGATGGGGAAGGTTTTAAGTAGGAATGAGTGTCTTTTTGTGTGAATGAAGTTTGAGAATGGTCATGCAGGAGGCCAATTGGGTGGGGCTAATCTCTATGAATCATTCGGAGGATTCAGTAGAGTGGGTAGAGAGAGTTGATTGTAGAGGTGAGGCTAAAGAAATATTAGGCTGATGGATATCAGGTTGAGGTTGAGGGATGTCAGATTGGGGCGAGAAATACTAAGGTGAAGGCTAGGGTAAGGGGAAGTCAACATGGGTTGGGAGCTCATGAACAAGTGGGGGATAGACAGAAGGCTCTGAGATAGTAGAGACTGATGAGGTGGTGTAGGATGAAGAATGAGTGCGAAAAAGGGCTGGTGAGTCTTTCGCTCTGGCTTGTCGAACAAGAGGGTCCTGGTTATCTCAAAGCAGTAGATTCTCCCATCCTCTTGACAAAAGACCTCTGGGACTCTTCTTCTTTAATCTCGACCTCCTTCTCCTCTTGCTGAAGGGGCTTTTCCCCCTTAACAGTGGGAACTGGCCTTAGGATCCTTTTCTTCCTGGCACCTTCTTGAATGACGATGCCCTTCGTCTTCTTCGGTGTTGGGATCTCCAGTCCCATATTTTACAGTGCCAGCTCGTCAGTCTGGAGCATCCTATCTCTGGTAGGGACATATGTGTAATTGAATCAGAGGATATCCTATCCAGTCAGAGCTTCCAGAATGTGGAGAATACTATCCATCCCAACTTTATCCTGTTTCCATGAAGGAAAACCTTCTGGTGCGCCAGTAAGTGGGAAATAAATGTTCTCTTCTAATTGATTTTCTTATCAGACGTAAGTCCTACCAGCACCATCTGTTGGTTTGCTAAGACTTAATCGAAGGACCTAAGCAAGCCGAAGTAATATATGTGGATAATGTGGATCATCACTTGTATTTTGGCAAGAACCAGGTACGTTTCAGGGTGGAGTAGATGAGGATTCCTCCTAGAGCATTTTGTGCATCTCATCTTCCACAAATAGAGGACCGATCTCTCAAGAGGAGCTCGCCCCTGTGTGGAAGTTTGAAAAGCCTCCTGACAGTCCGGATAACGTCTATGTCAAACTTTTGGTAGGTGGAAGAGATCTCTCCTTCGTTTCCACGGTGATGGTGGCAAGAAGTTTGTCAGATTCTTCATCGTGACGCAAAGTTAAGTACAACTCTACCACCTATTCATCAGTGTATAATCGGGACTGGTGATTAAGATAGTGTTTCCACCCCTGTAACCTGAATATTTTGAGCACTTCGAGGGAATCTTCGTTAGTAAACTCAGAAAACGGAACAATTAGGTCACATTTGATTTGTGGCTCTGTGTTGTGCGGTGAGGTAGCTCTTGAGTCTGAACTTTCAGATCTCATAGTTATCTACCGTAAAAGTGGGGACTGATGTCGACATGCTATAGTTAGTTTTCAATCACAAAAAAATGGAGCAATGTGCAAAAATATTTAGATTTAAAGGATCTGTTCAGTTTCAACAACCACTAGGGGGAGCCAGTAGTTCTTGCGAACAACTTTTCTCTTATACCAATCGATGGTCCCTTGGGGGTCATATTGGTATGTGTGTAGGGGGAGGGAAGAGAGAATACACCAGTTAAAGCAAATTGAATTTTTTTCTTTAAACAAGACTGGACCTTCTACCTATCAGTAGATATCCGGGGAGTCTTGTACAAAGTGATATCAGTTAGCAATACTACTGACTACTGAAGTTGTTGGTCAGTTTGACTGATAACTAATGTGCTTTTGGAATATGGTGGTTACGTTTTGCCTTTATTGAAAACTGATGCTGATAGAAAGTACTTAGTCAAATATTGGTTAATCAGTTTTCAGTTTTTCACTTCAGTATAAAACTTATACTGATATAGTGTTTCAAACAGTATGTTGTGCTGCATGTGTTGATGATGTTCGGTTCAATAATATGAAATGTAAAGCTATATAGAAAGTAAAGAACACTTAGTTTTTAACGTGGTACAAAGAGATCAGTTTCTACGTTCACGGACTGATAACTCAGTCAATCCACTACTTAGGATTAAATCTTGTTTGCGGGTACAAAAGTAAACCTAGATACTGAAGTTCACTTTATTAGTGTCATGTCTTACTTGGCATAGGTTCGGAGAGATCAGTTCCTACGTCCTACGCTTACTGGTGATAGAACTTACTGGTGCAATCGACATAACCTCTTACTTACAGGTGCAAGACAATCAAGCTTTCAGCAGCTAATACTTTGTTGCTTGCTTGTCCAACTTTTATATAATCTATTGGAGGTTTTGAGTATATTTTGCAACTAAAATTTGAGCTGTCACAGATCGACAACTTAAGATTTTTAGGCTTAAGATATGATAAGAAAGAGACCTAGAAAAGATTAGAGTGTGTATGCTGAAATCATGAGTTGATAATTATATGTAAACTTTGGAGATTTACTGATATCACTTTGAATTCTCTTCTTTGAAATTGTTGGGTGATTATTCTTAAGATATAAGCTCTGGTTGCTTTTAGATATATGAATATGCAGTGTTTCGAACCTTCAAATGTTGGATTATGTGCTTATTTATAGAGCGGACAATTAATAATGCCGTTGGTAATAAGAAATATGATTTTCTTTGCTCTCGATGATCTATCTTGGATATTTAATTCACCATACATTGATTATATTCCTAGCATGCTCTTATATAATTAATTGCAAGACATAGAGATTTTCTCGTGTTTACTTGAGAAATCCTGACAAATCTGAACAATGGCTGGCTCAAACTTTGATCTTCTGTACTGCATTCAAGATGCCTGATCTTCAATATTGAGTTAGAGTAATCTATGGAGATCACCAAATTTTCGGTCCACCTTTTGTGATTTTTGAAAATCACACTTTGTTTGAGGATGCTATTGATTTTCTCCTACCATGTATTTATAGTATTCTCCCTAGAGTCCTAATGTACAGGATTATGATACATTTAATAAATAAAATAATTATCTTATTCCCTTAAGATAATTCCTTTTCGAATAATTATCTCTTAATATATTTTGATATCGGATAATATTTATCTAGACTATGAGATATATTATAATACAATAGTCAAAAAACAGTCACAATGAGACTGTACTAGGGATGGCCGAAAATTACTAGGCTAAAGGCATTGATGGACTAGTCAGGGATCAAATACAAAGAATGAAGATGACCTAAAATGAATTAATTATCTTATATTCAGACCAAACCATAAATTAATTCATAAACATTTATCCATTCCACTAAAGAATAAATGTTGACCTACCACTTTATTACCGAAGTTGAGTCGTGCTTGTACTTATACTTATGAATCCCGTATTTAAGATATCAAACATCCATTAATTATTTATAACATTCTAACTGTTTAAAATAATTAATCCCTTTAATAATTCTTTAAGCTGGTGTTTACTTTGTATGATTAGGTTGGATAGATAAAATTAATCAAATATAATCAAGTGTTTACTTTTAAGGATTAATATTTGAGGAAATTCCAAAGCCCGTGATTATTTTAATCCTTTGAATTGTTCTTCATTAATTCTAATCCAACCAATATAGTTAGGATTGAAATAATCCTTCAAATAAAGGGAGAATTATTTATCCCAATTTTAATCCTTCACTAATCATTTGTAGTAAACAAAGGATTGATAGATAAAAGTTATCTTATCATATATTTAATTCATCAAATAGTCAATCCTTTAAAATATTAATCATGAAAAGTAAACACTCCCTAAGTAGTACCATTCAATCTTGTTATTATAATTGCTAACTCAACCTGTAGTGTTTAGTAGAATAAACCTTTTGAGCTCCTTAATGAGAAGTTATCATTGTAAACTGATACGATAACTCAATAAAGATAATCATTATGACATATAAGCACTGCCACCACACAAGATGCGAAAAATATTAGGTTATCTTATGTAACCCTCATCCATAACAAGTCAAAGTGATGGTCAGTAACTCAAACTCATCTCAAACCTTATCGAGGTTTAGATCGATGTTAAGTCACCGAGATCTAGGTTCTTTATGACGGTCTAATACGTCAAGACTTACCAGCGTAGACAAGTAACTAAGTCAAGTTATTTCTTATCTATACTGCAGCTCACACTCAACTCGTCCTCAAATTATCTCAGTTGTGATCCTTTTTATATCTCAAATAACTTAACCAATCATACAAATTTCTGTAAATAATCTAATTTTTGTATATGATAATGTGATAAAAAAATTCCAACATTTAATACCACAATAATGATGTTGTAGTATTGTTGATTAGTCATTTAGTTGGTCTTTATCAAATTTGTTTTCTTTTTCCTCATAAAATTTGGGCGAATGACTCTCTCTATATTCAATGGCCAGCTAAATTTTTTAAAAGAAAATTTGTACTTTCTACTAGCAAAACATATTCTATGATTTACTTTCTCCACAAAATTTTAGGACGGAAAATAGAAATCCTCAAAGATTAGGGTTCAATATTCCTTTCTTTTTTATAAGATGGAACTTATTTAATTTAAATATGTTATTATTGACTTTATTCATAATATCACCTTTGCAGAGTAAATCAACATCACTAATGCAAGTCTTCCTCTAACCACTGTCAAAATAATTGTTGGAGGTGTCTGACTATTAATATGTATACTTGTATGTATCACGATTAAGACTTCTATGATCCAATTTTCTTTCTCATAAATAAATTAAAATCTCTAAAAAATTATTTTAAAAAATACGTCTGATATCAACCAAGATGCACATTAACCAAAGAAATTAGAATTAATAATTCGAAGTTTTTTCAAAAAGAAAAAATTAATATAAAAGATGTTGAGACTCCAACCAATGATTTTCAGCTATAAAGTCACTGTTCCAACAACTACAATACTATGCGATGATTTTTTTTTTTTCAATATATACGAAGATTATTTGTGAGATAATTGAAATAAGGCAAGAATGAAGAGAAAAGTCTCGGCATCTATATGTGAAGAAGAAAAATATTAATAGCAAAATTCCGTTTAAATATAAATGTTATCACGACCTCAAACTTATTTATTTTACGATAAAAATTGAGAGAATCAATTTAATAGGAAATTAAATTACAATAAAAGAGGGAAAAAGAACTGCAGGCAACCTTTGAATTTTCTAGATGACAATGATGTGCGAAAGTCTAATTCCAACTTTACCATTGAAGTTAAGTCGAAAACCTCCATTGAAAATAAAGAATCCTAAGTTAGGACCACAGTTAGTATTGATTATACTTCAACTTGTATGTTATCCATTGACAAAAATTAAAGATTTTAGTTCTATGAATTTTTTTTGATTAATTAATGTCCATTATCATCCTCCCCAGACTTATATGATTCAAAAACTTAATTCTTTTAATTAATATATATAGCAAAGTTAAAATTTCGGAAGTACAAACAGTACCAAATATAATGATTGAAGAGTTGTAATTGAGTAGAGTTACTTGTAAAAATTAGATTCCAGCTCAATTTGTAAGAGTAGTTTAGCGAAGATCATTAATTAAGTGAGTTAAATTTGAACTTGACATGTAATACTTGGCTTATTAGTTTAAAAGCAGACTCGTCAAATAGTTAGTTTGAAAATATATACTATCAACCCACTACACCTTATGTTTTCACACTTTAATCATTACAAGTGTATTAAATTACTAAAATTCACTTTATTGGTAAAAAACATAATGAGTTTTAGTAAATATACTATGTTTTTTTTAAAATGGTTAACGAGGGCATAAATATACCAACTTTAAATTTATTTTGATTTTTTACGAACTTTAAAAATTATCTAAATAAAATTAATCACTTTAATGATTTTTTTACGATTTCAAATTCAGGCCAAATTAGATATGATTTGATATCTCAAAAATTTACTATAGACAAAACATGTAGTGATATAAAAGACATCGTAGAGAGAGAACATAAAATATCGTTGTTCCATCAAAATAAATAAGATTTTTTTTATTTCTAAGATTCATCACATCAACCCTTATTACAAAAATCATATCTTCTTGTTTGTTTTATCATCCAATTCTAGTTGGAATCATAACAATCGATATTCTCTCTCTACGATGTCATTTATATATCACTGACTGTTTTGTCTATAGTAAATTTTTGAGAATTCAAGTCAGATTTAATTTGGCTTGAATTTGAAATTGTGGTAAAATCACTAAAGTGATTAAGTTTGTGTATCTTATGATAATTTTTAAAGTTCGTGAGAAAATCAAAATAAATTCAAAATTAATGTATTTATGTTCCAATAACCTTATTGTGAAACAAAATTATTGTTGAAGGATAATACTGGGTATTCTAATTCAACGACTTTAAATTTAGTTTTGAAAATTAAAATTTGATTCGATTCATTACCTTTAGAGAGTTTGGTTCATCACCAATGAAGTAGCATATATAGAAAAGAATAAAATGAATAAATTTTAATTATGATGTGTGAGAAAATATGTTTTATTAATTTGAACGTAGTGTTAGTCAAACAGTTATAGCTGGCAGCAGTACTGTTGCCTGCCCTGACCGACTTCCACTTTCATGGTATTTAATACATTCTTTGACTTTTGAATTTGAATTCTGAAATTAATTTAGAATATTATCGTAATATCAGAATGTCTGCAATACTAGTCCTACCATGTAATTGTGATCTCTCTTGGAGTTACATATTGATAATTTATATACAAAAATTGGGTCAGAGTCTAGAGAAATAAAAAACCAAAATCATATTCTTAAATATAGTTAAAAATTTATCTTGTACTACTTCCGTCCTATCCAAGACGGCACATTTCTTTTCGATACTGTTATTTAAAAGAATGATATAAAGTGATTAAAATGATAAAAAAATAGATAGGTCCAAAACTTTTGAAAAGATAATTATTTCCTAAAAATGAAACATATCGTCTTGGATGTGATAGCCCAAAAAGAATACAGATCATCTTGGGTGGGACGGAAGGAGTAATATTTTAGTAAAAGTAATACATTTAAAAAGAATTAATATTTTACAAATGATATCACTTATTATAGTTTATATTCAAAAATATTATTTCAATCTTATTTTTAATAGATTTTGGTGAGTGGACGTAATTTGACATATTCTTATTTTGCACATGTATATCTCAAAGGTTATCTTAAATTTCACGATTCCTTTTTATTCCACCAATATATATGTCAAATATAAAAATTATTCATCACGAGTATAATGTCAAATATAAAAATTATTCCACCAATATATATGTCAAATAAATTACATAATTTGAATTTTGAAATTATGATGCTGAACAAATATATAAAGCCAAGGGAGGCGGATATATTTAATGAAGTATGGTATAGAGACACTAGAGGCTGAGAGTTAGGTAAGTTGTTGCTTCTCGTTGTCTGATTACAGAAATTTAGAATTCAACAAATGTTATTAAAATCTGTTTTCCAAAAACGATCTCATTTGTTTTTACTTTTTAATTTAGTGGGAAGACCCCATAGTTGTCAATTTTCAGTGACCAATTCATTTTTTTAATCAGAATTCACCAACTCCTCCGTTCAAATGAGCTAACTATGGTCACCAGTTTTGTTTGTATGAAAGTGCTAAAAGGAGAGGAAATTATATAAAACATGTAGTTGTACTACATCCTCTCTCACATGATAATATTTTATTAATATAAATTATATTAATAAAATATTATCTATGAAAGATGATATACTATACCTATATGTTCTATGAAAGTTCTCTAAAATGAGTTATTCTTTTAATTTAGGGTTAGTGGATTGATTAAACAAGTATAAACGAAAAGCTACGACTAGAATTGATGTCTGAAATGAATCGAATACGCATATCTAAATATTTCAGCATTAGATCAGAAATAACAGAAAAAGAAATTAAACACGGTTGTACGTCTATAGGTACACAAGGTAAACTATTTAAAGAAAAAATGAAAGCCACATTAATATAAAATATATGTCCTAATATCCACATTTAACTGTGAAACTATACATTCAAATGTTCTATAATTTTTTCTAGGGTAACAGTTGTACTATACATACAAATGTTCTATACATACAAATATATGTCCTAATATACACTTTAAACTCAAACTTACCAACTTATATTCGCTTCATAAGAAATGTTTCGAACTTTCAAAAATATTTATTTAAATCATCAATCATCAGTTTTGTATCAAAAATGTTCCACGTTCATTTATCGTCATCCGAAATCTTGATGTGGTTCGTCAAATACCATAGACATATCAATGAATTAAGTAGCATTCGACGAGTCACGTTGAAATTTCGGGAGCTAGGAAATGAGTACGGAATATTTTTGATACAAATAATGATATTTGATTGCTTAAATGAATATATTTAATAGCTTGGGACATTTTTTATTACACACGAGTATATTTTAAGATTTAAAGTGATATTTTTCTTCTTTTTTTCTCGTAGATCTATTTCCATCATTTTATACTCTCTCTCATGATAAGTTTATCACAATTGCCTTATTCGACGTTCACAAAAGGTGTATCACTTCTCTTTTTATGATACTACTCTCTATTATTCAACCTCACAACCACTCATTATTTACCAAAAAAACTATTCCTACAACACACAACCTACTACATTGTGAGACACTTTCTCTACTCCAACTCACACTTCCTCTACTCCAACAACATCTACTAACAATTTTATTAAAATTTGTACCGTCTACAAATGATACACGTATTATGGATGAATGTATTATATCTAAATAAATTTAAGGGAGCTTGAATTTTTGAGTTAAAAGAATTTTATTATGATTATTATTATTATTATTATTATTATTATTATTATTATTATTATTATTATTATTATTATTATTATTATTATTATTATTATTTGTACAAAGACAATTGCGTATAACTTTCTTTCCCTTGTTTATACCGAGTTGTAAATGAGTGAAGTTATTTAATGAGGTTCAATAGAATAGATGAACCAAACTCAAATTTGACAAAAATTAACTTTATTAGCTTGGAGAAAGCTTACTCATATATTGGCACGTGAGCAATCTCATAGTAAAAATATAAAACTTTGAGTTTGACATTAAACTTATAACAAATATAGAAATATTTGATTTAGCTTTTTTAGTAGATAAATTTTTTGATTAATAAATATGTCATATTCCTTGAAAAGACATATATTGCTTATGAAATACATATGCAATATGGATTGTAATATATAATTATTATAAAGCTCAATTTTAACCCAATGATTCTAACTTCGAACACATTCATTAAATTACTTTTTAGCTAGTTTGACTTTATAATTGATCAACCAAAACTCAAGCTCTTTAGTATTCGATTTAACTTGATTCAGTTAGATCTATATCTCTATTATTGTCGGTAAGGAGAACCAAAAAACTCTTCAAGCTCATAAACAAAATGTGATGTTGAAGAAATGAAATGAAAATAGAGGTCACATAAATGCAGGGCCTTGAAATGATCAACAAATATGAGGTGAAAAAGAAATTTATGTGATGCATCCTCACGGACTTAGCTCAATTGGTTAAGAATTAACAGATTTGAAACAAGGACCAAGGATCGAGTCCTAACAGTAGTGTGAGAGTTTTACTCTCTTCATGGTTTCTCCTTATTGGCACTAGGTAAAGTATTCATAACTTTTTAACCGTTGAATCACCATGATTTATCATATCACATTCTTATAGGATTGACGTGTGGGGATTCCGGATGAGAGTTTTCCATTTTTTGGAACAAGAAATTGATACGATATTTCACTATAAAATGGTCCCCTTCTTCATTTTGGGAGTTCAATTTAAAGCTGCAAAAGAAAAGTGCCTTTTTAACTGCTTACGTCTCTACGCATTACACTATATTCACCACAATAAATAGGGATACTTGCAAAAGTAGGTAACTTTTCATTTTTCATGAAAATAATTATGTTTAAAATTTTATGTACCAATTTTTTTACTTTGCCGTTCGAAGTTTAAACCATCAAACTTTGATTCTCCCCATCTTTCCCCAAATCAATTATACAGTCCAAGGTGGGGTGTGTTGGCTTAGTGATAAAGTGGTTAATGTCGGCCAAAGGTCTCGGGTTCGAGTCCATCGTGATACGACTTTTAGATTTCTGTATTAATTGACCAAAATAAAATAAAATTATACAGTCCAATATCGATGCTTGAATTTCAGACCTAAATCGCAAAACTTAAGCTCGAACTCTAAATTTCTCTTCTAAACATTTTCAATTTATATTATCACACACTTATACTTTAATTAAAATTAGTAAATTGGTAAATTGATAAATGTCGATGTATTTTTACTAAATGTGATATATAAAATATCTAACTTATAATCGGTAGCTTCTTGTTGTTATTGACGTCGTCTTTTAATTGAAATGTGACCATCAATAATCAAGTTGAAGAGAAGGATAGGTACTAGACTACTAGGTAGGGTGTAGTCTACGTACCTATTTTTAAATTTTAATCACGACCCATTCTATTTTAGTTCTTTTGCTGTTCTATAGTGTTATGTTCTAAAAAATAGTAATTAATAATTAATAGTCAATTGTTGCATGTGCCTCTATTGATAGTGATTTTATTGGCAGGGTGAAACTGTGGGATGTAAATTTTGCCCCCTAACCAGGTGCAAATTTTATTAAATTGAGGTTCACTTTTACTATTTTGGGTAAATTTCGTAAAATATATGAATTTTATGTTGTTCTTGATTTTGTATGCCAATTAAAAATTTGACACCAAAAATGTAAATTGTATGATTTCTTACAATTTTTACACGATTTTTGTTTTTGACAAAATTGACAACGACATGGCACTAGTGTGGCAGAAAAATATAACCGCGTTGGAATCAATTTGGCAAAATAAAAATTGTGTGAAAATTTCAAAAAGGATAAAGTTTACATTGTTGATATTGTTATTTTTAAGTTCATATGCAAAACCAAAAATTATCCAAAATTTGTATATACTAGGGCAATTATCCCTGCTATATTTAAGAATCAAATTGTCAAATTTTAATTAGTAAAAGTCCAGTTTTCCTTCTAGGAACTATATATATTATGCCCATTGTATTTAACAAAATTCAAGTTGTAGTAGTTTTTCTTTAATTCGTAATATGTATTCACTTGTGATTTAAAGTCTGCAGGCATAAGAGTTTTTTCCTTTATGTTCGTCAGAAATCACGTGTTCTACCATATTTTCTTTTCCGATCTCTACTATGACTGGACTTTTATGAAAAAAAATTATGACCTCCTAGAATTTTTTGTTCCCCACACTTCTAGTTGGTTCGATTACTCGGAGAAGTTCAAAAATACTATGATGGCTTCGCTGCTTTCTATTTTAAAATGTACGATTCGACAATGGGTTTAAGTCAGTGATTGAAAACTTCATTTTTCTATCTTGATTCGCGTAGAAATTGCGGAATGTTTAATAGTTATAGTTTCGCCCCCAACTAATATGAATTCTCCGGCTCGAGTACTTTTTTAGGGTGAAAACGTCCTAGCTTTATAGAAAAAAAAATCTCAATATCGAGTGTTTGATGTTTGGTCTTAAGTACTCAAAGAATTTCGCAGTGCATATCATATTATCTTTCTTAATCTCAACATTTTTTCTTCAGTTCTAATCTAGTACTCCTTATTTAGTGTTTTGCTTGAAAAACAATATTTGTCTTACTACATCATCGATTGTGAAAAAAATACAAAAAATCTTCGATATGTATGGACAGATAAAAATATTAATTGTTCTTAAAAATATATTTTATATTAAAAAAAAGTATCAAAATATACGTACGTTCATACAGAAACCACCTCAAGGAAGAAAAATTGGGTGCTGACTGTAAGGGTGTGCATCGGTCGGTCGGTTCGACCGACCGACCGAAATTTTCAAAATCGAAAACCGAACCGAACAATTTTTTTTAAACCGAACCGAACCGATTTATAATTTTGGACCGACCAAAACCGAACCGAAAAAACCGATCGGTTTTGGTCGGACCGAAAAACCAAACGAAATATAAATTATATATATATATTTTTAAATAAACATATTTGTATCCTAATTATTTAATTAAAATATTAATTAATTATTATATAAAATATATAAATATATTAAAATAATAGTTTCGGTTCGGTTCGGTTCAATCGAACCTAAAACATAAAACCAAAACCGAACCAAAACCGATTTTAATTAAAATTTTGAACCGAACCAAAACCGACTTTAAACGAATCAATCGATCGAAACCGACGGTTCGATCGTTTTTTCGGTTGGTTGGCCCATGCACACCCCTAGCTGACTGCCACCATACTAATATCCCACTTTCCCAGCAAGCTACTCAAAACAGATTAGAAAAATTAGAAATAAAGACAAATGCTGAAATCCTCAATCAGTATTTCAAAAAAATACAACTGTAGTGTAGAATGTGCATGCATGTGTTTATCCGCTCCAAAAGTCCTAACCCCTCACTGCCTTTCCCCACTCTCTCTCTCTCTCTCTCTCTCAAAATAATTGCTAATCCAATTCTCCCAAAGAAGCCTTACATTTTCATCACTAATTCTTGAAAAATCAAACCCGATAAAAAATGCAGAAGAATCCCCTCTTGATTCTCCTCCTCGTCAGCGTTGCAAGCTCTCTTTCCATAAATCTCGTTTGTGGAAACGCAGAGTTGAGAGCGTTGATGGAGATAAAGGCGTCGTTGGATCCGGAAAACAAGCAGTTATCGTCATGGACGGCCGACGGCGACCCCTGCGGCGGCGCGTTCGAGGGAGTGGCCTGCAACGAGCACCGCAAAGTGGCCAACATCTCGCTGCAGGGAAAAGGGCTCGCCGGAAACGTGCCGCCGGCGGTGGCCGAGCTCAAGTGCTTGTCCGGTCTCTACCTGCATTACAATTTCTTGAGCGGCGAAATTCCCAATGAAATCGCTAATCTCACCGAGCTCACCGATCTCTATCTCAATGTCAATAATCTAACCGGGAAAATTCCGCCTCAGATCGGAAGCATGGCTAGTCTTCAAGGTTTGTCAAAAAACAAAAATTGTCATCTTTCGTTTGTTTTTTTCTGCAGATTTAAAGGAATTTTGTGTAGTAAAAGTGAATTACTTTTCAGTTCCCTTTTCTTCTCAAACTTTATTATCTAAACGACTTTTTCAATTAAAAGAAATTCACTTTCGAATTAAATTTGTCCGGAGTTTGGAATAATTTGGTGTAAAAATGCAGTGCTGCAGCTGTGCTGCAACAATCTGACAGGAAACATACCTACAGAGATGGGATTCTTGAAAAAGTTAAGCGTGCTTGCGCTAGAGAATAACAGAATAACAGGGCAGATTCCTGCAAGCTTAGGAAATTTAGGGATGTTAAAAAGATTGTATCTCAATTTCAATCATCTATCTGGGCCAATTCCAATCCGATTAGCCAATGTTGTTTCGTTACATGTTCTTGATGTCCGAAACAATACACTCTCTGGAGTTGTCCCTCTTGGTAATTCAAATTCCAATTCTTTTTCTTTTTTTCTTGTTCAAATCTTATACCATTTCTGTTTGTTAATTTCATGTTGATTGTAATGAAGCTTTGAGGCGGCTGAATGAAGAATTCCATTTCGAGAACAATCCTGGCCTATGTGGCTCTGGTTTCCCTTCTCTTAGAGCTTGCACTGCTTGGGACAACACGAATGAGGCCGATCCAATGGGGCCCACAACGAGCATACCACGATCAGCAGCTCTCCCGTTGAACTGCAGCAGCCACTCACACTGCTCTGGCTCCACATCAAGGCTGCCACAGATAGGCATTGTCGGTGGAGCCATTGCAGTGACTGTCGCCCTAACCGTGGTGGTGTTGGTCTGTGCTGTTAAGTATCGTCGTGCAAAGCAGAAAGTCGGGCACAAATCAGACACCTGTGATGATCAGGCTAAGGATCATGTGCACAAGGCTGTGATTATGAACCATGTTTGTCCTCAAGAATACTGCCACGAGGGATCTTCTTACAAGTTCAATCTTGAAGAGGTGGAATCGGCAACTCACCATTTCTCGGAGGCAAATCTGCTGGGGAGGAGCAAGTTCTCTGCTGTGTACAGAGGAGTGCTCAAGGATGGCACGGTTGTGGCGGTCAAGAGCATCAGCAAGACGAGCTGCAAGACGGATGAGGATGAGTTCTTGAAGGGGATGAGCTTGCTCAACTCTCTCAGCCATGACAATGTTGTCAAGCTCAAGGGCTATTGCTCCTCCAAGGCTAGAGGAGAGTGCTTCTTGGTATACGAATTCGTGTCGAGAGGGAACTTGTCTAAGTATCTTGATGCTGAAGATGGTGATCATAGCATCATCCTTGATTGGCCAACAAGAGTCTCAATCATCCATGGCATTGCAAAAGGTTGGTATAGAATCATTGCATATCTTAATGTTTGGTGGTGAAAAAACAAAATTAATTTGATATGGCTACACACACTTACCTTGGGAAGAGGGGGCTCCACACCATCATCAATCGTTGCTATAAATGCAGCATTGATGAGATTTTTTGGACCACAATAATAGAGGGAAGAAAATATTCAAGATCTGATCTATATATAATGTGAATTTTACTCAATTTTGTAATTGCAAGCGGTGGAGGAGCCGGGGGGAGCTCGAGCACCCCTGACTATTTTTTAACATTTAGAGATAGGGGTTCAAATAAGAACCATTTTTAAAGTGAGAATTAAGAACAAAAAAATGATGAATTTGCTGTGAAAGTTGATGACTTCGTTGGAAAGTTACTGAATTCCAAAAAATAGAACTTTCGCCTCTTATAGGATTCGAACCCTGGGTGAAAATTCCGGATTTTTGGATTCAGTAACTTTTTCACCGAATGTATTAACTTTCATATCGAATTCATTTTGTTCATAAAAAATTTCCGTAGTTTTTAGTTTTAACGTTAAAAAAATGTTCTTATTTGAACCTCAATATCTCTCTCTATATATTTAAACTTTTAAATCACTTGATGCTATATTTCGGGGTGCCCCTGACTGCAGGTATGGAGTATCTGCACAGAAATGAGAGAAACAAGGGTGCCATCATTCACCAAAACATATCTGTGGAGAAGGTAGTGTTGGACGAGCAGTTGAGGCCTTTGATTGTGGATTGCGGACTGCTGAAGCTGCTGGCGGACGATGTCGTTTACTCGGCGCTGAAGGTGAGCGCGGCGTTGGGGTACATGGCGCCGGAGTACATCAGCACGGGGCGTTTCACAGAGAAGAGCGACGTGTATGCTTACGGTGTCATCATCCTCCAACTGCTCTCCGGCAGGACAGTGCTCTCTGCGGCCGTGAGAACGGCGGCGGAATCAGGGAAAGTGGGAGAGTTGATTGATGCGAAACTTGAGGGGAAGTATTGCGAGAGTGAGGGTGCTCGCCTCGCAAAAATGGCTTTGGATTGCACCAACGATGATCCACAGAATAGGCCAACAATGGAGTTGGTGGTGAGAGAGCTGTCATTGTTAGTTGAGTGTTGAGTGTTTGAGCATCTCTCATGTGTAAATTATGTTTGAGATAGCTAGCTTGTATCATTTTTATTATGATACAACTAATAAGTTCAAATATACATATAATCAGCTGATTGAGACAAAAAGTAATTCCTAAATTCGACAAAACTACATAATTCAAGACAGGTTACAGATGTTGACAACGCAGGAATTTCAAAAAAATCTGCTTTCAAGCATTGCTTGACTGTATCTCCAAAAAAAAAGTCAGTCAGTTGAATCGAACTCCATGTTATGATCTGCGTGTACCTCACATTTCTTATATATGGGCTGAGCATATGTTTTATAACATCTTAGTCGGGATGAGTTTTATCTAGGCTGTTGTAACAGTCCATGAAAAGAGACCAAATTATTTACAGAATTCTTTGTTGAATTCAGAAAATCCGTTTGGTTGGATGCAAAAAGTAGAGGTAGCAAAACGCGTCCAGTCCCTTTCGATTTTAGGCCGGGTTGAGCTCAAAATATTTAGGCCCAATGGAATATCGGGCCGGGTTGGGTCGGGCTCGTCATTATTATCAAAAGTCCATTGGGCTCGGCCAGACCCAAAAAAACTTGTACTAAAAATGCCATTTCGAACTTGGTTGGGCCATGATTTTTCCGACTTGATAGATTTTTGGGCTGACCAGACTTCACCCGATTTCTTGAAAAAGCCGGTGAGCTCGGACAGACACGACCCGCTAATTTGCCAACTATAACAAAAAGTTATGGCTCTGATTTTGGAAAACTTCCCACATTGGATTTTAAGAAATTCGTATTAGATTCCTTATTTTTTCTAAAATTTTAGATTGACCCTTGAATGTTTCTTATTTTAGCAACTTGATCCTTGTATGACTTTTTTTTTTGTTTCTTTGAGATAGAGGTTCTTTGCAACTGAAACAATATGAATCAAATGCAAGTAAAAAGGATTAATTACTAAGAAGCACGGGGATGGGGATGGGGATAGAGATAAAATATGATAGGATACGAGGATGAAAATAACTTATTTTTAAAAAAATCAAGATACGAATACGTTTAATTTATTTATAATATATTTTATATTTTATTAATAATGATATTATGAAATCATAAAAATACATTCATATCAAAAGTACTTTTATAAAATTAACAATTTTTAATAAAGACCTAACTAAGATTTTTAGTGATAGATCCAAATAAATTCTTTTACTTTCTAGCCCAATAGCAAAAGAACCGAAACCCACTTCCTCTTTCTCTTTAATGATGTACTTTCAAAAGTTAAACCCTAAAATAGGGAATACCGCCCTACAATCCATCTCTTTCTCAAAATCTGCAATCCATCTCTGTCACGACCCCACTATCTAATTAGATAATTAACCAAATAATCGAATCGCAAAGGGTTTTAAAGCGAAACTTTCTAAAGGAAAACGGACAGCATTTCCCCTATAATACGAATAAGCCAACCGGTATCAACAGCAACAACCAACAACAACACCAACAAGCAACAATATTCAACAAGGTCACAGACCAAGGATCACCTATTTACCATCCATTAAAAGTTTTCAACGGTTTTTCTCAAAAGTTATCATTTTCCAAAACAACAACTACCAACCAGCAGAGTTAAGCAACGAAAGAGTGGTTGAATATCATGTATGAAGACATGACATTCAGGGCATAAAAAAAAACAAAGAGAACATTAGCTCAGTCTCCCGCCCATCGTCCCCTTCATGCTCAATCTGCACAACACAACAAACATACAAGCGGGCATGAGTACGAGAAAGTACTCGGTGGGTAATTGCCAAAATATAACTTTCAAAAACTTAAGAAATTTACTTTAAACAAGTTTTGAGGAAATAACTTGAATAAGTAATTTGTAAGGAAATTCATTACTTTATCACCACACATTCACGTTTTGAAACATACCGGCATCACATACTCGAGTTGGTCCCGAAGGTTTCCAACTACGGTCATACCCTATCTACGTCATTCAGTAATGGAAGTAGGTCACCTCCCCAATACCAGGGCCGGCCTACATTTGCAAGCTCACGGCCATAAACCTGTGCACAGTACATAACATTTTCCTACCGTAGATAGGTCAATTGCCGTCATACCCACAATGTGGTAAATCATTAATTTTCAACATATCCATAATGTGGTGTTTAGCATTCTCAAAATAGCAATAAGTTTAAAGCATAGCATTAACTTTGCTCAAAAATAATTTGAAAGACATTATTCACCATGTGGTAAATCATTCATTACAACATACCCACAATGTGGTAAATCATTCGTGGTAAATCATTCATGTCACTGTTGAAATGTAAAGGAAATGTACATTTAATTTTGCTCACATAAAGATTTAAGAAAATTTACCCACCTGGATGTTCCTTAGAGCTAAGGAACTAATTCACAATTTCATTTCTTTCTTTATCCATATTTTATCCTCATTTATTGATTTCTTTCTCCCTTCCAGTTCCTTATTCCTCGGTCTTCTCGACCCTATTCTTCAACAACAACACTGAACTTAGAATCATTTCTAAGTTCTTATTTTACTATTATCAACTTCCTTTCTTGATTTAAAAGAGACCTAAGGCTTATTTTCGACTATTGCATCCCTTGATAATTTATCTAAGGTTTACCACAAACCTTATTTCAATCAACACATATCCAAATCTCATTCATGAACTTATTATAAGCTTATTAGCTTAGGTTTCAAAGAACTTATCATCTTACTTACTTATTCAAGTTTTTAAGTAAGTAAGTTTATCGGAAATTCCGAAATTATCACAAATAATTTCAAGCTCTTCCAATTCTTTCCCGATCATCATCATATGTCTTAAAACATATTTAGGGATCTAGATTGAGCTTAAACTTTTCCTTTAACATTGATTTCTTAACATCCCCTTCAACTTAGCTTAACTAAATAATTCAATTTTATTATTAAATGAACAAGTTAGTTCAAACCAATTTAATTCTACACATAACTTTCATCAATGATCTCAAATCCCTCATCTTCTATAGCCCTGTTTCATCCCAACATATTAAACTTCCATTTTCGATATAAACTTTAATTTTTTTAAATATGATCATACAATCTTCTAAAATTCTCATAAATTCACATTAAGCTTTATTTCATCTATATATCTCAATTACCATATCAAACCATCCCAATAAAATCATATACTATATGATCATTCAACTTTGATCATTCTTGGTATTTTTGAAAATCTCCATATGTTATCAAATAATTCCAACAAAATTTATTTAAGCATTATCCACCCTCTAGATCTCAAATATCACATCAAACAATCCAAATAAAATCATCATCTATATGATCCTTCAACTTAGTATAATCTTAAAATTTTCGAAAATCTTCATTTGTTACCAAACAATTCCAATAAAATTTATTTAAGCATTATTCATACCATAGATCCTAAATATCACACCAAATAGATCAAATAAAATCAATAACATCAATATCTAGGGACTTCATATTTTCGAACAATAGGGGAAAAATTCTATCTTTATTTTGACTTCAATTTGATTCCAAATTTCTATTCAAAACATGTTTATTTCAACTTAATTTCATAATTCTAAACTCAATTTAAATAAATCATAACACATATGAAAAGCCCTAAAATCTAGGAATCTAAACTTATTTATGATCTTACTAATCTATGCAAAATAAATGTTAATCTTTTGTATTTAATCTTGTTTTGCATAGATTTAATGATATATGTAACAAGAATTAAACAAATTTAATCCTACTTGTACACATCAAAAATTTCGAAATTCACATAAATATGAGAGATCAAAATCTTACAAATTAAAGCATAAAAATAGGATAAGTTGAAAGATTACCTTGTTTTCCATGAATTTTAATGAAAATCATTTGAAAATCCTCTTTAATTTGGGGTTTAAAAATGAAAAAAAATATTGAAGTCTAAGAGGGTGCTTGATCGACCATGGTGGAGGAAGAAGAAGGTTGGGGATGATATAAATAATACCCCTACCTTAAGGTATTAAATTAATAAGTAAGGGCAAAATAGTAATTTCACATTATCAATTAAATTTTCTTTTATTATTACACAAACATAATGGTGCTAACACACCATATTCTAGATGTTTCTACAAAATAATCTCCATATATTTATCCTTGAAATTTTCGGAATTAATAATAATAATAATAATGTATTTTCATGTATTTTTCAAAATATTCTAGAAAATTCCATAATTAATTCCCAAAAATTTCAATATTGAATCTTATCTTCTTAACACCTTAAACTCATAATTTTCATCAATAAAAAGTCCCAAAACTATAAAAATATATAATAGGAACTCACTTTATAAAAATAGAGATTTAATTCTATTTTATGCAAATAATGGAATTAAATATTCCATTTACTCTTAAATCCTTCAAAATCACTTTCTAAATTTTTCCATCATTAAAATGAAAATGAAATTATTTAGGGCTAAAAATAATTTAGATACCATTTCTTCCCTTTTTATAAATAAATCTCTTATAAACGTTAATAAAAACGATTTTCCGAAAACATTGTTCTCAAACTTTCAAAACTATTTCTTAATCTTTCTTATCACTCAATATCATCAATATAACATATTTGAGGTCACATAATAATTTATATACCTCATTCTCTTATTTTTTTGAAATAAATTCCATATAAACATTTTCTCGAAAATCTTTATGTCTAAAAGAAGTTCTTCTTTTCAATCACATAATTTCACACATATATTTTTCTTTTCTAACTCCATGAAATCCATTTTCTAAATAAAGTCCACATTTCTAAAATTTTCTTCCCTTTGGTTAATAATTAACCAGATATTATTTCTTTCGAATTCACTATGCATTTCTTTATAATTTTAAGGGATGCAATGCCTCTAAGCCTTTATTATCACTTCCTTAGTCCTTGATTAAGGCTTCCTTAATCTCTAATTAAGGATTTAAAATTTTCAGGGTGCTACAATCTCTCTCTCTCTCTCAAAGATTAACCGTTTGCTACCTTCAATGAGGGTCATCGTCGACAATCACTACGGTCATACAAGCAGCATCGCCACGAAAGGAAGGCACGGGGCAGGATCGGGAGATGCGACGTGATGGGGCAGCGTGGGGCGGTGCAAGGCGGAGGGACGACGATTAGGTTTTTTCAAGTTTGGGGAGCAATTGGACGTGTATTTGTATGGGTGAGTTTTAGTTTACCTTTAATTAGGTCTCGAATGTATTTGACTTCATCAAAACATATTCGACGACTGAGTATGAGTATTTTTTGTCGACGTATTTTAACGTATTTACAAAAAAATAAAATAAAAAACACATCAAAATACGTATTTTTGACATATTTCAACGTCCCCGTACTGAATATATCCCAAAGACGGGGACAATGACCTGATTGACGTATCCATGCTTCCTAGATTAATTACTTCCAAATTTATTAACTCTATACGATATATTCGAAATACTCGATTATAAAGCTCTGATAACATTTTTGTCACAACCCGATTTCTAAAAATAATGGAAGCTCGTAAATCGAGACGCGACTAATGAAATGCGGAAAATATAAGGAATAAAGTTGACTCGAATGATCAAGGAAATAAACCCTTAGAATTTGGGAATAGCTTCCTAAATGAAAACGGAAGACATCGAATGATGTAATCCAATCAAAACAATAATTATCCTCAGGATCACAAGTTTAGTTTCGTGCTTGTGATAGCCAGTACACATCAAAAATACTAACATCAAGGATTTAGAGTTTAAGCTCAATTAAAAGATGTAATTTAAGTCATAGACAAGAAGGAAAAGGTAATTAGAACTAGTTCATCAGCGGAAGTCTAAATACGGAAATAATCCGTCAAAATACGGAGTGAACTCTAATCTCAGCTCTGCTCCGTCAGCGCCCATTGATCAACCTGAAAACATTTGAAAACATTTGGGCTGAGTACTAATGTACTCAGTAGTACTCAGTGGACATGCATTTTCTATAAACATTTCATAAATCCGTAAAAGCAGTTTATCCAATCATGATAACATAACTTAGAAGGTTTTAAAAGAGAAACCACTTCTAAGCATGCAAAATATTTCATTTATTGGGCCCATTGTCACGACTCTTACATTACTCGCTTTGATCCCGGACTCTAGCCACCGCCGATCACATGCTCTCATTATTGTCATCGGGACGAACTTGACAATTTCATAATTCCATGACGTGCTTGAACGCATCCAGACAAGCACCATAATAACATGACGTACTCCGGAACGCATCCAGACAAGCACCCTTATAACGCCTCATGATTATGTTAGTGTCCGATGGAGATCAACCCACCGAAACAACTAACTAGTGTACACAATTCTCAATTAACATATTAAGTTTAAAAGAGAATCTCGATCGATACATTTACGAGCCTTAAACAGAGTAGAGCACACAAAAACATTTTATTGGATAAACAGTTTGTATTTCATGAAATATCAGAGCATATAACTCAAATATACTTTTGTAAAGTAAGCCCACCTTGATAGGACAAAGCCTGACGAATCACTACAGTATACTTCTCGGGAAGCAACGCTAATCCCCTTGATCGACAAAACCTACAAGAAGCACTAATCTTAATAGGTCTCGAAAAGCTAGCCTTAAGTTCAAGTAAATGAGGATACTAACTTATGATTCGTTAAGCCCGAGTTTTCGAAAATATAAATAAATTTGAAAACCAATATATATATCGGCTAAGGGCACCAACAATACCCTTGCTCGACTTTTCGTTTAAAAACACATTTAATTTCATAATCTTCTTATGATAAATACTTTTTACAAAAAGTATAATAAAATTGAAATACATGCTAAATTCATATATATTAAGGACTCTCGCTTAATATAACTCATAACAAAATTATCAAATTATGTACTTGTCTAACATAATTTAATTTATTAATTATTCTAACTTAATTAATTTCATTAAAAGAAATTAATTACATTAATTAAATAGGTCATGATCATAAATAAGGTAACTTAAACTTGGACTTAACCTTAACTTAATCAATTAATTAATTAAACTTAATATTAATTAATTAATTAATTAATTAACTTACCATAATTAAATAATTTAAACTTATATTTAAGTTAATTATTCATTTAATTAGACTTAATATAATTTAATTAATTAAGTCTCAAAGTTAAACCTTATTTATTTAATTAATTTAAGTCCAAAGATTTAATTAATTAAAGCAAGTCAAGTCATTAATTAAATTAAAGCTCAATCATTAATTAAATCTAAGCCCAACATTATTAAATTAATTAGAGCCCAACTATTAATACATAGCCCATCAGAAATTATTATATTCGGCCCGAAAGGAATAAGGTCCAAACTAAATAAATACAAGCCCATAGCATTTAATAAAAGATCAACCCATCTTCTTTACTCTCAGCCCAACAGAACGGCCCAACACATTTTGAATAAATAAAGCCCAACCATTTTGAGATAAAATCGGCCCAATTCTAAAACAATTTATAGCCCATGTCAATTTTTTCTCTAATAGCCCATCTTCAATTTTTTTGATTGGGCCCAAACATTAAAAAAATTAGCCCATAACATTAAAACAAATGGAAACAGCCCATTTAATTTAAAACAAGCCCATCTAACTCACAAACCCTAAACCTAAGTCTGCCCACTTTTCCCGGCCGCTTTTCCCGGCAATGCCGTCAGAGCGAAAATTCTGCAACCTCATTTTTTTCTCTTCTCTCTCCTCTCTCATGTCTCTCTCTCGCTCACTCAAACACACTCACGCACTCACACACGCACGCACACACACTAACGCCGTTGCCTGTCGGCGAGTTGCGCCGCCGTCGTGACCGTGATCTCATCTCGTCCCTCCTCTCTCTTTATTCTCTCTCTCGCTCTTCTCTGTAACTCCACGTCCAGAGGCAACACACACACCCGGCAGCAACACACACGCGCACGTAGTGCCGCCGCCACCCCTCTCTTCTCGGCCGAACGCCAGTGACCGGAGCCACCAACGCCGCCGCCATCGTCTCTGTCTCTCCCTCGCTCATACAGTCACAACACGATAGCACATACGCGACGCACACACACATGCACGCGACCACAACTCACACACACACACGACGGCAACAGCCGCACGCCCAACTCATCGGCGCCGCCGCCACCGGCAGCCCGTCTCTGTCTCCCTCTCCTCTCGTCCCACTCACAGCACACACTCACCATGATACACACAAATACACTTACGCACACATGTACACACACCGATGCGATAACACACACCCACGCACGCGACGACACACACTCACGCACGCGGCAGGTCAGTCGCTGCACGACCGCCACCGCCACAGCGTCGCTGCCGTCGCGCCACCGCCGCCAGCCTCTCTCCCTCTGTAAACCCAACGCAAACCCTCCCCTTCATCTTTCATATCACACACATTACACATACAACATAGACATATTCGCATATACACATAAATGAAATAGGAGATAAAAATTTCAACCTTTGTAGATCCCTCTTGCAAGAATGAGTGAGTGATTTATTTTTGGGAGGCTAGGGTTTTTTTTTAAAAAAATGAGAAGAAGAGAAGTTTATATAGTGTAGGGTTTGGGTTGTCTCATGAGCTTTTCTTTTGAGCTTTTCAAACGAAAGCCCATTGGATAGATTATTTTCACGTCTCAAAGTTCGATCCTTAAGACTATGAATTAAACATTAAACATTAGCATAAAATTATTAATATATTGATTTATATGTATATATATATAAATCATATTCGATTATTATATTTTATATAATAATTCTCGTAATCACATTATAATATTTAATGAAATTGTTGGAATTTAAAATTTTATTTCTCCAGGGCAAGAATCGACTTAATGAATTCTAAGTTCAAAATTCCTCGAAAAATTCTATCGAGAAAAACGGGGTATTACAATTTTATCTTGAGACATTTTTACTACAAATATCCACCACCTTAATGCATATATATATATAAATACTCGATTTATAAGGCTCCAATAACATTTTATCTTGAGACATTTTTACCACAAATATCCACCACCTTAATGCATACATAGAGACTCTGACATGAAGATTGAGAAATCTATCAAATTCATTAAATATTGAGATTATGTTTATATACATGATAATTAATCATTTCTAATAGCAAAATAACAAAAAAATAATCAAATTTTTTTACCAGCACTGGGAAATACAGTAGAACCTCCTTAAATTATTAATCGGTGAATTAATAATCTCTCTAAGATAATAATTTTCTTTGATCCCAACTTAGGTCCTCTATGTAAATTAATAATTTCGATAAATTGATGAGATAATAAGTTTTCAAAAGACCCTAATATAAATCCATGATCTCGTCAACATTATAAATTAATAATCTCTTAATATAACAAAGATAACTATGATATCTTAGTAATATACGAATTTATCGTTGCTTGTTTTCTATTGAAATTTAAATCTAGATAGGTTTTATCTCTAACTTTTCGCACTCAAAAGATTTGGTATGGTGTTCTCGATTTGTAACAAAAAATTATAAAGGGTTTTTTACGCTATTATTGCTTCTTTTATTGTATTGCCATGAACTTCATCATCAATTGAGTTTTCAATTATAGTACCAGTAATTTTTTCTGTGCTTTGGATCTCTAACCATGCTTCATTTTCATTGGGATAATATAATAGGTGATTAACATCCATTTTATCATGATAACCAAGATTGCTAATCATTGCATTAAGTTCACAAATGCCTTTACTATCTGTTTCATTTAAATTCTTAACGAAGTTTATAATGTTGAAATATTTGGTTATTGTCTCTTGCTCAATATTTATAGATCAAGTAGAGATTACGAGATTGCCGAACATTTTTCGATGTAATTAAATTCAAGTTTGTTAATCATATGCTATTGAATTTAAGTTGGTTGAATGTTTATGTAATTGGATTTAAATTATCTCGTTTAATAAAGAAATTATTAATTTATGGATTCATTAATTTTACCTTCCCATTAGGGATCACAATAAATATGGTAATATTAATCATTTTTCAAATTCAAATCTATTTAAAATTTATTTAACATACCAATTCCAAACCTATTATAATTACTAGTTTTATTACTCATATTCGTCCCAAATTCATATTGAACAATAATTTGTTTTAACTTTTAGAGGTTCTATTGTAATTGTAGTGAAAAATAATGCATTAGAGTATCATTAGACATTATAGCAATATAGTCATTCTCTTCGTATTTTGACTTTGATCTTCTCCAGTTAAAGGAAGAAGCAGCAGCAAGGCAGAAAATGAACCAAGAGCAGCAATCGATTCTTCTCCGCTCTGCATCTCGCTTTCCTATACCCACAGGTACCAATTCCTCCGCTTTTCTTCAATATTCTACGCGTTCTAATCAATGTCTTTTCCCTGCAGGAGCGAAATTTTCGTACGGCACGTCGGGATTTAGGGCCGATGCATCGTTGCTGGAATCAACAGTATTCCGCGTGGGGATACTGGCGGCTCTGAGGTCCATCCAGACGAGGTCAGTGATCGGGCTAATGATCACCGCTTCCCACAATCAGGTCTCTGATAATGGCGTCAAACTAGCTGATCCATCTGGTGGAATGCTCACCCAGAGCTGGGAACCCTTCGCCGACGCCCTTGCTAACGCTCCAAATCCCCATTCCCTCCTCCAGGTTCGATTACCCACCTTCGTGCTTCAATTATATACCTATCGTGTTTGATGATTCTTCATTTTTGTTTTTTGGGCTCTTCTTTTTTTTGGAATCTATGCTTCTTAGACGTTCATGTCATAAAATGTGTGCATGTACGGATGCTCCGTCCTAATTAAATCCTAATTATGATCAAAGAACCCTACTTAGGATTTAATAATCCCTAATTGGGAATTAGCAAATCCTAATTGAGGATTGGCATACCATAATTGCAGTGGATGCACCATACATCTGGATGTACACTAGTTTTTGCCAAATGTGTGATCTTGTGTTTGTCCGGACTGTTTTAAGAAGCTAGTTCTAACTTCCATGTGATGATATTCCTGTATTAGTTTTTGGAGCTATGCCTTTGTTTGACTTGAAAATCGAGATTTGGGTGTTGTGAGATGTTGGCTTGGTGATGGATGTGTTCGATTGTTGATATTTGATGTTAGTAAATCAGTTACATGGGAGACATTCATGTGGAGGTTTTACTCCATCATATGCTTATTCAGTTGAATGATATTTTATTTTGCTTATTGAAACAGTTGCTAGATGATTTCATTAAGAAGGAAAACATTATCCTTGAAGGAGCCCCTGCAGCAGAAGTTTTATTGGGAAGAGATACTAGGCCCAGTGGGGAGGCTCTTCTTGAGGCTGCTAAACAAGTACTGCTCCATTTTATTGCTATCTTTTTTTGTGTGTTTCATAGTCATGTAGTATTTTATGATTCTTAATCACAGGTGGTCTATCTACATAATGCTGCGTTTGGATGTGTATATATCGTTTTGCTTTTTTACAGGAATAGGATATCTGCATTCTCTTATTTGAAGAAGTGTTTTCAAACCAAATGACCTGAATATTGTTTCTCATCTGCATTAGAGTTGCCCTTTCATTTCAAACTTTGGCTAGTTACATGTCACTTCTTTGCTCTGTCCGTGTCCTTTGCACAATCATACTTTCGTTTCAATTCCTGTTTGTCGCTTTAGAGTGTGTATACTGCATTTTCTACATAAATATATCTTCTTCTCTGTCAGCAACTACGATCTTTTCGTCCCGACCTAGGGTTTTGTTGTTTAAAAGTACTGATGGGCGAAAGCTGATTGACATTTATTAGGGCATAACTTCACTTATGGGCACCACTGCCTCAGATATGGGAATTGTGACAACTCCTCAACTGCATTGGATGGTTCGTGCAAAAAATAAGGGCATTGAAGCAACTGAACTCGATTATTATGACCAGATATTGACATCTTACAGGTAAGTTTAGTATTATTCATTGGAAAGTGTTATTTTATATGTAATTATCGGACTGAGTTTGATTTTGTCAGAGGTGGCATTTAAATCCTTATGTGATATATCAGGTGTTTGTTGGATTATATTCCCCAAGGAGATAGCTCAGAAAATGTGAGTGATAAACTGATTGTGGATGGCGCTGATGGTGTGGGAGGAGAAAAGCTTGAAATTCTGAAAACAAGGCTAGGTTATTTGACAATTGATGTTCGCAATCGCGGTGATGGTGTACTTAACGAAGGCGTAGGTGCTGACTATGTGCAGAAAGAGAAGGTGGTTCCTCGCAGTTTTGGCCCTGCTGATGCTGGCATGAGGTGAGCTATCTTCCTTCTGATTCCTATAGTGGGTAAGCCACATGTTTTCATGTAAGGGCCTCATTACTTTAAGGTTAATCTCTAAATTGCATATAAAATCATAAATTGTTATGTCTGCAATTGTTTGTTGTCTGAGACTGAGTAATGGTATAAGTATGTTCCTTATATGAAAATTTTAGTATCATATGTTTTAAATGGGTAAAGGACATTTTGCTTTCTACAATTTTTCTCTTGGATGCATATATAATTATCTCAGGGACATGTCAGAGCTTCATAAGCCTTTACTGACTGAATCACTTTCGCTGGACTTCTATCATGTGCACAAATAAATCGTAAATTGAAAATTGCTGCTAAGTGGTGAAATTACTGTATAGCTGTACTTTTTGTTGGTGACTCATAATAGTTATGTGTTGTTATTTACGACTCAAGCCATCATTTATAAAATAATTTAATTTATGGTTTTACTCTGAGACTTAAAGAATTTCTGACATAATATTTGATGTCAGAACCAACATGAAATTTGCATCTTCTGCAGTCTTACAAATTTTCTTTTCAAAGATACTCAAATCTTGTTAATAGAGACTGAAACCCTGAACTTGTATGGTTCTAGTGTTTCAGGTGTGCCAGTTTGGATGGAGATGCTGATCGGCTAGTATATTTCTATGTAATATCAAATAGTAATAAGATTGACCTTGTTGATGGGGACAAGATATTGTCTCTGTTTGCATTGTTTCTCAAGGAGCAATTATGCATTCTTAATGGACCTGAAGATGGAAAGGCACACAAGTCCTATAAAGCTTCTCTTGGTGTTGTACAAACTGCTTATGCTAATGGTGCATCCACTGAGTACCTGAATCAGATGGGACTCGAAGTTGTTCTGACTCCAACAGGAGTCAAGTATCTCCACGAAAAAGCTGCTGAGTATGATATTGGCATTTATTTCGAGGCCAATGGGCACGGAACTGTCTTGTTTTCAGATGCTTTTCTGTCGTGGTTGGAGATTAGAAACCAGGAACTTTCATTGACATCAAAAGGTTAGTGAGTTCTTCCTTTGTTAGCTTTTATTCTGTGATAAACTTGCTTCTGATAAAGCAAATTCTCTGTTTGGTTATTTCCAGATTCCGATCAACACAAGGCTGCTTTGAGATTATTGGCTGTAAGCAGATTGATTAATCAGGCTGTTGGAGATGCATTAAGCGGGTTGTTTTTAGTGGAGGCTATCTTGAAACAGAAGGGATGGTCTATCCATAAATGGAATGAACTTTATCTAGATTTACCTAGTAGACAACTTAAGGTTAGTTTCTCCTTAGATATATTCTTCAATGTTTTAGAATGTTTCGCGAACCTTGTTTAAGTGAGAAAGAAATGAAAATCAAAGTCTCCCACTCCCAAATGTATTCTTTTCATAGGAAAATGTTTTCAGACCGGAAAATTTGAAACCTAACAAAGGCTAAGATTTTCCATTCATGTATATCATGTGCTTTACAATCTTCCTTCACTTCTTCAGGTAAAGGTTGTTGACAGAACTGCAGTTATTACTGAGAATGCAGAGACTAAAGTTGTGAGCCCTGCTGGTATACAAGAAGCTATTGATGCTGAAACTGGTAAGTTTATCTTGCGACACATGCCAATCTTGCAGTAATATATGTATAGCTAAAGCATTTGTGTGCTTCCAAGTGTACTTAGTTATACATTGTTATGGTGTTGCTCACATTATACAGTTATACTACTATGTACATAATTGAATTTTGCTGCTAAAGGCTAAGAAACGGTAGATTCATAATGCGGAACCTACGTCTCTTGCAAGATGCTGTGTTTATTAGGTTATTATGCACACATGTGAAAGACTAACTTGTGCAGTGGACTATAGTTAGACTAGAATATCCTATTTCTGAAATTTAGGTGGATCAATTTTCCTGAGCAAGTTCTTGTCAGAACTAGCTACCTAGCAGCTCTATCTCTTCAATTGGGAACAAAACACTGCCTTTTGATATCAAAGTTTTTAGTAGATTCACTTCTATTCATTGATTACTCTCAAAACAATGGCAATTTTCCTGTAGCATATTATTGCTGGAACTGTCCTTCATCAGGAGATTTTTCTTCCTATTTTCTATACGAAGAATGTTGATTGAACATTCATAAACTGCAACAGATGACTGCCTATCTGTTGTTTCCTTCTACCAAGTACTGAAGGTGTTCAGGATTAATTTCTTGTTTGACTCTTTTTGGCAGTTAAATACCCACAAGGAAGATGTTTTATTCGGCCTTCAGGAACCGAAGATGTGGTAAGAGTGTATGCTGAAGCATCGACCCAAGAAGCAGCAGATGGCCTGGCTAATTCTGTGGTGAGGCTCGTGGAACAATATCTTGGATTTGGCCGTAGCTAAGAAATCCACTCTTCTGTTGAGCTATGTAGTTTCTGCGATTATGAGCAGACGTCTGCAAACTACTGAACTTGTGAATCATGAAGACACTGGGACATCACTAGCCATTCCGCACTTGCAGATTCATGTCTTTAAAACAAGCAATTTACAGTATTCAACTTGGTTGTTCTAGGAAAATGAAACATTATTTTGGTGGGATTTATATTGTTCTTGTCAATTGTCAGCATAAGTCAATTTATCACTAGAAAATTTCTTAAGTTGGTTGTTCCCATCCCGTTTTAGCCATTCCCATATGTGTTGTTAGAATTGGTTTGTTAGTTTATCATTAATATATAAACATCATAGGAATCACACAGTGCTTAGTAGAAAGAAAATTCTAATGACAATTTCAATTTTAGTCAACATTTAAGGATGCGTCTATGCCCAATTTGATGGTGTGGGTCTACGAGAGCATCACATATCTCCTTCTCAGACGTCGTCTTCCTAGTTGACTTCACCCTATTTCCCTTGAATAATCAAATCCAAACGAATAAGATTACACAAAACACCCACCATATATTAAAATGCCATACCTTTAAGCCTTTCAACGCTAAACCACCTCAACTTTATTTGAATCCATAAACCCTAGAAATGATTTTTGGGAATAGTTTTCATTCCTCCATAACCACTGCAGATTCAAGCTTCCCTGTGTTGCAGAGGCCATTTATAAGATATAAACCTGCATATCACAATCATATCAACTTTCTTGCATTTCCTCCCATATTTTCAGCAGCATCCCACATTTTCCAAACCTCGATAGCCTCGTCAATAGCAGCTTATAGCCCGTCAACGATATTCTACACCCCACTTTCCTTGCCTTGTTGTAAACCATCAACGCAGCATAAGGCGGACCGTAGCTACACAAAGGTCTCAAGATTTCTGTCAAAGTCCCCGTTGAAGGAATTACGCCTCGACCAAGCATCAGCAATTCGATGGCCTCTGAAACTCTTCTGCTTTTGAGGAAATACAATATTATCCTAACGCAAGTGTCCACATTTGGCTCAAAACCATCGTGCAGCATCCCCTCGTAGTATTTCAATGCCCCATGGCCATCAATATCACGACTGGCAATACAGTTGAAAATCATAGCATTATAAACCTCACTACTTAGTGCAGTCCCTTTCTCCTTCAAGTAGTTGAAAATCCTGACCGCATCATCAGACCGACCAGCTCTGCCGAACCCCTCGATGACATAACTATGAGTGTCACAATTAGGCTCGACTCCATCATCCACCATCAACTTCAAAAACTTCAGTAACTCTACCGAACTTCGACCACCCTCAATGATAATAGTTAGTATACATCAAACTATCACACTGCACCTTCTCTCTCATTATATTGAACAACAAACATGTTGTTCCTACATGTGATCGCTGTGACAAACAACTCAATGCAACACCTAGTGATTCAGTATATGGGAGCTAGAGCTCTTATTATTTGTGGTATTTACGACAAGTTGTTCTGTCGAATAACCAGATGCGAAAACCAGATATAGGAATGATGGAGCAGCAGCGAACTGCACCTGAATTTATTTGGTGAAATCCCTCTACTAAACATTATCTCGAATGGCAGCACTGATGTTTTGATCTGATTCCTGCAACTCTGTACTCATAACAAACAAAAAAATTAATAAGTACAATAAAAATTGTAATTCAAGCATAATGTAAAAGAAACTTCACAAATGTTAAAAGTTATATCTGTAATAAGGATCAAGGCTAACAAGATGATACCAAAATTTTACGGAGAAACAAAGGAGAGAAATACAAATTTAGTCGTAAGAATATAGCAGGAAGAGTATTACATTTAATAAGAAATGGATGCATAAACCGAAAGATATAATCATCTCAAATTTTATCAATAAATACCAAGAAAAAAAGTCTGAGCAATAGATCCCTCAATGACAGGTAAGCATAAATTTCCATCAACATACTTATGTTTATAAAAAAAATTAATACAATATGATGAATAATACGCATATAAAATGAGGTAAAGGTTTTGTATATCCTTTTCTCTCATAAAGACGAGTAAGAGGCCAAGCTAAGTTGTTGGACTTGATCTAGAAGTTTCCACTTCATATCAATAGCAAACAGAGATTAAATGAAACTAAATTCTGGAATCTTTTGACAAGTTAATATCCTTTTAGCTAAATAGTGAAAAATGTTATCCTCTTAACTTATGCAATGGTGTTGGACAAAAAAAATCAGTCTCAGACTTGTTCAGCCTTAAATAAAATAGGAGATAATGGTCAGGTGTATCTCATTAGGCTTGTAGTTCACTTCATGACACATAAGTACATGTAAAAAGCCAATTAACATGAGGGCTATTATAAGACTTAAGAAATGACACTGTATAGCTAGAGCATAGTAATGTATATATGATATAGCTTCTGAAATTGATATAGACATAAATTAAGGATACAACTAATCGAAAACAAAACTATCAGCTCTAGAGTTAAATTGAACAAATCTATTCATAATATAAGGTCCTGGTGATTTAGAAAACTTAGTCAAGCAACAAAGATTCTGCTCAATATCCGTGTTCCCCGTCAACCTATCATACTGTTATATCACCCAAAGAGAATCATTTTTTTTAATCGGAAAGGGCCATATGCAAAGTTTCAAACGACTAAATCCAGAATATGTCATTGGGCGAAAATCTTATATAGTCTTTATGTTAAGTTTGCTATCATTTTTATCACATATGTTAAGTTGCTATCATTTTTAATCATTTGTACAATTTTATCCTTAAACATAAAAAATCACATGGATTCAAATGCACAGCGGCCAACCATCCCGACGGCCAACCATCCCTCACTCTCCTCTGCCGGCGGCCAACCCCTCCCTCGCCGGAAAATTAAACAAAATGGTTGGCCGCCGAAAAATTACAAAGAAAATGGGTTGGCACGAAAACAGATGGGCCGGAAGAGGAGGAGGTTGGTTGGATGGGAAGGAAGAGGAGGGTTGGGCTGGGAAAAGGGAGGAGGGTTGGCTGCCGGCAGAGGGAGGGAGGTTGGTTGAAAGGGTTGGGGGTCGGCAGAGGAGGGATGGATGGTTGGCCGTCGGGAAAAGGGAGAGGGAGGGGGTTGGCCGCCGGCAGAGGGGAGGAAGGGATGGTTGGCCGTCAGAAAATGGTTTGGTCGCGGGTTAGGGAGGATACTTTGTAATTTTAATTAAAAATGGGTAAAAAGAGTAACATGTTAATATATGGGTTAAATTAGATAGCAATTAAAATTTGGGGTAATTCTCCCCATTAACACTTCTAGAAATAACAAAATTGAGCTATTAACTTTAAGATTTTGAGTCATTTCTTAGATACCATCACTGCTTTGAGTGTTTAGTTTGAACGAATCTGTGAGACCATGCGGTCATCACTGCTAGGAAGCACAGATACATCAATCAGGTCACCGTCCCCGTCCCGGGGACTTACTGAGTACAGGGACGTCGAAATACGTCAAAAATACGTATTTTTGACGTTTTATTTTTTTATAAATACGTCAACAAAATACGCGTACTCAGCCGTCGAATACATTTTGGCGAAGTCAAATACATTCAAAACCTAACCAAAGGTAAACTAAAACTCACGCATCCAAATACACGTCCAATTGCTCCCCAAAACTTAAAAAAACCTAATCGTCATCCCTCCGCCGCCCCACGTTGCCTCGTTGCGTCGCGCCTCCCGATCCCGCCCTGCGCCTTCCCGTCATGGCGGTGCTGCTTGTACGACCTTAGTGATTGTCGACAGCGATCCTCGCTGGAGGTAGCTGGCGGTTAATCTTTGAGAGAGAGATGGATTGCAGATTTTGAGAAAAAGATGGATTACAAGGCGACGTTCCCTGTTTTAGGTTTTGACTTTTGAAAGTCAAATATTAAAGAGAGAAATAGGAGTTGGGTTTTGGCTCTTTTGCTGTTGGGCTAGAAAGTATTAGTATTAAAAATCTTCGTTAGGTCTATATTAAAAATTGTTAATTTTGTAAAAGTATTTTTGATATGAATGCATCTATGTGATTTCATAATATCATTATTAATAAAATATAAAATCTATTATATATAAATATAAACGTATTTTGAACATATTCATATCTTGATTTTTGAAAAAAATTGATATATTTTCGTCCCCGTATCTCATCGTATTTCGTCCATGTCCCTTTCCACATGCTTCTTAGGTCACAAGTTTAGAGTTAGGAAAAAACATTACAAAGACAAAGTAATTTAAGAGATACCAAGAAAAAACTGCTTATATAGAATACTTGATCTCAGATAACTTATTAAACTAAAGGATATATTGATGACTATTCACTTTGCATTTAGAGCTTACCAAACAAATCAACTCTAGGGGTGGGAAAAAATACCGAAAAATAGTTTTACCGAACTTACCGTGTCGAAAAATATCAAAAATATCAAATTTTTGATATACCGTAATTTTCGTACGGTATGATACCGTACAGTTAATTTTTGATACGGTAACGATATCAATTTTTTGGATATACCGATATATACCGTATCGCGGTATATACCAAAAATTTCGGTATATACCATTTATCGGTACATACCGGTATGTCGGTATATATCGGTATCGCGGTATATACCGAAAAATTTGACATGAATTCGATATACCGAAGTTCGATTCGTTATGAATTCGGTAATTTCGGTATACCGTAAAAATCGGTACGATAACGGTATAAAATTTTATCATACCGTAATTTTCGGTATGCCGAACGGTTCGGTACGGTATCGGTATGAATTTTTGCATACCGTAATTTTCGGTACGGTATGCGGTACGATGAAAAATTTCGATATACCGTACCGACCCACCCCTAAATTCAACTCCGTGTAATATTACAACTCCAATGCCCCTGAAAGCAACTTTCATGATTGATAAGATAGATGGGTGAGTATTTTTATCCTTGTTACAAGAATTTCTCCAATCATACATTTTCAATGGGATATGAATGAACCAAATTTATTTCAAATGATAGAAATTATTAAGGACATTGGAATACTCCAAAGTTTCAATCCATCAAAGTAAATAATCGATTAGCTTAGTACTATTTTTATCTATCTAGGCTAAAACAAAAAAAGTAAATGCTCCTTAGCTGTATTAACAAGGGATAGATGAAGACATGAAAAGGATCAAGGAATAAGCAACATAATACCTTTTTTCTATAATAGTTTCCTTTCCATAAATAAAAGGTAATGCACTTTTTCTGTATTTCTGTATCTAGCCACTATATCATTCAATAGCAATCAATGATAACAATTGAGCTACAGCTGCTAGCAAACTTGATGTTAATTGACAAAATAAATCCAAGCTAGAGTGGACATGAAAAACTAGGAAAATTAATGCCAAGTTGAATGAGTTTACTTCAGTCCCATTCCAATTGCTAAAGAGAATTAATTGAGTAAAAGAAAGGAGGGAACAATAAAACTACATCTGATTTTGAAAAAAGTGAACCTGCTAAACTTAGAAAAAAATCAAGAACCATAGGAATTCGCAGAGCGACAGAGATTGCTTACACTGGCTGTTGATTCCTAAGATTTATAAACATGTATAATGATTTTCCATAAGATTTGTTTTTTGAATTAGTGGCTGTTGATGACTTCCTAAATTTATTAAAAATAAAGAAATCTAAACATTATTAGGAATACAATAACCAGGGAATATGGTAAGCCACGCAGGAGCAGGTTTATTTCCTTCTACCTATTTAACTTCTTTTTTTAGTATTTGTATTTTATAACTGTTGAAAAATTCCTAAGTATCGAGAATATTGGGAAAATTTCTTGAGTATCGAAAATTAATCTATCTTAATTGTGTGTTTTGATTAAATCTCAAAATCTCTGATGATTGGCTTGCAGAAATAACTAATGCTACTTACTTGTTTTGAAGTTAGGTGTTTATGGTATAGGTTTCAGCAGTGACACTACCAGCTTGACTAAACTCAAAACTGAAGGAGTTCAAGCAGTACTGAAGTCAGTCATACTGTATCAGTATGAGTATCAACGCAACTGAAGAATCGCAGATTGAAGACTGACAGAATGCCAACTGATATCTGAAGACGGAAGTACAAGCGATGTTGATGACCAGAGCTACTAGAGTAAAATCGAACATTAAAGACTGACGTCGTAAGACTAAAACCTGAAGATCGAAGATTGAGACTAGCGCTGATGGACAAGAAGGAGTCAAGATATGACTAACTATCATATCAGACAATAGACTGCCCCTGTGAAAGTCAAAGTGGGATACTAGCAGTCAAAGTTGGGTATCAGAAGTCAAGGTTAGCTTCTTAATGGTTGAAAAATTGAAGTATTTCACATTGGAAAAATATTGAAATATTAACCTATATATAAATGAATTCACATCGATAAGGAGTAATCAAGTGTGCTCCAACTATGATGTATCCTAGTGGTTTTTAATTAGCTATTTTATAGTTAATCCAAATACCTACAAGGATGATGTGAAGCACCATTCAAGTCCGAGAGTCCAAGCCCGTGCACGTCGCGCTTGTCGCATTGGACGCTTTAGATGCACTTTACACTTCCCACGTGCTCGTGAGGAGCCTAAAATTTTACCAACTAGGCACCTGGAGGCGGATCGAACGACATGTGGGTTCAATCACATGGCTGAGTGCTTGGTCGTGTGGCGAGCTAGCGCATGACTGAACCATGGCGTCAGTTCGGGTCGTACTTTTCGATCATGAATCGACGCACCGATTCGGATCGACAGTTGAGCTTTCGCACCATTTCGCGAATACACACATTTTGGACTATAAATGGACCCTACAGAAGATGATTTTAAACACACCAATTCGGAAGATAATAATACTATATTCATACATCTTTCGAAAACCTTATTCAGTCTCGAGTATCGATTAGTTCGTCCAGAAATATGACTAGTATTGCAACTACTCATATTTAGTCAAAATCATTGTATCTTGAAGACAAATATTATGGAACCGCGTGCATTTTAGCGTAGCAATTTTTTCTTGGGGATAAAAAGTATAACTCTTACCTCGATTTATCTTACTTTATTTCTTTATCGCTGCATTTCTTCATACTCATAATAACAAATATTATAGATATGATATATTTGTAAGATGGTAATCATCTTGGAAATTATCCAAATCACCGAATAAAACATTTTGGGTTAGCGGTGGTAAACAATTTGATGAAGTGTGAAGGTGGATTCCATGGATTCTGATTTCTTGAGCAGTGGTTTCAAGTTGTTCGACAAAGAATTTGATTTGGCCTTTTGACAAACATGGATTTTCAATGGTTTATAATGCTTATTGAGTATTATTTGATGTTGAAAATCATATTTGTAGTAAGCATTTAGTTTTGCATTATTTTGAAGAAATGATACTCTTAGACAACTTTTGACATTTTTTAAGAAAAACTAGAGCTAAAAATGGATCGGATTAAATTACAGTTCAATAGGAGTCTATAGGTGCAAACGGTTCGTAAATCAAAGTTCTGGCGAGAGAGAATGAGCCAAAACAAGAAAGTCGTGTAGTCTGTCGTAAACAGTATCGCGAACAGTCCGAGAATTTCTTAAAAAATTTCTATTTTCTGATTTTTCCAAATTTTCTCTTTTTCTTGTATTTTTTAATCCAATTAGGATATATATTCCTTTTAGGGTTTGAGGAGGTTCATCCACCTATAAAATACCCATTCTTAGCATTATATCAAGGTCCCCATTCATCATTTTTCATATTTTTCAGAGTTATATTTTATTTTTAGAGTACCCTGTAAGAGTAGAGATTTATTATTTTACAGTTCAGACTTCAAGATTCTTTGTCGTGGAATTTCTATTTATTTTAATTATGTTTTTCTTTATTTTCTTTTTTTTGGTCAATTTAAATATAGAAATTTAAAGGTCACGTCACGATGGACTCAAACCCGAAACCTTTGACCTCGGGCATTAACCACTCTACCACTAGACCAACAAATACACATATTTTTTTATTTCTTGTTGTTTAATACTTGTTATGAGTAAATAAATTTCTTACTAATTCTAGGATTTGTATGATTTAATAGAATTTTATGTTATTGATCTATGAAACTTATTTACTTGTCAATTTATGATTTATAATTCATAGTGCTATTTTATGCTAGATAATTGATCATTATTGATGCATGCTAGTTGTCTGATTAAAGACTTAACAATTTTAATTAGGTAATCTAATTTAGGAATTCATAATACAATTAATCTAAAGACTTGACGTTATTAGAATTAATTGCAAGAGAATAAATCTTATTTGCTTTTTGGAGTTTTTATGGGTTCTTGAGACCTAGCGGTGATAAGACATATATTTATCTACTATTACAAGCTGTCTGATTCGAAACTATAATTATATGTGTGATTCTTCATCTGAATTGACTTTGTTTTTGTTAATAAGGCTATAGATTGATTGCGTGATTTTCTGTTATATTATTATATTCCCTAGAATCAGTCTTTTTATCTGTTATTTTTTCATATCTATTTATTTTGCTTTATTTTATTTCCTCAGTTTTTATTAAAACTTCATACACCTATTTGTTTGCCCAAATAATTATGATGTTTTTGTGTTTACTACTTGTTGTATTTTCATGATATCAGTCCTCATAGATACGATACTCGCTTGTTAGTTGACTATAATAGATACCGTCTAATTATGGTATTATATTGCTAAAATGTTAGCGACCAGTTCTTAACTCTACTAACCATTTTATTCTAAATTTAGAGTTTGGAATAAGGAACAAGATTAATAAGGAGGAGGGATGAACATAAACTTGTTAATGAAAGGCAAATCTATTTATTTATTTTTACACGGGCATCAAAAGGATGACATTTTATGTCCAAGTGAATAAAATAACTGAATATTCATGCAGAACTTCGACCGTTCATCTCATATTTAAATCTCAAAAAATTTGTTTTGTGTCATATTTACGACTTCTTCGAAAGATTAGAGTTTTTTTTCCATATTTCAAAAGATAATAGTTTTTTTCAACTCGTCCCAAATGATAGATAACAAAGTGTAATTTAATCCAAAAAATTAATGATTCATATTTTACTACGGAACTAACATCACATAATTGCATAAAAATCATTGTATTAACAAAAAATCTTATTCATACTAAGAGAACTAAAGTTTTTGGCTGCTACATAAAATTAACATATTACATCCTTTGAATAGAATAAAGCCACTCAATCTTTTTTTTTGTTAATTTAATGCAGAAAATTTAAAGCGTCGCATCACGGTGGACTCGAACCCAAAACATTTAATCGATCATTAACCACTCTATCACTTATCAAATACACACACTAATAAAGCCACTCAGTCTAGTGTTTAATAATGTCAATTACATCTCCAACTTCCTTGATGATCAACTCATTTCTTAAGAAAATGGATTCTTTAAAATAACATGAAAATTCCGCAATAGTTATCCAATGAGAACACCTTTAGCAAAACCAACTTTCATACAATAATCCTCAAGTCGTACAAGATTACGTAGGAAAACTTTACACAAAAGATTCGACCCAATAGAAAAAGAATGATTTATTTCAAATATGTGACTTTTGACATGTCCATTCCATAATTAAATTACAACTAGTTCTATTATATCAATTTTGTTGCAACTGTACTAGTACTAGTGTACAAGTAAGAAAATTGTTGGCCGTACATATATAGAAAATCAAGGTTGTACAAAAGTCAACAGTTGACATACCCCATCTGACGTGGCAAACTGACTGCCCACTAGATTCCTCCTATAGTCAACGCTATTGCCGGCTTACAAACCGTTAGATTTTGCTTTGTACTAAAATACTACTCCCTTGGTCTAATATAAGAGGACTCATTTTTTTATTAAGTGATTAATATAATAAAAAGTAAGTAATATCAATAATTTTTAAAGAGATAGTTATTTTTATAAAGAAATAGAGATAATTCAAAAAGAAATATAAATCATCTTAGATGAGACGAAGGAAGTAAAAAATATTATTTTTAAGCTTCGTACAGTGAACTTCAACGTGGGCCCCAATAAGCCACGAATATCTGTTTGGACTTCAAATCAACTTTAAAATAATCATAATATTGTATAGGTTAATTTGATGTTGTACCAAATAATTACGAATTCATAAATAGTTATATGTACACTGCCTATCATCTACAATCATAGGATAATCTATGAAACTTTCTTTACATAAAAATAGTTGAATTGAATAAATAAAGAAACAAATATCTAGTGCAAGTGTTCTCCGCTAGCAAAGCACCGATTAAAGCGACGTCTCTATTGATGAAGGAATAATAAATTATTATCGCTTAAGTTGATTTTGTTTTTTATGTTTTGTTAGATTGTCGAATGGACTTCGAAGTTTATATATTATTATATCTACCTCTACGGTTTGTACACGGCGAAATTAAAGAAATCAAGTAGGTTCAAACTAAATTATATTTTTAAAGATTTGGATAGACTAGGTCTTTGTTAAGGGGTTCGTTTATCAGAAATCTCTAAATTCTCCCTCCAAAAGCAAAGGATAGAAAGAAATCTCAAACTTTATTTGGTAATTCCACAAAATCCAAACATTATTTGGTAATGAACAAAATTCAAGAGTGTGCTTGTTAATAAACGAACCAACCTTTTGAGCACGATAAAATTTAGCTCGCATTGATCGATTCTATTAAACCACTAGAGATGGGGGACTATCTAAGACTCTCACTCTTACAAAGAGGAAAAAACACAAAGCTTGTGGTGTTTAGAGAATTCACAGTCTCTACCTTCAATGCACATGGAATAAATTTACGCTCATGTTAAATAGCTTGTTAAACATACAAAATGGATAAATTACATTTGAAAAATCAACCGTAACATACTCACACCTATAAAAGCATTACGAGAATTCAAATTTGAGACACCTAAGCTCATAAATATCTATCTCACCACTAATCATCCCAATTGAAATATATAATGAATAATTTTGATTAGACTTTATCTATAAGCTCTATAGAGGTGAGGTGATGTATATGGTTGTCAACGTACCAAATATCATTTCATAGTATGTATTAATTCCAATCTTATCAGTTGTACTAAGAGATGAATTAATCCATCCTCTCACCCCCACCCAAAATTATCGAGAAAAATAAATAATTTAATGAGATTTCAAAAATACTCCATCTGTTTCAATTATATAGATTTGTTTTCTTTTTTTGGATGTTCCAAATATATAGGCTTGTTTTTACATATATTGGTAATATTTTTTTAACTCATTTACTAATATATTCCTATTTAATTCTTTGATTTACTCATATATTAATTAATAGTCAAAGAATATATATGGACATATTAGGAAGTTACTTGTATAATTTTCTTTTTCAATAATTTTTTTTAATTCTTATAAAAACTTCAATCAATGTATATAATTGGGACGGATGGAGTAAATCAGCAGCTCTTGTCGTATTTATATGTAATAGTAGTAACACTTATCTTAGATCTTATTTGCTATGGACTACTTTTTGTTTTTTGTTCATTTTAATAGAAAATATGTATATAGTGTTGTTTGGAGCTATATCAAGACCAAATGAAATAAATATAATAAATCTACGATCGACACATTTTAGAGTTAATATTACATGTGTACTTCCAGCTGACATAAGCATTTGGAAAGACAATTGTCACCAAAGAATATATATATATATATATATATATATATAGAGAGAGAGAGAGAGAGTTTGGTTGAATAAGAACCATTCTTATCCTAAAACCAAAACAAAATGAATTAGTTATGAAAGTTGATGAATCCGTTGAGAAAGTTAATGAATTGTAAATTGAATTTTTCACCCGGTTCGAATCCCATGAGGGACGAAAATTCTATTTTTGGATTCATTAATTTTCCAATGGATTCATCAACTTTCACCGTGAATTTATCGGTTTTGGTTCTCACGCTCACAATAAAATGGTTCTCACGTTAACCCTCCCTATATATATATATATATATATATATATATATATATATATATATATATATATATATATTACAGATAAAACAAAACAAACATATCCAGATAAAAATGAAGATAAAATAAAATCACATCACTGTCTATACAGCCTCAAATTAATTAAACTGGCGTTGTATACAGCAAAGTTAAATAATGAAATACTTGACTACGTCACTCCTGTATTATCATTATTTATTATGATAAATATCAGCTTATCTTCCAATATTTCACGATTTTTCAGTTAGTGTCCCAACGTAAACATATTGTTATTTTGGTTTCCAATGTTTCAGAAAATCTTTATTAATGTTCCGCCGATCGATTTCCGATGTACAAATGCTTACGTGGCTCCCGGAATTCTATATTGGACTTCACATTAATATAAAAGTTAAATTAAAACATAAAAAGCTCATCCAAAACGACGTCGTTCCATTACGTCAATATAAGGAAAGAATTTGAATGACGTCATTTTAGAGGAGTTTTTCTACGTTTTTATTTTATTTTTATATTGACTTGGAGTCCAACATAAAATTCCGGCAGCCACATAAGCATTTGGACCCCAGAAATTGATCGACATGACATGAACAGAAAATTTTTAAAACGTTAGGGACCAAAATAACAATATGCTTATTAGATTATGACATAAAGTGAAAAATCCCGAAACATCGGGATATAAACTGATATTTACCCTTATTATTATTATTATTATTATTATTATTATTATTATTATTATTATTATTATTATTATTATTATTTATTTGCCACTATCTTCTACTTGTAATCAAATTTCTACTAGATATGTAATCCACTAAGCTAGTTAGTCAAACTACTCCTTATTTCCACTAATCCCACTATTGTCGCATTTTAATCACAATACTGTTGGCAACCAATTGCCAATGTTCTTATTTCACTTCACACCATCATTTCATGTAAAAGAAATTTCAACAAATATCGAACACGATAATCTTCAATTCTTAATAAAAATCTAAGTAGAATAATGTAATCGCTTTAGTGGAATAATCTTTGCAAAATAGTTTAATATAATAAAACATTAATTTCCAACGAGCGCTATGAAATCTCTTAGGAGGTGTTTACTTTGCATGATTAGGTTGGATAGATAAAATTAATCCAACCTAATCAAGTGTTTACTTTTAAGGATTAATATTTGAGGATATCCCAAAGCCCGGGATTATTTTAATCCTTTGAATTATTCTTCATTAATATTAATCCACCCAATATAGGTAGGATTGAAATAATCCTCCAAATAAAGGAAGAATTATTTATCTCAATCTTAATCCTTCACTAATCCTTTGTAGTAAACAAATGATTAATAAATAAAAATTATCTTATCACATATTTAATCCATCAAATAGTCAATCCTTCAAAATGCTAATCATGCAAAGTAAACACCACCTTAGAAAACATCAAAGAATTCTGTGCGATTATAAAACGTTCATTTAATCAAAGACGTAAGTGGTAGTCATCGAAAGGGAGAAATTTCTCAAACCTCATAATTACGTGAATGAAATAATATATCTCAGTTATAAAATCATCAATTGGTTCATTAATGCTATAAAACGTAGCTACTTCCAATTGAGAAATTAATTAAATGCACCCCACATATATTTAAGGTTGGATATATACTGCTCTACGGGTGTAGTGTAGCTCAATTGGTTAAGAGCTAGTAGATTTGTAATAAATTGGATATATGCCCTCGACATAATCAAAACGTTCCAACTATAGGCAGATAAATTATATACACTTATATATACAAAAAGGGATTAATTCCCTACTGTTGAAAATCGCGTGCATATATATATAATATTATATATGTGTTCAAGTTTCCAGGAAGCTACTTTGACCAAGATTTTGAGTGACGTAACGTTTAATTTTGTGAAATTAAACGGCATAGGATCGATCTACGTTCGAGTAGATGATCGTGGTGTATTCACATTCTCAAATCCGATTTCGGTGAGTGAGAAATAATGGATCAAAGTTGGTCACTTAAACATGGAGTTATGTGATTAATGGGATAAGCATGGATTAATTAATCCTTATCCCACATTGATTAATGTACCTTCATTAATTGTCTATATAAGTGGGTCATTGAACACTTAGTATAATTATGTGCACAAGTGATGGGTGGAAAGCCCACGCACAAGACACGCTGCCGCCGCCGCCGCCCGCCCGGGCCGGTGCCCGTGCCGGCCCGGCGCCCGGCGCCCGCCGCCCGCGCCCGCGCCAGCGCCAGCGCCAGCGCCCGTGCGCCGGCCCGGCGGCCGGCCCGGCTCGGCTCGGCTCCGGCCCGGTTCGGTTCGATTCGGTTCCGTGGTCCGTGGTCCGTGGATCGTGGATCTTGGATCTTGGATCTTGGATCTTGGATCTTGGCAATTGGCAATTGGGTGGTCTTTGGGCATTCTTTGGGCCTGTTCGTGGGCTTGCTTCGTGGGCCTGGTTAGTGGGCCATTGTCTCTATATTTTGGATCAACGTTTGATCGAGCCCAAAGATGAAGTTGGTCCGGGGCCCATTCGTGTAGCCCAATCCGTTGGGCTCGCCAGGCGATGGAGTTGGTCCGGGGCCCAACTCGTGTGGCCCAATCCGTTGGGCTGCTGTGCACTGAAGAGACGTCCGGATCGTCCAATGAACGGGACGCACGCGTTGTCCGTGATTCGTCAGAACCGTCTTGTAACGCTCCGACATGATGGCTCTGCGGAAACGTGCCCACGTTGTCTCCGAAACCGCCAGACTCGATAGGGGACATAACTCCGTAACACCCGACATCAATGCGGTGTTGACTCAAAGATGTTTCCCATGAGGGACGACGCCTATAAATAGGACATGTCTCCCAAAGATAAGCTAACCATCGCTATCTGCATTCCAAAGATTCAAGCACTCCTGCATACATAGCTAGTGTCGAGCTTTGTCCTCGCCTCATTCCAGTTCGCGGAGCTCGTTGGTCCGCGGTGCCGCCACCCACGACGCCGTTTTATCTTTGGAGACGATACGCGTAACCGGAGCACTACCGGGCGTATCTCGTCTTGCGGAAAGAGGCCTCCTCGACTCGGCATTAGAATACGGTTAATCAGTATTTTATTACATTTTCTAGTTTCAAATTCATTGTTAGTTTTGATCTTTCTACCTTTTCATTTCACGTTATGTCCCCGACAAGTTACATCATGTTTTGTACACCTTTTTCCAACAATCGCAAGGCGAGATATTACTTGCCACGAAGGAGTTCGGACTCTTAATAAACTTAAAACGTTCAAACTAATACCTTTGCTTGGAGATGTCGACCGTACACCACCACTCTGCCTCGCATTGCCGCCGCCGCCGCCGCTGCTGCCGCCGCTGCCTCGCTTGCTTGATTCGCACAATGGCTTCGGTCATGTTTGGTTCGATGCCTGGGGTCAACCATGGGACTTTGGGTCGATTGTTGGTTCCACTTTTAGTGGTTCAACAATTGGTTCCACTTTAGTGATTCCTTTCGTTCGACGATCGCACTTTTCGATTGGTCATTGTTGGATCCATGGGATCTAACACCGTGGATCCGGTCGTGGATCGATCTCGGCCTGTTCATACCGCAGGATGATGCCGCCGAGAAGCCGCCAAGTTTGGAGGATCCGACTTGAGATGGCGGCAAAGATGCCGTTTCTACCTCGACGTTGGGCTTCGACAACTTGGTAGAAGATGAGCCCGCCGTTCGGGTGAGTGACGGACTTTCACGTCCGAGCAAGCATATAACAATGGCGACCGCGACTACCTTTGTAAAAATTTTATACTTGGTAGTTTAGAAGATAGCTTGTATAGTGTTTATCTTTGTTGTAACGACATCCAGTATGTGGGATGCGTTAGAAAAGAAATACCGTAGTGATGATGCGGTACTAAGAAGTTCATTGTAGCCAAATATTTGGACTACAAGATGGTCGATTCCCGACCGATCATGGACCAAGTGCAAGAGTTTCAACTCATTGTGCACGAGGTTCGCCGAAGGACACACTATTTCGGACGGCTTTGTCGTCGCTACGATGATTGAGAAGCTACCCGGGTGGAGACTTGAGGTCTACCTTAAGCAAGCGAAAGGATATGACACTTGAAGACTTGATCGTCGATCGCGCATCGAGTCGGCGTGAAGAAGCTAGAACTAAAGGAAAGGCGATCGATCTTAGAGCCAACTGTTGGAGAGGCGGTCCCTCCAACAAACGTGTTCGTCGATGTCAAAGATAAAGGCGAAGGAAGGTGGTTTCCGTAAGTTTGACGGGATCTGTTACAATTGTGGCAAGCATGGCCACACGAGTAGGACTGCCGTCGACTAAGAAGAAGAAGGCTAAGCAAGTTACCAACGTTGTCGAGAAGGACTTGACAAATGGGACAAGGATGACTTGGCTGCTGTGGTGACCGAAGAAGTCGATCACGTCGAGAATCAAGGTGGATGGTTCATCGACATTGGCGCAAGCGCGCACGTGTCGCCGAAAAGATGCGTTTCTCCACCTACAAGCCTGTTGAGGAGGAAGCTCAACATGGGGAACCAGCTTCGTCCGAGGTTGCGGAGTTGGTGATGTGGTGCTCAAGATGACGTCCGCATTGAGATCACATTGAAGGATGTCTTTGCATGTCCCGGACATTCGCAAGAACTTAGTGTCGTGCTCTATTCTAGTTAATAAAGGTTTTAGACTAGTTTTGAGTCGGACAAGTTTGTCTTGACTAAGTTTGGAAAGTTTCTTGGTAGAGGTTATCTCACCGGGGTCTTTTCAAACTAAATGTAATAATTTGTCTTGCCGTGTACCCAAAATTATGATGAATGAAAAGCATCTACTTCTACTTACTTGATGAGTGCTCGATTTATGGCATTGTAGATTAGGACATGTTAATCTAAATGCAATAAAAGATTAGTAAATTTAGATTTACTAAAGTTAAATGAAGTTAATACACAAACGAAATGTGAGGTTTGTGTGGAAGCTAAAATGGCTAAGTTACCGTTTCATTCGGTAGAAGCAGACACTAAGCCTCTAGAACTTATTCACACCGATGTGTGTGATTTAAAGTTTGTACAAACTAGAGGTGGTAAAAGTACTTCATCACGTTTATTGATGATCGTATAAGATATTGTTATCTTTACCTTCTAAGAAGTAAAGGCGAGGCTATTGAAGCTTTTAAAACTTCAAGAACGAAGCCGAGAATCAATTGTTGTCGAATTAAGACTGCTCGAGTGATAGAGGGGAGAATATGTAGCTCCGTTTGAGGCATTATGCAACGAAAGTGGTATAATACACCAAACGGCGACTCTTATTCACCTCGGTCTAATGGCGTTCTTGAACGAAAATCGAACACTTAAGGAGATGATGAATGCTTTGTTGATTAGTTGTGGTTGCCCGAACTTGGGGGAAGTCGTTTTGACCAACTACATCTTGAACAAGATTCCACTCAAAGGTAAGGATGTCACTCCTCACGAGTTGTGGAAAGGAAGAAAGCCATCGTACAAATATCTCAAAGTGTGGGGTGTTTGGCGAAGGTTGAGGTGCCTCTTCCAAAACAAGTTACAATTGGACCTAAAACGATCGATTGTATCTTTATTGGGTATGCAGCGAGCAGCGCGCTTATCGTTTCGATCCACAGTCGAGGTACCGGATATGACCGTGGGGACGACGATTGAGTCAAGGAATGCTATATTCTTTGAAAGTGTTTATCCTCAGTAAAGATAAGGATAAAAGTGAAGCCAATTCTAGCAATAGAACGATGGTGAAGCTTGAGTTCTAAACCTTGGAGGAAGAACCGATATCGCATAAGCGATCGAGGTGCGATCCGAGAGGTCGGAACCGAGGCGTGACAATAGAGTCGAACGCCAAAGGACTTTGGTCCCGACTATATTGCGTTCATGTTGGACGAAGAACCAACTTCAATCAAAGTAGCCTATGCTCGGCCGACGGGATGCTCGCAAGAGGTCGTCAAAGTGAGATTGATTCCATTTTGCAAAACCACACTTGGCGTCTTTGGTTGATTTGCGAAGGTTGTAAGCCCTTAGGATGCAAGTGGATCCTTAAAAGGAAGTACAAGCGCGATGGATCAATTGAAAAGTATAAAGCCCGTTTGGTTGTCAAAGGGTTTAAACAAGAGAGGGTACGATTTCTTGATACCTATTCACCTGTGCGAGGATTACGTCTATTAGGGTGCTTCGCAATCGCCGCTTGCACAATCTTGAGATTCATCAAATGGACGTTAAGACTGCGTTTTGAATGGTGACCTCGAGGATGAGGTATATATAGAGCAACCCGAAGGTTTGTAGTACCGTCGAGAGGCGGTATGCAAACTCGTGAAGTCTCTATATGGTTTGAAACAAGCGCCGTTGCAATGGCACTGAAATTTGACAATGTAATGTTGACAAATGGTTTCAAGATCAATGAGTGTGATAAATGTGTCTACGTTAAGAACAACGATAATGGTTATGTTATAGTGTGTACGTATGTAGATGATATGTTGATCATGGGTAGCAATACTCAAGTCATTAATGACACAAAGCGCATGTTAAATAGAAATTTTGACATGAAGGACATGGGTTTAGCGATGTGATTCTTGGAATCAAGATTCTAAGAAGATCGACGGAATTGTCTTGACACAATCTCACCACGTTGAGAAAGTGCTTAAGAAATTCAACGCGTTTGATAGTTTGCTGCTAAGACCCCATTAGAGCTCAATGTTCACTGAGTAAGAACAGGGTGAACCCGTTGGGCAAGAAGACTATGCTAAGGTCATCGGTGTTTGATGTATCTTACAAATTGCACCCGACCCGACATAGCTTGCGCCGTGAACAAATTGAGTCGTTACACGAGCAATCAAGCAAGGAGCATTGGAAGGCTTTAGTGAGAGTTTTGAGGCACCAAGTATACTCAAAATCATGGGCGCATTTCACGAGATATCCCCGTGCTTGAAGGGCTTGTGATGCCAATGGATATCGACACGAAAGATTCACTTTCTACAAGTGGGTGCGTGTTCACGATTGGGAGGTCTTGTTTCTTGAGATCCACGAAGCAGACGTGTATAGCCCGATCCACCATGGAATCGTAATTCATAGCTTTGGATAAAGCGGTGAGGAAGCCGAGTGGCTCGTAATTTTTGGAAGATATTCCATGTTGGTCTAAACCCGTGCCACCGTGATGATTCACTTTGTGATAGCCAAGCAGCTATTGGAAGGCGAAAAGTGGTTTGTATAATGGTAAGTCTCGACATATCGTCGGCGACATAATACCGTGAGGCATTTGATCTCAGTGGGGTTATATCAATTGACTATGTCAAGTCGATAGATAATCCGCGGATCCGTTAACCAAAGGGTTGAACCGGGATCAAATGATCAAGTTCTTAGAGGAATGGGACTAAAATCCACATCTTAAGAACAATCATAGTGGTAACCCAACCATGATGATGGAGATCCCAAGAACTTGGTTCGATGGGAGAACTAAGCTATATGAGTTCGTGTATAAACACTCAAGTTAGTCTGTTCCTAGAAAGCAAACGAGTGTTGAAAAACTTGCCTAGTGGTGAGGTTGAGTCGTTGACTCAATGATTCTAAGATACCTCGAGGAGGTTGAGTATGGCAAGATACTCGGTAAAGAATCACCTATGTAAGTGCGAGTGGGCCGCTTCAAACAAAACACTTATGAATCCAAAGTGGATGTCCATGGCCAAAATGGAATCAAACGTGAGAACGGATGAGGTTGAGGTGTTAAAGTGTTAATACCATTGTTTCGATTACTGTTGTGGGGAATAGTTGGCATCGTGTCCACTAATCCGCTGTGTACTCGATGGTACTAACTATGGAAGGTTCAAGGCCATAAACCACTGTCCAAATATTTTAACATCTCTTGAGGATCGAGTGTGTCGCATCATGCATATGGCTATTTCCACTCATGTGGGGATTGTTGAAAATCGCGTGCATATATATATAATATTATATATGTGGTCAAGTTTCCGAAGCTACTTTGACCAAGATTTTGAGTGGCGTAACGTTTAATTTTGTGAAATTAAACGGCATAGGATCGATCTACGTTCGAGTAGATGATCGTGGTGTATTCACATTCTCAAATCCGATTTCCGGTGGTGAGAAATAATGGATCAAAGTTGGTCACTTAAACATGGAGTTATGTGATTAATGGGATAAGCATGGATTAATTAATCCTTATCCCACATTGATTAATGTACCTTCATTAATTGTCTATATAAGTGGGTCATTGAACACTTAGTATAATTATGTGCACAAGTGATGGGTGGAAAGCCCACGCGCCGCGCCGCCTGGCCGTGCCCGTGCGGTGCCGGCGCCCGGCGCCGGCGCCCGCCGCGCCAGCGCCGCGCCGCCCGCGCGCGTGCCCGGCTCGGCTCCGGCTCCGGTTCGGTTCGGTTCCGGTTCCGTGGTCCGTGGATCGTGGATCGTGGATCTTGGATCTTGGATCTTGGATCTTGTGATTGGTCTGGGTGGTCTTTGGGCATTCTTTGGGCACGTTCGTGGGCTTGCCCGTGGGCTGGTTCCGCCGGCCCATTGTCCTTATATTTTGGATCAACGTTTGATCGAGCCCAAAGATGAAGTTGGTCCGAGGCCCAGTCGTGTAGCCCAATCCGTTGGGCTGTTGTGCGATGGAGTTGGTCCGGACCCAACTCGTGTGGCCCAATCCGTTGGGCTGCTTGCACTCAAGAGACGTCCGGATACGTCCAATGAACCCGACGCACGCGTTGTCCGTGATTCGTCGTAACCGCGGTAACGCCCGACATGATGGCTCTGCGGAAACGTGCCCACGTTGTCTCCGAAACCGCCACAGACTCAATAGGGGACATAACTCCGTAACACCCGACATCAATGCGGTGTTGACTCAAGATGCTTCCCATGAGGGGACGACGCCTATAAATAGGACATGTCTCCCAAAGATAAGCTAACCATTGTCAATCGCATTCCAAAGATTCCAAGCACTCCCCCGCATACATAGCTAGTGTCCAAGCTTTGTCCTCGCCTCATTCCGGTTCACGGAGCTCGTTGGTCGCGGTCGCCACCCACGAGACGCTGCTTTTATCTTTGGAGCGATACGCGTAACCGAGAGCACTACCGGGCGTATCTCGTCTTGGAAAGAGGCCTCCTCGACTCGGCATTAGAATACTGATTAAGCGTATTTTATTCTGCTTTCTAGTTTCAAATTCATTGTTAGTTTTGATCTTTCTACCTTCATTTCACGTTGTAATACGCCGTGAGTTCAAGTTCTGCATTTTTTGTACACCTTTTTCCAACACCTACGTGTAATCTATGAAATTAAATTGAACTTAGAGATCTCAAAAATCTCAAAAAATGATTTATATGATCCGCTTGAGATTTTGATTATAGTAAAACCACATGATAAATATGATAATTGAAAGTTGAAACCGACCAAACCGTCATTTATTGGATAGAAATTAAGTTTCAAGAATTTGTGGAGAAAGATATAATTTGTCGCTATGGATGACCCAAAACAGCTAAAAAGGTCGTACAACTTAATTCAAGAACAAATCAGTATTTAATTTCTCAACTTTAAGCTGTATGAAAATGACTTTACTTCGGTAAAGTAGTTTTTCATGTCCCTTCCCTCGAATCTCATGCAAGACCAAAAAAAATAGTGATAAAAACAATAGTAATATCAATACTTGATCATTATCCAATAATAATAATAATAATAATAATAATCCTATTTTATACGCCTCACTTCACATTTTAACGATTATACTCTGACTTATGAATAATTATAATTCAATATTTATAATATCATTCTATTTTTCAAATCCTACCCTACGACCTCCGTTATTGCAAAATTCCAATTTTTGAAAATTAATATTAGTATATTCGGTCAATTGTTGATTTTATTGTTGTATTATTATGAAATTTGTGTTGTGGAGGTTGTCCTGAGACTATGTTTATTACTAACTAGTCCAACTATCCAACTTTTTTAATATTTAATTAATTTTTCTCGATTCCATATCCCTAATTTTCGTTCCAATCCAATCACTTATATTTTTGATGGTCTATCAATGGCCATCACAACCATCCAACCATAATATTATTTAATCGAAATATAATTAATTGCAATTACAATACAATTGTTAAATAATAAAATTGATGCTTCAGCTTTTTAAAGTTAAAATATCGATCAAAACTGATAAATATGTTCAATTTACCGGACAAAGATAGCGATATTTTAGTTTAAACAGCTACGGATTTAGCTAATACTTCATATGTGTCATTTATATAATATTTTATGTTATGAATAATATTAATTTTATCAAAATTTTATTAATCATATGGAGCAATACACACATATTTTAGTAATACATTTAAGAAAAAAAATATGTATGCACAAACAAAATCTGTCAAATTAATAAATATTCAAAAAATATTATAAACAAAGTAAAAAATTATTATAATTGCAGTACAAAATATGAAAGTATATTGTATGTATAATTATATCAACATAGATGTCTATTTACAGAGTATGAAAAATAAAAATTTTGATATTATTTTTTTATTTTTATATAATATAAAAAGATATTCTTATATGAATATCAAAATAAATTTGACGAACCAATCATAATGCGACAAGTGTCACAAAAATAATTGGAAGACCAAATGGTTAGGGCGATTAAGGCAGCCCATGGGCAGTTGTTTGGAATGATTAAATACATAACTGTAGTGTAGACTGTTATCCACACACAGGAGTAAAACAGCAGAATTAAAAACTTGAAGAACATTGAAGTATCTTTTCTACAGATTATATATTATAATCTGTAGATGCCAATTATGACGAAAATATTCACTATAAATGTACAGTGAACTTTACAAAAACTCACTACTTTATCATAAGATAAAGTTGGACACTTTGAGTCGAAACCTAACTATTAAAATATATGAAAATACTAAAGATTTCCTCACACCACTCGTATACTAAAAAGGACACACTTCTAAAACAATTAGAAGTTAAAACACCTGTGTGTTATCTGAAATGTTATGAAAATAGACTCAACGACATAAACAGATTTTCAGATAAATCTTCAAGGATTGTGCATCTTCTGCTGTCAATTTACCTTTCCTTATATAGAAGTTGAGAGGCCTTCGACTGCACGTCTTGGACCAAGTTTTGGCCTACTAAGATGTAAGTTAGTCGTGGCAGTTAGTCGCTCAACTTGCTCTTGGAAAATAGGAACCGAATAGTTGACTTCTTCCATCCTTATCTCTCTTGATCTGACTTCTATGTTCTTCGATGTGTTACCATCTTATCCAGCATAACATCAGTAATCTGCACACACTAAAGTAAAGAAAAGATAATACCTTAAAAATAACTATCTCCATATAATGAGGAGATTCGATCAGAATTAAACAAACTCTAACAAATTATTTATATATGTGGCGGTCGACCACATCACATAAGGGCACCGTTAGTTTTTGTCTAATGGTGGTCGTGGAATAGATTTGAAAAAATAGATAGTATATACACTTTATTATAAGTATTCATAAGTTGGATTGTATATGTTAAAACGGTTAAATAGTGTAGCGTGTAGAACAGTAATTTCTCAAATAATAATTATAATGTTTCTTTAGGACATTCAAGCAGTGAGCCATCTTTCGTACAAAAGAGAGGTTTGTGATTCAATCTCCACCGCATCCCTTCCCTAAGTAACTTCCATGCATAAAACAAACTAAAAATATCCTAATTCTATAGAATTCTAAATAAATACTAATACTCTCTCCGTTCCATTATTATTGATTCGTTTTTCTTTTTGGACTGTCCCATTAAATTGGTCCGTTTCCAAAAAAAGAAAAGCTTTTTACACTAAAAGTGTATCGAATTTCATGACACATACTATTTTACACACAAAACACAACTCTTTTTAATCTATGTGTAAAAAAGAAAGGGACCATGAATATTGGGACGGAGTGAGTACTATTTTTCCTTTTTTGAACCGGAGTTAGAATTTGTATCCTAATCATTCACTTTTGCAAATAAATAAAAAATACTTGTTACTAATTTTCTATATCTATCATGTAATTGTCAACTTAAAAGAAAAGAAAAATAGTTCCTGCAATACCAGCCGTCTATTTGCTACGCCAACCAAATCCATCTAACTATTCCATTGACTTCCTAATTAAATTTGTAAAAGTTTAAAATCTTGAAATTGCAATATGTTAATATAAATATAATAAATGGATGATAAGCGATCAACAGGATAAGAGCAGAAGCAGATTGCGCATGAGATCAAATTCCACGTTGTATTTGCCTACTAATTCTCATTTCTCTTCCAACTTCCTTTCTAAAACCTAATTTCTTCTTTCACACCCAAAACTTCACCACCAAGAAAAAAGAGACAATCCAAACTGCCATTCAAAATGAAGCTCGTTTGGTCACCGGAGACGGCCTCCAAAGCTCTCATCGACACCGTCAAATCGGTAAAAACTTACATTATTTTCTTGTTTTTTTCTTTTGCAATTCATCAAAGTCTAAATATTAATTAATCTTTCTTGCATGTTGGTGATGGTATGCAGTGCGAAATCTTCAACGAATCGAGTGCGGCGGAGCTCATCTCGGCCATGGCGGCGGGGTGGAACGCGCAGCTGGTGGTGGAGACGTGGCGGCGGGGCGGGCCGATCGCCGCCAGCGTCGGCCTGGCGGTGGCGACGCAGCACAGCGGGGGGAGGCATATATGCGTGGTAGCCGACGACGACTCCAAGGCGGAGTACTTGGAGGCGATGATGGGATCCGGCCGCGCGGCCGACGTCGTGGTGGGGCGGCCGGAGGAGGCCATGGAGGGCCTGGAAGGGATCGATTTCCTGGTGGTGGACTGGCGGCGCAACGACTTCGCTAGGATTCTGAGGGCGGCGAGATTAGGGAACAGGGGGGCGGTGGTGGTGTGCAAGAACGCTAGCTCCACCGCCGCCGACGATTTGAGGTGGCGACAAGGGAAGTTGAGGATCGTGCGGTCGGTGTTCCTGCCGGTGGGTAACGGGCTGCACATCGCGCATGTCGGCGCGGCTGGCGGTGGCGCCGCCGCCTCTGGTAAGGGGCAGAGCCGGTGGATCAAGCACATTGATAGGCGGTCAGGCGAAGAGATAGTTTTTAGGAGATGAACTGTTAGTAGCTATCAATGTTAGTGTCAGAAATTTGGCTGCACCAATTTCTTTTTTTCTTTGTTTTTGTTTTTGTTTTTGGCCTTTTGTGCTTTCTTGTATTGTATATAATTTTGAGGGAGATTAAGTTGACATTTCAGTGCATATAATGATAATCAATTCGTGTTGTTTATTGCTTAATTTCTCTTAAACAACCCACCATTAGTGGTCGAGATGCACAATTGTTAGAGGATGAAACAATTTTCTCGTTTTGGATACAATTTCCGTTCATAAATGAGTAAAAATAAGTTCTAAATGTTTGATTCGATTGATAAAACTTGATTGATAAAACAATATTATTTAATCACATGTTTGATTTGAATAATTTGATCAATACTCTGATTGACCAATTGGATAATAATTTATCACCTAAATTTGGATTGATTACTTAATCATACTTTATTTCATAATGGAAAATTTTAAAAATATCCCAATTGAAAGTTATTTTTGGTCCTCTTTAGCCTCAATTTCTGTGTTTTTGCTACAACATAACATCACTTTATGATTTTATGCTACATTTTAGTCATAATTCTTCAACTTATTCTACACCACAACCAATCAATCCAAACACAAGACTAAATAATTCAAATAATCAAATCTTTCTCTACCATATCAATCTCATCCACCAAATCTAAAGACATGGTTGTTCAAAAGAAATGTTCATTTTTTATTTGGAGTAATATAGATAAGTAGCAAATCTTGCTCCTGCAGTTCATATTACATCAAAACACAAAAGCCGTTATATAACTGTAAATTGGAAGGCTATCTAAGATATGTACAAGCAGGTTGTGTTTTGACAGATTGTTATACAGTTATAGTGTAGAAACATCATCTAAATGACTGAATTGTAGGCATATCAAAGATTAGTCCCAACTGTCTCGGCTTCTTCGTAGTGCTTTCTTTTGCGAGTGGGATTTCTTCGTGTCCAGACGTTTCTGCTCCCCAATAGCAGACCTTTGGAGTGAGAAAGGAATACTTAGTTAACATGTGCACGATCCCCTTCGATGGCAGAGGCGGTGACGAATGAAATCGCAGTTTGATCAAGAGAAGAGTTGCTTACAGTTTTGCTATCTTTTTTACCGTCTCTTGTGAAGGAGGTGGGGGAACATATGAAGCAGCATCGATGATTGCCTGCATCATTCATACACAAGTTCATTAACTTCCCCTCAATTACCAAAGCGAAGATAATAGTTCAACACATTCTTATGAGAAAGGAAACATGTAACACTATGCGTACCTGTAGTTTTGCCAACGCATCTTCAATGTTTCCCCTATAACAAGAAAAATACCAGGTAAACAATTGCTCTGGTTTCTAAGGAAAGGTGGTTGGAGAAGTGTAGCGAGGAAGTTTTACTTTTGAGTTCTAGTCTTTGTTGAAGAGATAACAATTTCCCCATCTTTATTGATCCGGTTCTTCTCCTGCCATCAATAACATCAATGTAAGTTCAGATTAGAAAGAGGATTATTATGTACCGGGAGATGATTAGGATGATTCTTTATGGTTACAGATAAATAAATAAAAGGGCATAAAAGTATGTGCTCTGCTTGTTCTTGGCTAAATAAATTCATATGTTGATTGGTAGGGATCCAATAGACAGGTCCATGAGATCCGTGCTGCTTATGAGATGTTGGATAGATTCAGAACTATAGAGCTTTAAAGATAGGGTCACAATGCAGCATGAACATTAAAGGAGTATGTGGGTGGCGAAAGCAAAAGTAAAACCACGTTTTAACATAGCAAAGTTTGGTTGAACATGTGTAACTACGACGTAAAACAGAGACAAAATTGAGATTTAAAAGGAAAGATCAGATATTTCAGATAATGGCAACAGACATTTCCAAAATGACCAAGAGCATCAAGAAGGGAAAGAGCATGCATTGCAGGCAGACCAATGTAAGACAAACCAGAAGCCTCTCAATTTGATTAATAAATAAGATGACAAGGACATACACTAACTTATGTTAGACAACTAAGAACTTTTCTGCTTTGGAAGAAAGGAACATCTTGTTTTCTGACTTCATCTACCTAAATATATGACAATGCCCTAAACCTGAAAGAAATCATCGCATGTTGCAAAAAACTCGAAGTGTAAACCAGATATTAAATGGGACATACACATTCATAAAAATTCCTTCATGATGTTCCATTTTCCAATCAGAACATGCATATAGGCAACAGCACCAAGGGTGAGCACAATAAGAAAGTAAGAAACTGAGACGGAATACAACACATATCCCCATGAATACTACACAAGAATAAATATTATAGGGTGCCAAGCATTTCACAACATCAACACAAATACTTTTCAACTCAAACAATATGGGAAATAGGAAATCAGAAAAGTAACATAAGAAATTAGAAAAGTAACAACTCACCATTTGCATTATCCTCTCTCTTACCCAATCGCTCAACCAATGTGCCTTTTTTACATTAAATCGCATATCTACCTTCGTGTTTACTGCAGATATAGAAACCTACTTAGCAATTCAGCCAACTCAACATGACTTTATGGATAAAATGAGGCATCCCAGACCTTTGTTGACATTTTGCCCTCCAGGCCCACTACTCCTGGCATAGCTTACAGAAACATGATCTGCATACAGAAAAGAACAGGGTTGAATATGTCCTCGTATTCATACATTCTACAAGGTAAATCAGAAATCAAGTACCAAGGTTCACATAACAATCAGAGGGAAACCCGACAAGAAAATAAAAAACAACATAAACAAAAATCCACAGCCATCACATTATGTTATCCTCGAAGAAGGAAATCCAACCAAAATGGAGTACAGGTTGTTAAATGACCTTCACTTGCCAAGATGTAGAGCCTAGAGACCTATCTAACCTGTAGTTAACAGTGGTCAGTGGATAATACAAAAACACAAGGATAGGAAGAAATGCTTGTCATGGTTTAAAAAGGCGTTGGTGAGGCTCGCCTCGAGGCGCACCTCGGTCGAGGCAGTCGGAAATCGCCTTCGAGGCGGCGCCTCACCTGTTGTCTAAGAGGAGGACGCCCCAACCAGCCCGAGGCGCACCGAGGCGGCGAGGCAGATCGAGGCGAGACGGATGCCTCACTTTATCATCCAAATTTTAGTTTTTTTAATTCTGTTTTTTTTTTACTTTTATTATGTTTTTGCATGGGCTTTTGAAAAAAATGGCCTTAATTGATTGAATTAAGACCTAATTTCTCTTGCACTCTAACTCTCTCTTCTCTTCTCTCGCTTTTTCTGCTCTTCACCGCTCTCTCTTCTCCTCTCTCGCTCTCTCTCGGCGGTCTCTCTTCTCCTCTCTCTAATTTCAAACTATCTTTGCGGTTCTGCCTTTATTTGCAGTTCGGCTTTATTATTTTAGTAATTGTAGTAATTTTTAATTAATTATGTATTTGGTTATCACAATATGATGTTGAAGTTGTCTCCATAGTCTCGCTTCTTATACTTTTGATTATGGTGAATAATTATTGGACTTGAGTTTAAGATTTTAAAAGACTCATAAGTACTTAATTATAATCTTATGTTTTTTTTATGTGTTGTAATATATTTGTTATGTTTTTATGTGTTCTTTTATATTAGTTATAATTTTTATGTGTTTTTGTGATTTACGCCTCGGTCTTACGCCTCGGACCGCCTCGAGGCTTACGCCTCGCGGTGCTATTGGAAAATGCCTCGGTGCTTAAAACGTATATTTAAACCTTGATGCTTGTTCACACGCAATATAGCAAAAAGCTACTTCATGCTATGGCTCTAAAAACAATTCAAATGAACAGATGCATGATGGAAGAAGATTTCCCCATATCAGTGTTAAAGAAGTTTATGAACTTTTACCAAAGGTGAGCATAATTCCGAAAAAACCAAAAACCGAACCGATCCAAAATAACACAGTTTTGGTTTAAACGGCTCAATTAATTCGGTTTTCGAAGCTAGTGTTCTGTGTGTATCTCAGTCAGTTCACCCATAGTTTCTCTACTGCAGCAGAATTGTTTTAAAATGATATGCCTTGTTCTGTTGGCTGGAAATGGGTTGGTTCAGTTAACAATCGATTTCAAGTTTTAAGTTTTATTATTTTATTTGTAATTTTTCTTTCAAATTATGTTCCTCAAATCTTTCCTTAATGTTCATATTCACCTGATCCTTCCCTACATGGGTGTTTTCAAATTCTTGTCTTCCGTATATTTTCTGGGGTTGGGGCAGGAAGCCCATTTTTCAAGAGTATTTTTCTTTCTGGACATATTAACTCAAAGTAGAATGGGATGTCTAAGCTCCTAGTCATAGTATTTGTGAGTTGTCTGTGTTATCAAATCAAAATGCTCATATCAAAATGCTTATGTTCTCTTAATTTTTGAAAGAAAATTCAGAAACATGACCAAAACCGACTAAAATGACCAAATATCCACCCGTAACTTTTACAAAGGAAATAACTCTATATATAGCTAAAGAGAAAATGCTTTTTCAAGTCAATGATTTACAGCATATCTTGTTTTGAGGAACTACAGCTACCCTCCAGGATGTTTAATGGAACTATCAGTGCAAAAAAGTGGCCCAGTAGCCAGAAAAGGGATTTTGAATAAAGCAACAATACAAAAGGAGAAAACCAGAACAGTTTGAGATGTACATGATACATAATGCCATAGCTTTCATCTACAATTTATCAAACTCCATTTAATTTCATTACTACAAAAACAGTAAGTCAATTTGTTTCAGCTTAGCCGTCCGTTCATCCCGTATCCTGTTCCAGTCAAAGCAATTACTAGAAAGCCTTCGTTGTATTGATTATGCACGATACACCAGAAATCAGATTTCCTAGTAAACCACACCCCACAATTCCCAATAACTCGACTTTTCACAATTAACTCATTAATCATTCTTCTTAAAAAAACTTAGTGCAAATGAAAGTTATTCCAAAAGAAAATCGATAAGACTAGAAAACAAAACATTAAAACGAACATATCTTAAGACCATACCTAGAGTTATTTGAGGAATGGGCTCCGCGCCGCCTCCGGCGGCTTTATACCGCTCCTCTGCTTCGTGCAGAAGTCGCTGAACCTCCACAAGCCGCGCAGGCGACTTCTTATCCTGGCCCCCGGATTTCGAAGAATGGCACCTCACAGCAAAGTAACCAGTCGGCGCTCGCCACCGCAGCTCGGTGAAGCTCCCGGCCTGCGACGTACAGCGAAACAAACAAACTGAGACTTGCGAATGAAGCGGCGGCCGGAAGATTGATCGAGCAAGCGTCACGGCGGTAGGTGCTGCTCTCATTGCTGCCATTATCGAATTACTGATAAACCCTGCAGGGCTATTTGAATCCTATTTAGGGATTTAAGTTTCTCCTTTTCTTGCCAAATCCTAATATTCTGGTTTTTATTTTAGGAATTTTTGGAGAACAACGCATAAATTTGAAGAAGCTCGATGAGTCTGTATTTCTTTTTTCCTTTTTAAGTTTTGCTTTTTTCTTTCAAGAGAACGGAATAATAGTGGCCGTTATTGAACGTGAATTTATCTTTCCTAAATAATTTTAAATAGTATATAATTCCCGATAAATATCATTTTAAACCTCAAATTATATCCATTTTATCAAAAATATTTTCAACTTCAAAAAATATTATTTTAAACCCAAACTATTAATATTTTATCAAAAATCCTAAACTTTGAGAAGTATCACTTTAAACCTCAAACTGTTAATTTTTTTTATCAAAAATACCCTACATCAATTTTTCAACTCCCAAAATTGGACGAGAAATATCTTCGATTGGTTCATCGGATATATCCAACGTTCATTTCTTGCTTTTAAAATTTTGATATGGCTCATCGAACGAGAATAAGATATTTATCGTCCAATTTAAGCAGCTTAAAAATTGATATATTGTATTTTTGATAAAAAAAAATTAATAGTTTGAAGTTTTAAGTGATACTTCTCAAAGTTTAAGATTTTTTTGATAAAATATTAATAATTTGGGGTTTAAAATAATATTTTTTAAAGTTCAGGATATTTTTGATAAAATGGGTATAGTTTAAAGTTTAAAGTGATATTTACCCCTTCCTCCATTGTCATTTTTAAAGACATTCCCCAATTTCCTTCCTATTTCATTTATGGTAATTATCTTTACAATTTATTATCTTTAATAATTTATTTTATTTATATATTTTATCACTAATGGTCTATTATCATTTCTTTTTTATCTTTAAAAATTCATTTATTTAATATATTTTACTATATATGATCTATCATTAATTAATTTAATATCATAACTTTTATTAAAACTCGTATCTAAGATTTTCAAGAAAGAATTTTAGGACGGAGAGAGAGTATAATATAGGACTGACAATTTCGTGCGTGTCGGGTTGTTATCGTGTCGACACGATAACGACACGACCTGATAAGGCCAAACACGAACACGACCTGTTAAGGATCTATCCGACACGAACACGAACACGACAAGAAATATACTGACACGGACACGATACGAACACGAATATGACACGATTTTTTTCTTGTTGACACAACACGATAACGACACAACACGACACGAAACAATAAATTTAAATCAAAATTAGAAAATAAATAAATAAATAAATAAAAATATAAAAATATAAAATATAATTAAATTAATATTAAATATATATAAATATTATCGAATTATACGAAAACGACACGATCCGACACGAACATGAATGCAACACAAAAATTATCGGGTTACACGAACACGACACGGATCCGACACGAACACGACACGAACACGATAAGGCTCAACACTAACTCGTTAATTTCGTGCGTGTTCGTATCGTGTTCTCGTGTCGTATCGAAAATTGTCAGCCCTAGTATAATATATGGGCCGCAAAATAAACTCTGCCACGGGGTAAAGGAATTTTACGTTTCGATTTCAATATACGTGTAACACAACTTTTAAAGTGTTAGATAAAAGGCAGCAACAAATAAATAAAATGTAGTACAATAATTGTCGGTTTACATAGTTATACATAACTTTAATAAATGAATTGGGTCTCTCCATCGATAACTACGAATTATTGCCACGGGTTTGGTAATAAAAAATTCAGTTCGGATGGTAAATCCATGTCGTTACTACTTCTTAACAATCAAAATAAAGAAAATCTATGCATTCAATACATTTATTTTTCATGATAAATAAATTGATAAAATATTTAAATTGAATATTTAAAAGTCAAACAAATTTAAAATTATCAATTCATCAAAAAAATAATGAATTAATTTAGATTATTTTTATCTATACATCGTATCATTCAAACTAAACATCATCTTATATTACAAACAATAGGTTTAACTACGGTAAGACATTAACAAAGAACCTGAATGATTGCATTTATCAATCTATAACTTTCCTTCGAATTTTTTTTTATTAATTTTCAATAAAACATCTTTCTTTTAAATACAAATTATTAACTTACCGAAATAAAGCAGCGTCCCCTTTGACAATATCAAGATTAATAAATGAGGAGAACAATCAAATAATAGATAATATACGACATATTGGTCATGATATATAATACGTATCACTTGCACAGCATATGTTATTTAATAATATTAAATATATTTTGGAAATCCAAACAATTGAACTGTTATTAAAAAAGAAAAAGGTTGAATTTTGTATATAGATTTTGTTAGGCCATGTCCGGAGGTATAAAATAGCGCTAAACATTTTATTGCAATTAAAATCTCTCAATCCTGCACTATATCTCTGCCGTATTTTGAAAATTGCTACAATATTGCATAATTAATAATGTAACATTGTAGCTACGCTATTCTATTTTTTATTACATTTTTTTGCTGTATTTTGAATATTTTTCTTTTTTTGCTGTAAAATAGAATAAAACCATTGAAGATGAAGTTATGAAGCAATCATTATTTAACATTAGCGGATTCGTTATATGTTCATTCATAAGGAAAACCATAAATGCCACACTTTTGGCATATACAGATTGACCCTTGTATTAAATAATTTTCAAGACCATGATACGATTTAATTCATAAAGATGGACTCTAATGATGATTGATATTGAGTGCCAGAACAAGAAAAGGCAAACAAATTACAAATTTTAAATTTTACTTGTGTTTTCCTGTGTTTGGATCTATAGGATGATCACAGTAACCACAACCTATATCCAACTACATATTTATAATTTTACTTCTATTTTCCTGTGTTTCGACCTATAGGATGATCAAACTAACACAAGACTGGAAATAAATTGAATATAAAAAGAAAGAAAAATGCAAAATATTAAAGTAAGGCCTATTATTGGAGGTTGCAGCTGCGCAGCAAAGGAAGTAAGAATAGCTCATCCACTCAAACACATAGTTCACAAAGAGAATTCAGCCATTATTTTTACGGATACATGCATTCATTCTGCCATTACACATAGACAAACTAATTCAACTTATAATATCTCATACTCATACTTCAACTAGCGATAGCTTCAAATTCTCGAGGCCCAGAAACTTCCAATCACCGTGCCTGCATGAGAAAATTGGACTGCTGAAATTAGTAATGCTTGGTTTGATTACTGCTGCCGCCTCTGTTTGATCTAACACGCGACGAGCCTGTTCCGTTTCCAACATCAGGTTTTGTTCTTCCTGAATGCTGTGGAGGGCCTCCAACTTTCCCTCCTACATTATTTGAACTCCCAGTGCTAGGAAGTGCCCAGCCCCCTCTATCACCAATTCTTCCAGACCCTGAAAACATGTTACAACTCAATAGATCTCAGCCACGATACCAAGGCAAGAACCATACTCTGGCGGTGGGGGTGGGGGTAAAACAGAGAGGCTGTGATTTAGGAAGCAACACAAATGAGGGAGGAGGGTTGGTGGCCAACTTTAGTATTCATGCACAATATATATAAGAACATCGGAAATTATAGCAAACCACACCAAGAAGTCATTTATCATGGCATTACATGCGAAAATGCCCTCGTCATGCCTCCATATCACCTCTCATAACATACATATTCATCAAAGAATATATTTATTATAATACTAACAATCACTCCTGCGTATTACGTCAATCCGTAGTCAATTATCAGGTAACAGAACTACACCAAGAATAAAAGCGAATAACGTACACATAGCATCTCGACTAGCAGGTTGTTCACTCCATCCAGGGAGATGCTTCTTAGCATTTCCTCTCCACACTTCCTCAAAACAAGGCAGTTCATCTGAGGAAGAAGATACAAAAACATTTGTTAATACCAAGGGGAAAAAAACAAAAGGAATAAGCATTCATGTTATATAATGCCCAGGTACCTTGGTTGAGATTGTGCAGAGTCTGCATTGTATCAACATGTCCATCTGATTTCAGTTTCCGGGTGACAGAATGACCCTGGAGTACGATCCAAATTCCAAAATAGATGCCAAATTAAGATTGATGTCCACATGTATGTACAGTACAGGATAATATAGAACCAATACCTTGTCATGGATGGCCTTTCCGACTCTATGAGTTGCTTGACGAGTCGAGGAATCTGCTTCTTTGAATTCTTCATAGGTCAGCTAGATTCAATAGGTCATGAAAATTCATATGAATAAGAAAAGGCCTAGTCCAATGAAATAGTAGAAAAGAAAATTGATTACATATTAATTTAAACTTACTCCATCAGACCCAGTTCTCCTAGTATTAGAGGTGGTGTAGAATGCACCATTAGCACCACCATAAGAAACACTGGAGCTTTGAAAAGTGAAACTATTCACTTCAGGTTGCATCCTTGCATGTTGCATCTGGTTCATATCATTCCGGCGAGCCATATGCCTAAACTTTTTCTCTACAAGAAGTCAAGAACAAAACAGAAGATAATAGGAATTTAGGAACAACCAGTCTAATCCACCACAGGGACAGAATTAATACTATAAACCTCAGCACAAAGCTCACCAGTAGCTTCATCGTCAGGGTCCTCCACAATGGGCTCCTTGCTCGACCTTCCATGTTTTCTAGGATTCTCTTTCTTCATCTTTTCACTCTCCTTTTCATCTTCCTCATCATCAGAGTTCAGCTCCTCAATCACCGGTCCCCTCGGCATCACTGGTCCCCTCGACAGATTAGGCTGGGGAGGGCCGGGTTGCTGATGTTGAAGGAATCCAGAAGCATGAGGATTCATAAATGGACCTCCATTAGAGCCAAAAAAGCTAGACTCAAACACTCCTCCAAAAGGGCTCCTGAAAAAGGGGTCATCAAATGGATCCCTTCCCCCAAAAAACTCAGAAATCATACTCCTTTGACGTCCAAAGCCACCAAATCCACCAAAAGGGTCCCCAAATCCAAATGGGTCTCTACCTCCCTGCATTTCTAGATGCTAGCTTCCTGAAAAGTGCGAATGAAATTACATTAATTAGGAAAGACAGAGAAACCTTTTCACAATTAAGACAAGAAACGCTTCCGTCTAAACAACTTCCAAACGAGATACAAGAACAAGACTTCTTTCAGCTTCCATTTTACTCCCAAGAGATAGGGCTACGAGAGAATGTTATGGTTTCGACAAACATAAATTAATAAAAAATTAATACTAAAGGATAAATGACAATGAAGCCAGCTTCAGAGGAACAACCAATAAATCCCACGAATACATTTACAGCTTGATAATGGACGGAAATGGATACACCGAGCTCAAAAAACCTATATGAGGCGTTCCAATTATACCTTGTTAAAAATCACCCATATTCTTCGATCAATAATCTTTTAGGCAATCATCAACGTCCTAAGTAATTCGGATTCACACACTACCAATTGAATTCGCGCCTGGGAAACGATCGACTAGGAAACCACAAAATCGAACACATAAATTTCTAAACAACTACTGAAAGTTAGATTATTACACCCATAATCATCAAAACACTGAACCACCCAGCAATTCCAAAGAAAAATAAAGATGAGGGCATTTTACCAATCCTACAATGGTAGGAAAGCATTAAATGGCACAAATTATCAATCGCGCACGCACATATAAGCATAATCTAACAATTACTTTGGAACAAGAAAACGAATATACCTAATTTGATGGCGAAAAAGCGATCGACGAAAACTTCTGCAGATTTTGAGATGTAATTGAATTTGAGGAGAATCAAAGTAGATAGATGAAACGCTACGTGCACAAATTAGAGCGATGGTGGTGGTTAGATCATAGATGAAGAAAGCTAAATTTTAAGAAGTTTCTGGTAGGCCCAAAAATATTGCGCTAGGCCCATGAGTCCATAAAAATTAGACTCACTTGATCTTTCCTTGCACTGTTGTTCCAATTTTTTTGTAGTTTTGTTTTCCTAATTTATTGTTCAATAATTTTTATTTTTATTTTAATACTCACTAATTTTTATTTATTTTTAGATGTTATATTTAATTTATTGAAGGCTAAATAGTCAAACATATCTTATTTTTTTCAAAGTATTGATTGCAAACTTATACACATTTTGCATTTTCGACTCCACTTTCAAATCTTCGCTAATAAATATCAAATCTTTGTAATTTTTGCACTACGGCTTCACTGTTTTTTTCTGTGATCGAAAAAAGATGATGTGGATAAAAAATATGACACATAAGTCTACATGGATTAAATGGCATCGTCTAATGTGTAATTTAGCACAAAATTGACAATATTCGGGTATTGTATAGTTCAATTTTGTGCCCAATTACATACTAAATACGTCGTTTACTCCATCTCTACTATATTGTAGTCAACGGTGGTGTCCACGTGTTTTCAATATATGTGGGTGATGGGATATGGCCCAACCGCTGCAGCCCACCTGCAAACAAACGAAATGGCTTGACCTAATGATGACCCCACGGTTAAGCCTAAAGCCCAACGTCTAAACCCTAATCAAGACCAAGTCGAGGCGCAAATCGTGGCGGTTATGGAAGGAGATCGGTCGATTATGGAAGGAGATCGTGATCCCACAAATCAAGGATCCGTACAAGATCCATAAACATGTATAAATAGAGGTTAAATCGACGGTAGAAGGGTTATCAACTTATTGAATACGAGAGCTTTTTAGATACACTCATTGTAATCCGATTATAGTGAAAGTATTGAGGATTATCACCTCCGTGGACGTAGATCTCATTCTTGATCGAACCACGTAAAAACCCTTGTGTTCTCCACTGCTCTACATAAATCTCGTCTATTTACATACACTAGATTTATTAGTGGGTGTTCACGTCATCTTTTCAATCGTCGGACTAATTTTGAGGAACCCCAGCTGCAAAAATTAGAAAGATTTGGTACTTAAGCTAGCAATCAATGTCTTTTTTTCTCTCTTGCGGTGTTGATTTGCACAGGTTTGAAAGTAAGTTGTAAAGTTTTTATAAGTTCATGATTTATTTTACAATCGCCCATTTTTTATATAAATATCGAACTATCGACTTTGACCAATTAGTATCCAAACTATGAAAAACTATGCAAATGTATCTTAAAGCAATTTTTTCGGTACTTGAAAGCTGAGTAGGATTCTTGATAAATTTTGGTCATCACAAAAGTTCAACTCCGGAAATATATGTGCAGTTTTTTTAATCCACATCAAATCCGAGACTATTCTACTTGGTGTTCCAAGTGCCAAAAATTTTGTCTGGTGATATATTTGCATACTTATAATTGAGTATTAATTGTTCAAAGTAGGTAATACATAATAGATTTGGAAAAGTGATGATAGTTTGGGATATATTTGACTATTTAACCTTTATTTTAACTCATCTTACATTTCATTATTAAGTATGTTTAATAATTGAAGGAAGCAGTTGATGTATTTTAATGCAATCTTTAAACTCATAATGCCAAAACCCTCTTTAGAAATAATTGTATTTAATTTAATAAACTCACTAGACCTAAGAATATGACGAAACCAAGCTTCACAATAAGCACGAGAACAAGCAGAGGAGAAGGCTTTAAGAGACTAATGTTGTGCCCATGGGCGGATCTAGATGAGACTGTTGCAGTTCTGAACCCAATTTTTTAATTATATCTATATATATTTTAAGCCCAAATTATTATTAGCCCACCCCAAATTTAATGACGACGGTGCACTACGCCAGACAGACTTACTGACCGTCAGCGTCACTCTGTGGGTGCAGACCTCATTTCCAGTGGCACCACTCAAGAATATACCTCTTCTTTTTCTTGAATTTATTTTTAGTTCTCCTATTTATAATTTCGATTGCCTATTTATTTTGTGAAGGTGGATATTTGAATAACTTGTATTGTTGAAAATAAAAAGAAGATTTATCCATGTAGTGATGTAGACAGCAGAAATATGCAAGGAAATATAATTATATTGGAACTATGATAGTAAGTTCGAATAAAGTAAAAATATGTATAAAATCAACCTAAAAGAAAGCCAAAATGTTATGCACTTTAGTTTATTGTAGAATAGTAAACCATCCCAAAATATTACACGTGCTCGCCTCACATAATTGGGAAGGTTGCAAGTAACCTCTAATTTATTACAAGACTAAATACATCCGATTTGATACCAAATGCTATAGAATGGTAAAACTACATCGGGTATATTTTTGGTTTGAGATATTGAGACGTATCGCATTTTTCTATCGATTGTACGATACATTTTTATTATTTCACTTGTTTTATTCAGATTGTCCATATGCTTATTATATTTATTGCTTTGCACATCGTCTCTGATTGTCATTAGTTTCGCACGTGAAGGATATCGGTGTTGTTTGGGAGTTCATTTCTTACTTGGATAATGTTGTTAATATTATAACTTCTTCACCAAAGCGTGTCTCGCAATTGCATGTTGCTCAAAGACATGAAATTAATTTATTGGTTGTTGGGAGATTGCAACCGGAAGTGGTTCCAATCAAATTGGTAATTTGCGTGAGTTGGAGCTACACGTTGTAGTTCACACTATAACCGTGAAGAGTTTGACAGATATGTATGCAGCAACTTGTAAAGTGTTCGAATCTCTCATTGAACATTCTCAAAATGGAAGATCTAATGTTGAAGTTCAAGGGGTTTACAAAAATATGACAAGCTTTGAACTCGTATTCACTCTACACTTGATGCATAGGATCTGATTCTCTTTGTCAAATTCTTCAAATAAAAGTTCAAGATATTTTAGCTGCTATTGCGTTCGTCTCTACTACTAAGACCATTCTTCAAGAATTGAGAGAAAGTGGCTGGGAAGAGTTTCTCAAAGAAGTCAAGATTTTTTGCTTGAAGAATGATATTGATGTCCCCAACTTGGATTCTCCATATAAGGTTGGTCGTTCTCGTAGGCAAACTACAATTGAACATCATTATCATTTTGATGTTTTTAATGGAGCAATAGATCATATCTTGATGGAGTTAAATACAAGATTTAATGACGTGTCTGTTGAATTGCTTTATCTTAGTGTGGCCTTAGATCCTAATGATTCTTTCAAATCAACAGTGATGATATTTGCAATCTTGCGAGGAAATTCTATCAAGGAGATTTCACTGATCAAGATATTATTTCTTTGGAGTATGAGTTGAGACATTATAAGCATGAAATGACGGTGATGCAAGAATTTCAAGTTTCTACACTTGTGAAATCGAGTCAAATACTTGGAAAGAGTGAAAGGTCAAAAGTCATGTTATGTTGACTAGACTTATTCATCTAGTTTTGGCGTTGCTGTTTCTCGCTACTGTTGAGCGAACATTTTCGCAATGAAGCAAGCATGTGAAGACATCTTGTAACAAGATGATAGATGATTTACTTGAAGACTCGCTAATGCTCTATATTGAGAGAGATTTTGTTAAGGATATAGATATAGATTCTGTTATTGATGAATTTTATGTATTAAGGTCTCGTAGGGCACAACTTATGTAAATACCGAAAAATTTTGGCATGTATAAAATATAGTGCTTTGAAATTTTTATTTTTCAGCCCACCCCAATTACAAATCCTGGATCCGCCCCTGGACTTGTGCCCCAAGGCATTTTACGTTGATGTTGAAATCAGAGTTGGATCGTCTCAAAATAAAATAAAAATTAGAGATGTGTTTCAATTCCTTTGACAATAGTTTGGAACTGAGTCCGGCATGGTTGGTTCGTCCTTCTTCTTTAAGAGATCAACAATTAACTCGTCGTTAAAAATAAGAAAGATGTAGAAAATGGAAAAAAAAAGAAGATATGAAACACAAAATGCCCTAAATAATTCCCCTTCACAAAATCATCTTGTGTACCATAATCCCTATAGCAATTTGTGACACCATGCTTAACCTTACGTCATGTACTGTCTATAATTATTTTTTACACCATACTTGAGTATATGGTGTAGTTTGATTCTACCTATGTTTTCATACGATGAAAGATACGATGAGACCTTTATTTTGACTAATACACAACATACGATTGAGCATTTGAAGCATAAAACTTACTCCATTTTTATGTTTAAGCTGTCACCCAAAGTAATGCCTTCTTAGTTCATGATACGTAAAATTTACAAAAGTTAACTAGCAAGCAAAGCAAAACTGGAGAGTGTATTTATGAAAAATGAAGTAGGATGGTGATGATACAAATGGAAAAGGCGTTTGCCGTTCCTAAATTGAATGAAATAGGCCAAATCAATTGAAACAAGGCTATTCCTTGAAATCGTCTTTGTCGTCAACTGGAATTGGCTGGTTCCTCCAATACACTGCAAGAGCACTTCCACCTAGCTGCAATATTTAGAAACACAAGGAATCTCAATTAAAACACACTTCACCACTAAATCGTGTAGATGCAAGGTTAAGATGGTTGATGTAAAAGCTAAACCCACCGCCATGCAGACTACGCTCACGGCAGAAGGAACGGCAACGAGGGGGTTTGTGAAGTGCTTCTGGGCTAGAAGAAATCCAAGTGCAGAACTCTGTACGATCACGGCATGTTAGAGGAGTTTATGGAGGATTATCAAGATGGTCTCTTTAGCTTCATTTTCAGACCAACTTATTATGCAAAACCATCCGCAAATCTAAAAAAGTTGCCACTTAATTGCCTGTTTTAGAGGAGATATGTAGTCAAGAATGTGACACATACCTGCATTCCACATTCTATAGAAATGGTCCTTGAAGTTGATTCACCAAATGATATTTTTGACACCAAATAACCAAGGAAAAATGCTGCAGCATGTAAGAAGGCCACCGGCAACAATAGTTGTGCTCCCTGAGTTTTTAGGACTTCCGCAACTTGCCCGATCTGACAAAAGAAATAGTTGTCTCGCTATGAAAATGAAATATATATAGACGAAAAGGGAGAAAGGGAGTTAAAAAACGAGTAGAAAAAGAAGGGCTTTCGCAGAGGATTGTCTACTAAGAATTATGAGAGTTTATTATTAGTTTGTAACTTGTGAACTTACCGGGCTTGCGCAGAGAAGGGTGGTCAGGATAACTCCGATTAAAGGTGTGACGGTAATTATTTTTGAGGTGAACTTTGGAAAAAACTCGTTCGCTAGAACTGTGAAACAGAGAACAAGTTGACCAGGATAAAAAAAATAAAAATCACCATCTAACCTTGGGGAGATCTAAAAAGGTCAAGAGATGGAGCAGATTTTTCCCAGGCTATAAGGATGCTGAGAAACTTTAACATTTGCAGCTTACCCCCAATGATAGTTGGTACTAGCACAACCTGAAAAGTGCTGATAGCTAGCCCCTGTATGGTTAAATTAAAAAATTAAGCCGGCAGGGCAAGTTTTATTCAAATGCATCATATCGAGTACAAGTGTATAACAGATAAGCAGGATGCCATTAAGATCACGATTTTTCAACAACCAACATAATAATATCATAAACAGGGTGAAGCTGCAAATCCAAGAACCAATTACTTTATTACATGCACGGTTGCTCTAACATCCTGCTTTTCTCATAGTCTAGCAGATCTAATAATGCAGTTGTTTCATAATCTGGATAGTAGGATTTTCTAGATGTGATCACCAAGATAGAGAAACTTACAGCTGCATCGACTGGCACAAGTTGACCGGCCAGAAGCTTAGTCAATAGAGGAGTCATCACAATAGCACCAATGGTTGAACAGCTGCAATACCAAAAAAAAAACTGAGTTTACTGATAATCCATCTATATAGCATCACTTTTATCCTTTAGATGCCAGCATACTACGGGCAGACCCAGCATAATAGCATCCTATCCTACCACGTAACGTTATTCCTCATCATGATCAAAATTATTTTTGAAGCTTGAACTGATTTTTGAACAGTTTCCAAACATTGTAACCGGGTGTATAATCAAATTCTCAGAGAAATATGACATGGGTTAGAACCAATTTTATCCCGCATATCGTACATTTGTACTTGTAACTCAAATACCTCCAAGCTTAATAATTGGCATGGCAACTAATAAAAAAAGTAGCAACTACAAAATTATAAAGCATGTATCCTCTTAGAATTGAAATTTAGTTCTTGCATACTTGCATAGGTATCTTTTCCTGCCTTCAGAGATAAATGGCGATACCAACACCTCACATGTATTCATTCCTTAGATAAAAGCTGGTTAGAATCTTGAACAGAAGAACTGAGGCATTAAAAATTGGTTTCTAGAACTTATCAAAGTGCATCGGCCCCGAACTTGTCCACTATAACCTCCTTTTTCTAAACATTATGTTGAACATAGAACTAAAACAAAAGAAGCAACTGCAAGGAAGAAACTAATTGACCTAGAACTACAGTATACAAATGTATAGTCTCAAGATTAACTGCGACTACTGAAGTCGTGCACCCAAAAAATTAATAAGATGATCACTTGTAAAGTGTGCAGAATCTACTAGTCCATAAGAATCCCTATAAGTTCTTTCAAAATACATACATATACATGTATATGTACATACGTGTATATATATAGGGTTGGTTATTGTGAGAACTTACATCTTTTTTGCGAACATACGAACTAAGCACAACGAGTATAAAGTTGATGCACATAACGTATAAAGTTGATGCACAATGATAACATTCTAATTTTTCTAAAGTTGGTGCACAAGATACCAATTTTAGAACGAAATCGTTGTGCATCAACTTTATACATTTTGTGCATAGTTCGATGGTTCACAAAAAAAATGTGATTTTCATTTGATCCACTCCCTATATATATGTATAGGGAGTGGATCACGTAGGAATGAAAATATTGGTAAAAAATAGGAATAAATCATAGCCCTTGATAATGCTAGATCTATGGACCAAATTAATTATGTATGTGCGATCATTCGCACTTAGTTGTGCTATATTTTATTGTTATATGAATCTATTAACTCCTATTATTATGGGATTTGATATCTTCTAATATGTAACTGTTTTGTGCAGTATATGTTAATTAATATGTGCTATAGATTAATAAATAGGTGCAACAAATTAATATTCACAAGCGACGATTAACTATTGAAATGCAACAATAGTGAAATAAACACTTCAAATATTTGTGCAACAAATGTGTTTAATATGTGCTACATATTAGTAAGTGTTTGCAACAAATTAAGTAATGCCGAAAAGATGATACCAAATCCCATAAAATTAGGAAATAACAATACACATAAAAATTAAACTACTAATATGCCCTCATTTATTTCTCCTGCGCTTTAAAATCGTTGCATAAATAGTTATTAATTACAGTATGTATAGATCTAATCTGGTTCATCGATCTAACATATCAAGGGCTACGATTTATTCTTATTTCTTACCAATATTTTCATTCCTACGAGATCCACTCCTAGTATATCTATATATATATATATGGGAAGGTTAACGTAAAAACTATTTTTATCGTGAGTACGTGAGAACCAGAAAATGATAAATTCATTGTGAAAATTGTTGAATTTATTGGGGAAGTTACTGAATCCAAAAAAATAGAATTTTCGCACATGAAATTCGAACCAAGGTGAAAATTTTCGAATTTTAGGATTCAGTAACTTTTTCAATTAATTCATCAACTTTCATAGTGAATTCATTTGGTTCTTAGTTTTTAGGATAAAAATGATTCTCATTTGAACCTAATATTCTCTCTCTCTCTCTCTCTATATATATATATATATATATATATAGGGAATGGATCAAATGAGAACTACATCTTTTTTTGCGAACTATGCATAAGACGTGTAAAATAATGCACATAACGGTATAAAGTTGTGCACAACGAAAACTTTCTAAAATTATTTTGTTGTTCAATATTTTTAGAATGTTTTCGTTATGCATAACTTTATACATTTAATTCATCGATTTTATATGTCTGTGCATAGTTCTCAAGTTCTCAAAAAAAGATGAGTTCTCACTGGATCTAACCCATATATATATATATATATATATAGGGAATGGATCAAATGAGAACCATATCTTTTTTGCGAACTCTGCGAACCATGCATAAGACGTTAAAGATGATGCACAAAACGGTATAAAGTTGTGCATAACGAAAACTTTCTAAAATTATTTTGTTGTGCAACAATTTTAGAAAGTTTTCGTTATGCACAACTTTATCTTGTTTGTGCATTATCTTCAACGTCTTATGCATGGTTCTCAAGTTCTCAAAAAGATGATTCTCACGGATCCAACCCCTATATAGAACCATGTTCTCAAAAGATGAGTTCTCTTTGGATCCAACCCCTATATATATATGGGGTTGGATCGATGAGAACTCATCTTTGAGAACTGAGCTCATCATAAGGCGTTGAAGATAATGCACAAAATAAGATAAAGTTGTACATAACGAAAACTTTCTAAAATTGTTGCACAACAAAATAATTTTAGAAAGTTTTCGTTATGCACAACTTTATACCGCTTTGTGCATCATCTTCAACGTCTTATCTGGTTCGCAGATTCATAAAAAAATGTTGTTCTCATTTGATCAATTCCCTATATATATAAATATATATATACATTTCATGCTAAACAGCTAAAGGGCATCTAGAGTAATTGCATTTTGACAGAAGGTACAGACGAATTATAATTAAAGCTTACGTTGTCATGAGAACTGAAAGTGCAACGTTGCCCTTAGATATGTATGTAGCAACATTTGATGCCTGGCCTCCAGGGCAACAAGAAACTAGAATAAGTCCAGTTGCCAGAGGAGCAGATAATTTCAGCGTCTGTATAAAATTGAGAAAGTGGATAAGCGTCAGTGGGTTCAGGAAAATCATGACTCACAATCAAGCGCCCCCTATTGTATTACAATTTGGGTACAATAACACCACATCTTATATTCTTGTTATGACAAGTACACATAAGCATATCAGACATAGCTACAATTTTGTTGTTAAGAGAAATTTCTGACTCAAATTCCTATTAGAACTTAGCAGTAACAACAAACATCATAAAGTTCAGTAAGAACGTGTAAGTAAACAAGACATACCATTGCAATGAAAAAGCCCAACATTGGCTTGATGATGTATTGAGCCAAAAATCCTATGCCTACCTGAAAAGAGCACGTTTATGCCACACAAAATGATAAAAGAAGTAAGTCATTATCTCCTTCTAACAAACATTCCTTGAGCTTCAAAAATGAAGTACTACTTACTGTCCATGGATTGCGCAAGCATCGCCTGAAGTCCTCAAATGTCAGAGTCAGCCCCATTGAAAGCATGAGGAAGCCCAATCCAAGAGTGAAAAGATCTGTTTCCAACCAAGTAACCTGCAAAATTTGAAGACTCAATCATGCAGTTATTCTTTTCCAATTGCAGCTATCTCAACTGAAAAAACTTACCATTGAAGGCTTGTAGATGCCAATAATGGTACCTAAAATGACCTGCAATGAATTAAGAAATGTGAACATTTTTCTGAAACAAGATCTCCTTCTGAAGATATATGACAAACACAAGCAACAGAATCAAATCTGCTAGATGCGACAAAATGGTGTGGACATACCCATACTGGAAACAGAGTTGTCAATGTTTCAATTATTCTCTCATATTGGCTCATTTGACTAGGAGTATTGCTGGAAAAATCTCCAGAGGTGGTTGCTTTGCAATAAACTGATGGGTTTCTACTGCAGTTATAAGCAAGTAAGAGTTATGTAGACAGCAGAGTTAAAAGAAAGAAACCAAAAACAAGCTAGGAAGATAGGTCGGTGACAACTTGTAGATTAGAAATTGCAGCAAGTGATAATAAAAAAAACAGGGCAAGACAGAGAGTTCCCATGTGAGCAAAACTTTTTTTCATGGGACAACTAAAAATAAAGAAAGTCTGACTTACTTTAAAGGGGCATTTCGATATTCGTTTGCATAATAAAACCAGGTCAATATAGCGAACAAGTAATATTTGACTAGCCAGAATTATAAAAACATTGATTGGCACAAGGAAACAAAAAAGTTTAGACATGTCTGAACGCTAAAGCCCTCACTTTTCAGTAACCAAAAAGAATAAGTTTTAGAAGTCAGGTTGGGTAAGTGAGGCAACAGCCCGTCTATCAACATGTATGTCTACATAATAGGCAGCTCACAAGTACACTCACAAAAATTATATGAGGGGTGGTTTGTCAAGCCACCAGGAAAAAAAAAAGGAAAAGAAAGAAACAAACTTGAGTTATTCAAGCTGCTTGGTATCATAGGAAAACTTAACAATGCTTGGGCCTAGAATACCCCCATCTACATCAACAAGTCAATGCTACAAAAGGCTTATCAGTGACTTATTCATACCACACATGCATGAAAACACAATGGACAAAACAATTTTGACTAGAAATCAGACATAAGGAATGCATTGAATTACATTTTATCAAATGATTCTATAAGGAGAATGTTTAGGCCACTTTCGCAGTAAGGTTTTGACATAAAAAATGCTTCTTTGCAAGGAAGTGACAAAGAGAAAGCGGCTGAGAAAGATGGATTTTAGAAATATCAAAAATCCTCCAACACTTTCAAAGTTTTTACAAAGTTTTGCCTTATATCATCATGCAGCCTTATCAATAACTCAATTTACTTTCTAACAAAACAAAGAGATTGCTACTGGATATGAAGCTTATGCAAAAACCTTTTAAGAACAAGTGCTCGTGATTTTGACAGTGAAACAAGAAGTTTCAGAACAAATTCACAAGTTTTCATATAGCATTACTAAGCTGTGGAGTGATGTTGCCAGTCACAGCCAACAGAATTATTCATAATTATATGCAACATCATAGATTTATATTTACATCATTGTAAACAAAGTAAATGTAGCTTGAGAAACTAAGAGAAGTGAAACAATTTCTAGGAAACCAAGTAGTGTTTCCTGGTCCTTGAAGATGAAGAAATGAGTCACAACAAAGAGAAATATTCATAAGAGTATGCAACATCAAAGATTCATAAGTAGATCATTGTAAATAATGTACATGTAGCTTCAGAAATGAAGAGAAGTGAAACATAATCTAGGGAACGAAGTGGTGTTTCCTCGAAGATGAATAGGAAATAAGTTTCAGAAGAGGAAAATCTCACAACCAGAAAATTCCAAAGCCACCTCTCGGGATAAACTTTTACAATTTTCTTCTAACAAAATACGACCAAACACAATAATTTCTTTACTGCATTTCTTTTTAATACTCACATGCACACCCTAGTCAATTTAACATTTTATAGGGAGTGACCAGATTAATACTAGAACTCAAAGTTACATGTATATTCCATGCAAATCTTCTCAAGCCCACCAGAACTTTGACTAAGGAAATCTTAGTTCATGCAAGCACCATTCTCATTTAGTAAGTACTTTATAAATTTGTACCGCATTCGGAACCTTACGTCCAAAATATAGATATAAACTTTGCAATCTTCTTTAAGACCCATTGTCTATGCTGATCGACATAATATTCCAGTCTGTTCTTTTGGATTTCATGATAATGGATTCGTATAGCCCATTTATTAGTGAAAACCAGAAAATAAACTTTTGACTCTGTTAGGGATACAAATAAGGAGCCCTAACTCTCCCCAAAACCATGGTTATAGGGAAATGATTGACACTCACTTATATACTACTCCACACTTGCATGTGTAGTCGATGTGAGATATCCCACATCATAACAATACCTTTCCCTTCGAAACCGTACGTCCACGGACGGCCAACTCCGGAAGTCCTCCCCACCCACGGCTGGGTCCACAGTGGGGCCCACCTAGGTTGCTGGCCCACCCACGACTCCATTATTTGTGATACAGTCCCGGCCCACCCGAACTATTCCCGGCCCACCCGATTTCCGGGCCGATCAACGGTCGCCCTTCCGCATACATACGATCCGGCAGGTCGGACCATTGTTAGGGATACAAACAAGGAGCCCTAACTCTCCCCAAAACTATGGTTATAGGGAAAGGATTGACACTCACTTATATACCACTCCACACTTGCATGTGTAGTCGATGTGGGATATCCCACATCATAACAGACTCTGGGAGAGAATAAGTCGTTTAAGTACTTGTGAGCGGAAAGGCTTTGTCGACGCATCATTCTATATAATCACAACCTACTAGTGATGTCCCTGCCATCATTCCCAAGACATTAGACACTACCCCAATTATATCGATCACTAACAACATGTTAACATCTTTATTTTCTCAAACTATATATAGACGGATGCATTTAAAGGAGAAATCAGGAAGTAAAAACATATAATGTAGCACAAAGTTTTAAAATAATAAGGAAATGCACCTGCATAAACTAAATGTTTGGTAGGTTCTTGCATCCATTAACTTCCTTGTCCCAAGAAATTTAGAATATTCCCTATCAACATTTACATTGTGTGGGTATGTGATAATAAACTGCCGTAAGGAGCTCCTGATTTTCAAACTTCGATTTTCTTTTATAAGCATCATACAGGAAGCCATTGTTTTCGGTTTTCCAGGTCCTGATTCATTGCCTTTGGCATTCTTTCTCTTAAAAGCAGCCGAAGAAGCAGAGCCTTTAGATATTCGACTTCCATTTGCCTCCCCAAGAAAAGGGTAACTCAAGTAACTGGGAGAAAAAACAAGTATTCAGCATCTCATAGGATAAAAATGTGACAAAGCACGTTACTAACTTCAAACTGAGCCATGTCATGCATTCTTACCTGGAATGGACTGAAGCACCAAGAAAAGACACCATAGCTCAACTATTTTGCACCCAATTCTACTAGAATGCAACTTAAGCAGCTCTTGCGGAGAGCAGACTCCTGACATTCAAATTCATCCAGTTTCATTTTCCTGACATATTTATTGAGACACAAATGCAAGTGAAATGCAACAAATATATCTATCATCTGTCCATGGCATTACGCCCCTCTGAAATAAATACTCACTGCTTTTTTCATATTAAAAAATAGAGAATAAACTTGTATCCCTACATCTTTACGCATCTTCTTGTTCATTTTCAATCGAGTGCTCAAACACTCGCCGCAGCAATCAGTAACGATAAACAAGCAAATCAGAAGTTAAATTCACTCTGAGACCGTTAAGAACAGACTCTAACGCGTTTAACAACATAGAAACATACTCCGCCGAAAATGGCGCTCTTCCCATTTTTATTTCCGTCGCAAGAAAGAGAAAGTTCTCATCGAAACATCATGAAACCACAAAATCGCACCGCCAATGCACAAGCGCCAATCAAAAATCAAGTACTCATAAAGAATTCGTGAAAATCATAGCTGATACTATTGAATAATATTCAAAGAAAAGAAGAACATACCCCAAGCAGCAACGAGAAAAATAATGTTGCCTCACTCTCACTCTCATGTAGACGCAAAGAGACTGGGCGATGTTTCCACGGCACAAAATTGATAACGCCAGGTCAAACACCGCGAAATGACATATTTGCCCCCTCGGGCCAAAGACTTCCTTTCAATCCATCTCTCAAAGAACTCAGCTCCACCATTTTCGCCCTCAATAAAAGCTCTCAAACCGAAGCGATAGCGACGAAGAATGAGTAGCATTTACTTCGCCGATTTCTACTCGTTGCAGGCAGCATTTACTTCGCCGAAACTTATACAACTTACTAGTTGAGAGAATTAGACCATCACCGGGGTGAGAACAATAAACACACAGTGATGAGCAATTCAGAATCTATGGCAGTGGTGTTGGTGAAGATGAAAATAGTTTGTTTGTGGCTTTTTACATCAAAGAAAAGCTTTTCAGTTCTGTTTCTATGCTACTGCAGGGGCAAAATGGGCAAGTGAAAAAGAAAATGATTTGGTGGGAGCAATTTGAGTTATGACAAAAATTGTCAAAGGGAACACGAGAGATTGAATGGGCAGACAAAGTCAGAAGAGCGCCTCTTCTATTTCCTTTCTTTATTTTATTTTGAAGGATAATAAGGTGCCAAAAATTGTATAAAATGCGTGGAGAATATCTAGTTAGTATGGAGTAGATAAGGCATTTGATATGAGTGGTTAGAATCTTGTGTTGGATTATTGGTCCATTAATTAGGAGATATTTTTATAATTTTATCCTCCCATTAACCTCATAATAAATGTTCTTCATAGCTTTGGGTTCAAGTAAAATAAGCAAGCCGCATTTTTACGTGCATGTGTTGGTCTAGTGATATAATGGTTGATATCGTTAAAATATTGATCTAATGGTATAATTGTTGATACCAGAAACTAAAGATCTCATGTTCGAATTTACTGTGATACGATCTTTAAATTTTATTTTGATTGGAAAAAAACCACATTTCTATAAGGCCACAATAACCATTTAAGAAATAATTGTCTTAAAATATACTCATTTCATTCCATTATTGTTTGTTCTTTTTTTTTGGGACTGTCCCGCTATTGTTGGTCCGTTTCAAAAAAGAAAATAATTTTACACTAAAAAGTATCTCGAATTTCATGTCACATACTACTTTATACACAAAATACAACTTTCATTAATCTACGTGTAAAAAGAAACGTACCAACAATACCGAGACAGAGGGAGTACCAAATAATTATCTTAAAATATACAAAATTTGGGTTGTTTATGTTTCTCCACATAAACTTTAAAATATATCACAGAATTTGCAAATATTATTTCTTCTTTCTTTTTTACATAGACTTATCCCACAATAACATAATTTTTGGATCGAAACTGACATGGCAGCCACGTGAAAAATCAAGATTGTTGTTTGAATTTGGAATTTACGAAAAAAAAAATCTAAACTAAGTAAAGCTCATGTATTTTGGGATGGATTTCATGACACTTTCAATTTGAAATTTGTGATATCTTAGCAAAGTAATGTTTGTGTGTTTTGGGGCAAATTTTAAAGCTTTATGTGTAAAATATGTGCAATTCCCCCCAAAAAAAATGTTCATGCAAATGGGAGTATTTTTAAAGTTTATGAGCAAAGCCAAAAAATGACCCAAATTTGTGTATTTTGAGACAATTAACCTATTATGCAATAAATTAATAATTAATCAATTTTGATAGTAAAATATTAAATTTTAATTGTTTTTAATCAATTATATTTAAAGGTCTGGTGCAAATGAGAATTTACCCTAGGAATTGGATAAAATAAAAATCAATCTTAAAATACATGATTTTTTTTCCAGTCATTAGATCATGAATATCTACTGTAAATTCCTCATTTTGCTAAATGAATTCTTAAATTTGGGCTTTAAATTCGTTATGTTTCACAAAAAATTAATCATAATTCAATTTTTAAGAGTTTGTAGTTTAAAGATTAAGAATGATTTATAAGTTGATAATTTATAAGTTAACTTCACCTCAAACCCTAACCACTCTTCTAAAAAAACATTATTAGCTTCCATCACCATAATTCATTATGTCATGTGTAGTGAGCATGGGTTGTATTTCATAGTTGAGTCATCGGAAATTCAAATAGTTTAACTTTGTTATTGAATTTCAATTAAGTTATTCCTTACTTGCACTGGACTTGAATAAAGGTACTCGAATAAATTAGAACTGCTGCCATAAATGATTTTTTATTTTATTTTTTTGCTAATTCACTTAAATACATGTTTTGTGTTCGACATACTAAAATGCATGGAATAAATAAAGACATCCAAAAAAGTAGCAAAAATTCAAAATTGGAACCATGTGAACCGGTCCAGGCTGAACCATGTGAACCACTGATTTCGGCACCCAAAATTTGGAATGAAGGGTCCAGATTTGATCATTTGAATCAACGGATGATATCGTCTTGTTTTTTTTTTATCTCAATGCACCTACAAATACCCCCTCGATCTCTACTCATTCATTATTGATAATCTTGTGAAGTGCTATTATTTTTGGCAAAAGAATTTCTCATTTATTTAGCACTTCAAAAAACTTTTAAAGATGAAAGATTTAAATAAAGATTTCAATTGTTTTATACTTCATTTATTTAAATATGCACATTTCTAACTATATTTCAACTTGTATTTTAATTAAAAGTCTATAAAAATAATATTATTATTTCAAAAAAAAATTGAAAAAATATGAGCAGTTCCAAGGGTGGGAATTGGGAACCATGAGCCAACGGTTTCAAATCGAAACCTAAAACACTAATTCACGAACCGAAATCAGAACCGAAAGCACCTAAATTCATTCACATATGGATTTTGGTTTGAACTTCTAAAACTGTGGCCGATGATTTTGAACTGATTCAAATCAAAATCGGGGCCATGAACACCTATAGGATTGATGCCATTTACTTTTGGGAAAAATACATAATTTTAGCCTAATAAATTGACTTTGTGACAATTTTAGTCTAAAAATTTAATAATACCTTAATCGAGCCTAATGAATTGGTTTTGTAACGATTTTAGCCCATAAGTTATTTTTCGGTGTTTGAAAACACAATTGGCACCAAAAATAACATGTAGGATGTAAATCATTTCCAATAACGTTTCTGACTTGTACTTTCTATATGTTATTTTACGTGCCGATTATACTTTTTGGTGTCAAAAATAATTTATGAGTTAAAATTATCAAAAAATTAATTCATTATGCTTGATTGAAGTATTATTGATTTATTAGACTAAAATTATCACAAAGTCAATTTATCAGACAAAAATTATGTATTTTTCCTTTACTTTTACTTCTTTGTAAGGAAGGACTTGAATGAAGAACAATCCCGTCAATATGAATTTGGTAACTCATGAAGGATATGGCCCAACTAGCAATTCTCCACTCTATGTAACTACCACAACCCGCCAGCAATTTCTTCCAATTTCGGCCCAACATCTGTCAAAAGGAGGACCAAATTTAGGGTTCTATCATCTATGTGATAGAATAATCCCTTCCATATATAACTAGGTCGAAAGTTTGTTTTTCCCTGAGTAAATTTTGAACTAATAATACAATATACGACGTAAATTCAGAACAAAAGAAATAAGTTACTCATTTCAAAAAAAAAGAAAGAAAAAGGAAACAAGTTACTAACTAGTTATATCAAAACTAATAGTTCAATAATATCGATAAGACACTTACTCTCTAACAAATAGATTGAAAGTTCGAGTCATCTAATATGCATGAGTGGTATGTGTGAGTTATAACTCTAAAAAATAGTTGTATCAAAACCGCTTCTCTTGTTTCATGAGAAATTAAATACATGAAACTAATTTATTTAAAGTAATTATACTAGAAATGTCTCAAAATCCAATGGATTTAGGATCTCAAAAAGTTCCATTGTTGAAACTTTAAATTTTTCGAATTACTCGTGAAGCTTGTAGAAATTGACCATTTTCTATTGATCAACTCCAACATAACTTTTCCCAAACTTGGCCATTGGATCATTAGACTTATTTTCATATGAGAAGTAACTGCATTTTTGAAGTGCGTGTTTATGGCGTCTCAACTATTTTGCATTATCCTAACAATATTGGTCACGGTGTGAGATATATTTTGGATGATACAAGATCAATACCACTTGATTTAGTATGTCGTATATTAGTGAATATGAGCATATTTGTTCAAAAATGTATAAATTATATAATGATGTAACATTGTAATAAATTTTCAGTTAGTAATTATCAATGAATGACGAATTTAAAGATTATTGTGCATAATCTCATTTAGTAATTAATAGTACTATTGTTGGTACATTATTTTTTATTCAATTATGCTATCAAAATTTCGACGATACCATAAATCAGATTAGATCGCCTAAGACATAATCGAATAAGATTTAAGAATAGATAGAGATAATGGCACATAGATGAGGTATTGACCTGTGTTCTACATCGATACTGGTACGGAATAGAAGAGAGATAGCATCTACACTTTAGACATTATCATAATAATTCTCTTCCGAGAATAACAAACATCACATTAACTAATGTCCTTTTATTAAGTAACTTTAACTATCAAACCCTTCATTTCCTGCTCTAAGAGCATCTCCAACAGTCACTGACTATAAAATTTTACTCTATTGTAAAGTATTTTATTCTTCAATAATACACTCTACTCTATTCTTCAATAGAAAAAATAAATAGTATCACTTTACATGTAAAATAATATTATTCATCCCTCTAACTTTTTTTACTTAATAATTTAAGATATAAAATTAGAATATTCATTTTTAGAGTTAAATATAAAGTTAACCGTTGAAAATGAATTTATAATTACTCTATATTTTACTCTGTAGTAATGTGGAGTTCACTCTATTGTAGAATGAACTATTGGAGATGCTCTAATATATCAAACAATTGTTTGGTGCATCAAGCATTCAAGCATTATTTTGATTAAAAAAATGCTATTTATTTTGTGTTTGACGTATCCATATCAATGTCCAAAATTAGGATATTGTCATTGCATCTATTATTCTCTCCATCCCGTTCTAAGCGATTTATTGTTTTTGGACACATAGATTAATAAAAATTCTATTTTATGTGTAAAGTAGTGTGACTCACGAAATTCAAAGCATTATTATATGTAAAAATGATTCTTTTTAGATATGAATAACTTAGAATGAAACAAATCAAAAAAATATGAACTATTTAGAACGAAACTAAGAGAAATACTTTTAAAAATATTATACCCACCACTCGAATCCACGCCTGTGTTCATGTAGCATAAGTATTTACACAGGTTTTTTCTAATTTCATAATTTGTTTTAATTTAATTTTTGGTGGGGGAGAAGATATCGACGCATGTTGATGGGTTGGTGATGGATGCTATAAGTAATTAATAGAGTAGGTGGAAGCGATTTATTGTTAGTCAGTAATAATAACAGTAGGAGCTATAAATGATGCAGCGCTACTTATGCAGCTCCTCATTTATTACGCTGCTCCTCTACTACTCTTGTTCACATATAGCATTTCAATTTGTTTTAAATATTACCTTATTTTAAATTTATTAATTTTTAATGATTGAATTAAATTTTATTTGTGAATTATTTATTGATGGAGTTGAGTGTTTGTGGTCAAAGTGACTTTAATTTGAACATTGCCATTCTTTATAAATAGAACTTATCGCACATGATATCCTCTTTTACGATTTTATGCTATCATTTTATATCATAATTTATAATCATAATTGTTAATTATCAGAATCTCTTTGAATTTTTAAATATAACTTGTTATAATAATTGGTTAGTCTTCGTAGTCACAATTCGAATATTACAAAGTATATTAATGATAAATTAGAATAATAGTTGTACCTTCAATCTAACCTCTATTTATACACGTGGATCACTACATATTACTATGGATCTGCTTGCCTTGTGTGATCCGATCTCGAGGATTAACGATCCTGAATATCTCCAATATCTCCTTCCATATCGAGCAAGATATGGTTGATCTTAAATAGGGTTTAGGTGTTGGGCTTTGGGCCAAACTGCGTGGTCAAGTAGCTAAGCCGGGCCCACCACGCGGGGGCGCTATTGGGAACGGCGGTTAGGCCATATCCCATCATAGCCCACAATTAGTCGAGTAACAACTACACCGGGTGAGGTGAGAGATGTATTTTGTCGAGGTTGGTTGTTGCTCGGTGATGTCATTGTCGAGGATTTTCCTGCCTTTTTTGATGTCAGGGCTGGATTTGATGATTTGCCGAGGTCCGAACTGGTTTGGACGCTTTTGGATGGCGATATCCTTTTGTTAAGAGGATGCTGAGGTGGTTGACCGACACGGAAGATGAACGACCTCTTGAATAATAGGATCACAGGGTGGTTGTCCACCGGAGGTGAACGTCCTCTTGAATAAGAGGATGCCGGTGGTTGACCGACACAGGTGAACGTCCTCTTGAATGAGAGGATGCCGAGGTGGTTGTCCGACACGAAAGTTGAGCGTCTTCTTGAATAAGAGGATCTGGGGTGGTTGGCCGACCGGAGGTGAACGTCGTCTTGAATAAGAGGATGCCGAGGGTGGTTGACCGACCTAGAGCTAATGTGATGATTGTGCCATCGCTAGTACGCCGGCGTCGTAGGATATTACTTCACGTGTGTCGACGGTTGGTTGACGCTGAATCACGCGCCTACCTCGCGTCAGTCGTGGTTAAACACGTGGGAAGTTGAATAGGCGGTTTTGGGCGCCGTTGCTTTAAATAGATCGGAGAAAGAGAAAGCTGTTCATTTCCTTCCATATCCATTTTGCTCCATAGAGAAAAATTGAATTTTTGAGAACTTATTCGTAACTTTCGAAGAAGCAAAATTCCTCATTGAAAAGTAAGTATGTCTTCCTCCTCTTCTTCTACGTCTTCTCCGTAGAGATATATCGGTTACCGCCCGATCATCTTCTTACCGATAGTGAGATGGAATTTAAGGATTATATCTGTTATATACCATCGGGTAGATCTAGGGGTATTAGTGTTAGGGTTCGGTGATACACTTTGTATGGGATAGTTATAAGATTAGGGATGCTAGTTCTTCGACCGCCACCGAGTGCGTAAGATAGCATCGAATTTCATATTCCTACGGAGGCATGGTGGTGCTGCCAAAAATCGGATAAGCGATGGCTCGTCCCAGGAGAGATTTATAACTGTTTATAGTGAAGCCTTGAAAGTCGGCCTTCAGGTATCCCCAGCTCCCATATTTCGAGCATTCAAGAATATTTTCGATCCGATATGCGGTTGACCTCGAACTCCATTAGGTCGGTGGTAGGTGGCTAGGACTTGCTTGCTATGGCATTAGTGAGCAGTTTTCCTTTGAAGTTTTGATGCGTTTTTTAGCATGAAGGGTATAGGAGTGTGTATTACTTGTCACCTCGGCAAGCATTTAAGGTGAGTGCCCCCGAAGGTGTCCCATTGTGCAAACGAGGTTCTTCTATTTGCGGGATGAGGGCAACCGAGGTATGAGTGGGGCTAGGTAAAATGAGGAATGTTAAGTGCTGAGGCCACAGGTGCCGTAGAGGATGAGCCGAACTCGTTGGGTGAGATATCCCGTAATTATCTTGAGGACGACCGGCCGATGCGGGTTGAGCACTTATAAATCGGAAGCTTGGGATCCGGGTCGGATCGGGTGAGGTACCCTCCTTTTCTTTACTTCCTATATTTTCGACGACTTTGTGCTAATCAATTCTCTTCTTATTGTGCGATGAAGCTCGATTCTCGTGAGAAGGCGAAGGTGACGGCTTGTCGCCTCCATCTGATCGCCGAGCCGGGGCCACCGGCAAATAAGGCGGATCGAGCCGAGCAAGGCACCGTGGTGGTGGCCGACCTCGGCGAGTTGATGACGGCACCTCAACCGAGGTCGTCGACCTCGACACAAGATACCGTGCTAGGATTATGTACGAGTGTCGGTTCCAAGCCCCTATATCCTTCCCAAAGGTATAGGTTTATGTTGTGTCCGCCGTTATTTAAAATCGCTATGTGTTTCTTCAGTGTGATTTTAGGACGCGACCACGACGGAGGATCTGCACTGCACGGCCGAGGATATGCCTTTGGATTGCCTCTCATTATCGAGGCGCCTCGTCTGACGCTTTGGAGGAAAGAGGCATTTGCTAAGGCGCGAGGGCCGATCTTTGAGGTCGCGAGGCGGCCGTTGAGGCCATACGAAGAAGACTCGGGCTGGAGGTGGCCGGGCCGAGGTGAAAGCACGAGAGAGGCGGCGGCGGCCGTGGCACCGCCCGTGGGCGAGGCGGAGAAGAGGCTCGCTAAGAGAGTGCCTCTCTGGTGGGGCAAGGGCGATGTTGAAGGCCTTTGCCGAGGCTCATCGAATCGGAGACCTTCTCCGCCCGTCTGACACGCTACAGTGCTCGGGGCGCGGGTGGTATCAGACCACACGGAGGAGTTAGCGGCAAGATGCCCGGTCGACAAGGTCGAGCACGGCTGGGTCGAGTCGATCGAGTGGCGCAGAAGGACTACGCTCGGCGTGATTGCGGCGGGTCCTTCACCTTCCGGAGACATGGCGGCTCCACTTCACTCGACGATCGAGGTCGTTACCGGTGCAAGGAGGATGAAGATGTAGAGCTTCAGGAACTCCTCGCCGAGGTACGGGCTGAAGCTGGGAAGGTGGGGCCGAGCTCGAGTGTCCCCTCTGAAGGGGGCCAGCAGGAAGGCGTTAGTGAGCCCCGCCCAGAGGCTCGGGTCAGTGGACCATTGTAATAGGTTTGATCGCCGGGGTCATTAGGATCCGAGTTTTGTAAAATTCCCACTTTGTGAATAATAAATACACCTTTTGAAATGAATGTGTTGTCTCTTGTTTTAGCTTTCGTCATTTCAATACATCGGGCTAGATCACGATCTTTGACCAAGTTGAAAGAGGTCCGGGTGTTTTAGGCGAGAAGGATGAGGATGTGGTGTTGGAGGAGGCCGATCCGCCGGTGACCCGCACTTGCACAGCATGGATAGTCAGTCGGCTGGGGTCGGTGGCTCGGCATCGATCGGGTGGCAAAAAGCACTTCAAGCGGCTAAAGCGAGGTGACCCGCCCGCGGAGAACGAAGCCTTAAAGGCGAAATTATTCATCTCGAGGTCCGTGAGGCGGATGTCTCGCCGACGGCCTTCAAGGTCGCTTGATGCAATGTGAAGAACGACGAGTTGGCGCACGAGAAGTTGGCGCGGTCTCCGAAGAGCATCTTTGAATATGGCGGTGATTCACCGATCGGTGGTATCACCATATCCGAGGTCGACGACCGAGCTCAACTTCATGGCCAAGGCAAGGTACTAAGGGACGAGGAGGGCCCAATAGCAAGAGCTTTAAAGATTGCCTCGAGGCGGTCGAGTGCCTCCAGGCTTTACGAGGTCGTCCGCGGCGACGACGCCCAAGCCCCGGTCGGGATCCCATCGACGTGAGTTGAAGAAGTCGAGGTGGGTGGCGGCTATATGGATCATGCCGAGGTGCTCCGACTAATGGGTTCAGACATGTCGAAAATGTCATCTCGTGGTCGGGCACCATCGTCGGGAGTTAGACGAGCGAGGGCATCGGGTCGGCGAGGAAGGATGTCAGGTCGGGGTCGAGGTCGTAGCCCTGGTGGGATGAAGAGATCAAGAGGCAGGAGTTCGACCTCGGCCCCAGGGGCATCCACTTCAGGTCGGGGCACCTCTGTGCCTGTTCAAAGAGCGTCTGGAGTAGGTCGTGGCGACGCTGACCTCGTCGACTGGGTGGAAGGCTCCGAGTTCATCCCGGGTATTCATCGCCAACCCGGAGATTTTGTTGCGAATGGTATAGCCGAGTGAGTCTTGGCGGTCTTGTTCGGAGACCCGAGTGATCTGTATATAGCTTAGGACTTGGTTTTAGTCGTAAATGTATTTAAATTTGTGCGAAGTGTATATTTTCCCCATAAAGAGGTACAAATATAGCTTAGGACTTGGTTTTAGTCGTAAATGTATTTAGACTTTTCACCGAAGTGTATATCTTCTCAATAAAGAGGTGTAAGTTGCACGAGATCCGATTTGGACGTCGTTTGCATGTAGATGTTCAAATTAATGAGTAATCTGTATGCCTTGCACGTAAACGTTTAAATTAATGAGTAATCTGTGTGCTTGCCTTGCTTGTCGAGGAATATCGAGAGGGGTGGTCCCCTGGATCCGATTTGGACGTCGTTGGCACGTAGATGTTTCAAATTAATGAGTAATCTGTATGTGCTGGCACGTAGATATTTCAAATTAATGAGTAATCTGTATGTGCTGGGGTGATCCCCTGGCGCGCGCTT